>ML682279.1:232278-303068 GCA_007922195.1 Podocnemis expansa | reverse complement strand
TGCCAATCATCCAGTGGTGGCGTATATGAGAATATAAAGATAACCACACAGGGTCAGAGCAATGCTCTGCCAAGCTAAATAGCCTGTTAATCAAAGCAACAGTGTGCCATTGCATGGGCTTCCTATGGAATGAACAAAACTAATAATGAAGTATTAATCCAAGAGTATGGTTTTTCCTGAGTTTTCTTCAGCTCTTGAGAGCCTCTTGACTTCCAATTAAAGGAAAATAATATATAACTCAATATCATCTAGTCACCTGTTATTTTTCTTTTCAGGAAGTCTAATTCAAAACCCCTCCAACTTCCCTAGTGCATTATGTCATTTGTCAATAACACCAAATTCCAATCTTCAGTGTTCCTTCTAACTGGAATTCCTGGGCTGGAAGACAACCGTGTGTGGATTTCTATCCCCTTCTGCTTACTGTATTTTACTTCCATCTAGGGAAATTCACTCATTCTGTTTCTTATAAAAACAGATCCAACTCTCCATCAGCCCATGTACATGTTCCTTTCCATGTTGGCCTTCACAGACCTTGGCTTATTGATATCCACGATGCCGACGGCACTAGGAATCTTCTGGTTTAACTCTAGGGAAATAAGCCATGATGCCTGTTTTGCCCAGCTCTTCTTCATCCACTCATTTAAAATCACTGAATCCTCTGTGCTCTTGTCCATGGCCTTTGACCGCTTTGTTGCAATCTGTAACCCACTGAAATATGCTTCCATCTTAACTCCACCCAGAATAGCCAAGATCGGGTTGGTGTGTCTGCTAAGAGCAGTGGCTATAACATTCCCACACCCTTTTCTCCTGAAACAGCGTCAATACTGTGAAGCCAAAGTACTCACATATTCCTACTGCCTGATCCCAGATGTCATGAAGATGGCTTGTTCAGATATCAGAGTTAACATCATCTATGGCTTGTTTGCCATAATCTCTTCATTGGGATTGGATTTATTGCTCATTCTCCTATCTTATGTGATTATCTTCAAAACAGCACTGAGCATCACATCCAATGGGAAGCGCCTCAAGACCCTGAACACCTGTGTCTCCCACATCTGTGTCATCCTACTTTGCTACATTCCAAGCATTTCCTTGAACATGCTGTACAGATTTGTGAAGAACCCTTCTCCCTTGGTTCAGAATTTACTGGGGAACCTGCATTTGCTAATCCCACCTCTTATGAACCCAATTGTGTATAGTGTGAAAACTGAAGCCATTAGAGAGAGGATAAGAAGAGTGTTTATCAACTGAAGGTCTGGTTCAAGCACTGGTGACACGGGAGATGAAGCAGTGATCACCCTCATCAGGCACTAAGAGATGTCAGTGAACTGAGGGAATAGAACTGAGGAAAGCAACAACATTAACAAAGAGGCAATGTTTGGATAAAGCCCAGAATATGACTGCTTTGTTATCAGGTATGGAGTTCTATCAATGTAATTTCAGAATTCCTTGTGATGTGGATAAGAAACAGGATTATCTTGACCCTTGTCTGTGATTGGTCAGTGTCCAGTCTCTGGTTAAAGACCAGAGATGTTGAGGAGCTACAGAGCTGTTGTATAGTCACAGTCTTGGCCCTTCCTGGGCACTTTGCCTTTTCTGTGATCCATGACAGTGGCACCAGCTGTCATATGGGCTATTCAAGAGGCAAGATCACCCACACTTTACTTATGTGCTCACCCCTGTGTGTGTGATTGAGCTGTGTCATAAACAGGATTAAAATCAAAGACAAAAGAGGAGCTATTCAGGAAGTTCCCAGTTACTGCCTCATGGATAGCTCTGCAAACATTACACCATGCTGTCTCCACACGGAAGAGAATTGCACATGTTAGTAAGGGTTGCATACACATGAGTTCTGATAACAGAGTCAGGCACGATTCCTTCCCTTCTCCTCCAGATGTGTTACTCCAACCATGCAAATAGGTGTAAACAGGCCTCAGCTCCCCAAAAGAGGCCCAGACAGTTCTGAGCCCAAAACAGTCATTCAGTTGCCATCTGAGGGATTTTGTAGGGGACTCCCCTCCCCCCTTTGAGTGTGGGGAGGGCAAATGGATCAGTCAGTCTCTGCTTCACAGTATGGCCATTGCAGTTCCTGGGACTTTGGGGGCTGATCAAATGCTAGTAGAGGCAGCGCCAGGGGTGAAAGGAAGATGGTCCTGCGTAAAGAATAGTTTGTACTTTGAATATTCCCTGTTTACTGCTTCTTTAATGGCCTGATACAGAGATCTTTTAATGCCAGGCAGGGCGATCTCCCCTTACACCCTTCCAACCCAGAGGAACCTTGGGAGTCTGGGCTGACTGCAGCCACCCTGAGAAGATGGGCAACACCACCCAGGGAAGGAAAACTATCCTTAATGAGTTTGTGGAGGAAAGGGGCTGATACACGTGGAGGTAGGGGTGGGCATCGTGAGTGGAGTCAGGAAAACTGTAGCAAATGTGAACCAATACAGCCTCCAGCACTCAGTTCAGAGGGGTCTCCATTCTGAGGAGGAGTGTGAGGTGAAGCCAAGAGAGTCTGTGTTTTGGTGAACAAATAAGACCACATGCACAGGGATCTTGTTTCCCACCACAAAAGACTGCAAGAAATTCTTTGGAAGGACTGTACAGGAAAGGTCATAATGCCTGGTGGTACCTCAGGCCACAAAGGGGTACATTGGGGTGGTAGCCATCCGCAGGGGATTAGCCAAATGTGCTGCGCTCTTGGAAGCTGTAATACATGGAGATTGTCTTAGATCCCGGGTTGTTTTAACTTCTACTGAGGCTGATAAGAGCAGACTGGAGAATCAAACCTGTAATAACTGGCCTCCTGCTATCTCAGCTCTACAGAGCTCAGAAGGGAGCTCTCAGAAAATAGACAATCCAGCTGGTCCGGCTAGAAGGCTGGTCCTGTGGATTTGGGCACTGCTCAGTGACACAAGGTCCAAGGTCTTAAAATAAGTCATAGAAGATTAGGGTTCGGTGGAAGGATCAGCAGGAGGTCATCTAGTTCCCCACCACCCCAAAAATCAGCACCAATTAAATCATCCCAACCTGGGCTTTCTGAAGCTGCAGATTAATAATCACAGACCAGTATGAGACAGAGCCTGGAGTTAAATCAGACTTTTCAAAATCCTTGTTCCCTGCCTCACCTGCAAGACCCTCCCTCCTTTTCCCAACACAGCATGGTAGCAGAAGGTCAGGACCTGAAAGTTAGGGATCAAAACTCATGTACATTTGTGCTCCTGTTCCATACAACTTTTTGCCTTCCTGACACATGTACAAATATCTCATCTTTTGGTTGAACCCTCTAGTTAAATAATTATCAGCAACTGATGGCTAGGATTTCCATGAAGTAATCTGGCATGTTTTAAATACAATCCTCAATTATCATGCTCACTCTATTGTCATGGGTTCTAAGTTATAACAATATTTTATTATTTTTCAATATTTGCCAGGATCAGGAATGCGCCTGAGGATGTAAATGACCCAAAGTAGGGCATGATCTTACAGTCACTTAAAGGCAAAAATAAGCACTTGGATCTAATATCTGGCACCTTCAGGAACACAAAAACCATGCATAAGCTAAATGGGCCTGGAGTGGGATGGGATCGAGAAGTTGGCTGTACAAGGATTCCTCGCCCCATATTAATAATAAAACCTATCTCTTATAAAGCATTTTCCATCAGCAGATTGATAAACTGAATAGTAGTGGGTCACCACGACCAGATATGATTCACCCAAGAGTTCTGAAGAAACTGATGTGTGAAATTGCAGAGCCTACTAACAAGGATATGAAAATCTGTTTCTGTACCACCAGTTATAGTCGTATTATTTAGTACACAGTTGTACCACGTGGGTGGGTGTATACATAATGTGACACTTAAAAAAAAAAAAAAGAAAAAAAAGAAAAAGAAAAAGATCTGGAGGAGATTCCATCAATCACAAATGGGCTAGCCAAACTTTGTTGCCAGGTAAATGAGTTAAAATTGCATTAAAGAATTACCAGAAAGAAAAAATGCCTACCCGAGTGATGGTTTCATTATTCTATAAAATGGAAAGTCCTGTGATGCCTTAAAGGCTGGTCTTTGCTAAAAACAGTACTGTGCAAGAGAGTCATAAAAAGGGCTGACATAAAAAAAAAAAAGATAGAAAATAGTAACGTAATTGAGGGGAAAGCAGAATGCAAAGACTTACAAAACGATTTCACAAAACAGGTTTCCACTATTGACTCCAATACATCCCTCAGAGCTTCAGTACCTAAACCTCACTGGGGGGAGTAGGAGAACATTTACTACCTAGTACTCCCACATCTACCCAGGTGACAAGGTGCTGGAGTTACTGTGATTCCCACAATCCAGCTGTCACAGGAGGCTGCAGTAAGAAGCCACACATAGCAAAATATCAGGGTGTTGGTCTTTGATTCCTTGAAAGATCTACTCATAGGGTGACCATTATCCCCTCAGCAGAGGACCTGGGCATGTGGAAAAATGTTAATTTTCCTAACACTCTGTAAGACCAGGCAGGACTATATCCCATTTGTGCAGTGGCTCACAGATAGTCAGTGGCAATCACACAGGAGAAGAGAATGATATCCAGATCACTTGAGCTGCAGAGCAGTGCCAAAAGCATAGACTTCTTCTTCAAACTGCCACATGTAATACTTCACCACCAAATCAGCTCTGGAGAGTTAGTGGAGTCTCCATCCTTTTAAGGCCCAGTGTGACAAAGCCCTGACTGAGATGGCTTAATTGTGGTGATTTATTGGTCCGTTTCTCCAGACTCATCTCTCTGAGATACTACTATGAGATTCAACAATGTACTCACCGCAAAAACCACAGCATGGAGTATGAAAGTGAAGGCTGAAAGTCTCTTGAAAGCTTGTCAAAAAATATTGTTTTCTTCCACAGAAATATTATAATGAAGATGGTAAAAATTACTTTTAGCTAAATTTCAAGAATGGTACCCATGTTAGCCAATATACAGAAAAACACTGCAAATAGTGTAGTGGCTAGCACCTCTGCTTAACATGCAGATGGTTCTGGGTTCAATTCCCCTGGGGTTGGACTTGATGAGGTCCCTTCCAGCCCTATGATTTGATTTGAAGAAAAAAAACAACTACTATAGTCCTGTGGCACCTTAAAGATTAACAAATTTATTTTGGCATAAAATTTTGTGGGCTTCAACGGACTCCATCAGATGCATGAAGTGGGAACTACAGTTGAGAGGTATATATTCACATGCCAGGATGAAGATGTGTTAACAACATCAGTTAAATTAAGCTACATGAAGCAGATTCACACCAGTAACTTGGAAGGTGAGAATGTGTGAACAGGGACACGTATTTTTGAATGTGCTTTTTATAATGTGCTACCAAAATACGTTAGAACATTCAATAAATTAAATAGTCACTGTTCACAACTCTGACCTTCTGATCTACTGGTGTAAACGGGACTGCTCTATCTTAACTGAATTGACTTTGTTCACTGGTCCCTCCTTGATCCTTCCATGTGTATATATACCTCTCAACTATAATTTCCATGTCGTGCATCCAACAAAGTGGGCTGATGTGATGAAGTAAGAAAACCTCTTGGGCTAGTGTGGGATGCCAGGAGCGATGCCCAAAAGTTCTTCTTTTCTGTTCCTGTTCTTTGGTGATGGTATTCTGGTGATGGGATACGGGGGCGTGATAACTATAGGTACCGCTGGGGGGGAAGAGGCTTTAGTATGACCTTACATGGACCCCCTATGGGTGACAGGTTGTGGCTGGTTTAGACCAGGGGCAGCATAGCTGGATGCAGAGGAGAACAAAGGAAGGAGAGGAGGGAAAGAAAGAAGATGGAGGTCAGAGAGGCAGGACCTCCAGGACTCATCCTGGGGGTTTACTGCTAGGCCTCCTGGTTGATTTGAGAGCCAACTGTTCTAGCTGCTGTACAAACTGGATTGCTAATAAACCCTCGGACTTCTACACTGGCTGAGCATCACTTCTGGTTGGGACCCTTGTGGAGGGAGGAACCTGCCCCAAGGGAAACCAGATAGAGCAAGGATCAGACCCTCTGAGCCTGGATTTGGGAGCTGACTACAGGTAGTGTGGAGACCCGGGTGCTCGATGGGCGAAGGCTCCACTGTAGCAGAGTCCTGCCTGGCTGTGAACAGGGGGCATCCAAAAGTGCAGTCTGGTCGCCATGACAGTTACAGTCCACAAAACCTAAAGCCCTCAAAATTTGTTAGTTTTCATGGTGTCACAGTACTTGTAACTTTTGTCTAAATTTCCCATGAACAAGTTTTCAGCCTACACACTGCTTTTCTTATCATTTGCCTCTTTCATCATCAGAAATTTGTCAAATAAAAGACATTACTTCATCCACCTAGTCTCTCTAATATCCTGGGAGCAATAGGGCTACAAGAAACCTGGAACCAATCTTGATAGACATGAATTTAATGAAAGTTTGAATCCGTAATAACTGTATTACAATAAAAAGATTTGGCAAACCAGTTATAGTCGTATCTTTTAGCACGCAGTTGTAAACCCATTCTTTCCCCTCAGATCTTCTTTCCGGGATGATTTCTAAGGTAA
The DNA here is from genome assembly GCA_007922195.1 of Podocnemis expansa. Taxonomy (NCBI): domain Eukaryota; kingdom Metazoa; phylum Chordata; order Testudines; family Podocnemididae; genus Podocnemis; species Podocnemis expansa. The sequence goes on along the minus strand of ML682279.1, from coordinate 296,518 downwards.
AAGGGATAAAAATATTTCATGTGTCATCTGGATTTCTTGAGAATTTGAAAAGATAATATGCCAGGGGTCCTAAACCCCTGTCACCCATGCCAAAAATGGCATGGGGGCTGAAACTGAGTGGCATGCACCACCACTGAGGCTCCCCTGATGGCCCTGCTCCACTCAGGACTGTACGGCTGGGCAGCAAGAATCGTGTGCTGCTGCCATGATTTCCCATGGGGGTGCACAGCCATCAAGGACAAAGGAGCTGTGACATGAAAGGCTCCTGACCCCTGCTGCCTCCACCCCTGCTGGACAGAGCTGGCGTGGAGTGGAGTGGGTCAGCCTCTCTGCTTCTGGCTCGGAGCCCAAAGCCAGAATCTGCCCACTGGCAGGGGTGGGAGCCAGCCTAGCCAGGAGCCCAGAGGCTGCCTGCTGGCAGGTGTGGCCCAAAACTGAAGGCCTGGACCGGTCCCATTTTCTTCCTATCCCCAGCACCCACTGGCCCCTTCCCATTTTGACCCTGCCCCTTTTGGACCCACCCCCAGCTGGGCTGGCATGGGGGCAGGCAAAGTTTAACGACCCCCTGTTGTAGGCAAAGTTCCCTTGTCCAATCATACATCAACAAATAAATGTCTAGGGAATCATTTGTGTCTGGTAATTTTTCTGTCCTTGGCTTTATAGCTGACTTTCTCCTCCAATTCTCTAAAGCCTTTATTCAAAGTGGTGCAGGCACTGGGATCAGCATTTACAATGTACATCCCTCCCAATCAATGAAAAAGCTCACCTATTTGAATAAGCACTAAATGAGGAAGTCAGGGTAGATTGCCTCATTACAAGAATAACAAAAGTGTGAGAAGATCCTGGTGATAAACAAATGGCTCTAGCAGTGGTACTATAAGGTGGCCTTTGTCATGGATGGTCACTAAGAAGCATTAATATACAGAAGACTGTTATCCTGGGGTGGTCTGCAACGCAGAAGGGAGGGAAACAGACTTCTGGGAGGGAGATTAGCACAACTGATCAAGCGAACTTTAGGGAGTCGGGGCAGAGGGTTAGGATATGCCCAAACAATCTTCACACCCAATATTAGTGTTGAGATGAAAGCAAATGAAACAAGATAGGACATAGAAATAGGTAGCAGTGTGGAGTTTAGAAGGAGGGGCAGTATAAATGCCAGTCTAGCAAGAGATCTTGGCCATAGAAAAACTGTGCTGGATCAGTAAAGAACATGAGGGAGGCCAAGCAGTAAAAACTAACTTGTTTATATACTAATGTTAGAAGCCTGGGTAACAAAATTGAGGAACTGGAGCTACTGGGAGATGAAGTGAGACCAGATATTATAGGGATAACTGAAAAATGGTGGAACAATAGTTATGACGGGCATACCAGTATTGAAGTCTATGTGCTCTTTAGAAACACAGATATAAAGGAGAATGAGTGGGAGTGGCACTGTATATCAATGACAAGGTAGACTGTAAGGAAATTCAAAGTGATGGAATCAACAAGACAGAATCAGTTGGGGTAAAAATCACATTGGGGAAGAAAGCTACTAGAGTATCTCCAGGGATAGTGTTTGGGGTGTGTTACAGACCACTGGGATCTGATTTAGACATGAATAGGGACCTCTTTAGGTGTTTAAGGAAGTAAATACTACCAGAAACTGAGTGATTATGGGAGACTTTAATTGCCCCAGCTATAGACTTGAGGACATGTGCTCATAGTAATAAGAGGGTCCAGATTTTCCTCAGTGTGATAGCTGATGAATTCCTTCTCCAAACTGTTACTGAACCAACAAGAGGGGACGCCATCTTAGATTTGGTATTGGTGAAAAGTGAGTTCCTCAAAGAGGAACTTTTTGTAGGGGACAACTTAAGTTCGAGTGACCACAAGCTCATTCAGTTCAAACTAAGTGGAAGAATAAACAGAAACAAATCTGTGACTAGGATGTTTGACTTTGAAAGGGCTAACTTTAGAAAATGAAGGGAATTAATTGGAAAAATTGACTGGACTGAAAAATATAGGAATACAAACAAAGAAAAGGCTTCGATTCACTTCAAATCAAGGTTGCAGGAACTATCTGAAGCCTACATTCTCAGGAAAGGTAAAAAAAAAAAAAACATAGGCAAGAGCTGTAGATAAAACTGCATATGTAAGCATTTTGGAAAGGTGATTAGGAGAAGCACAGAACCGACAGTGAGTGGAAAATAGAAGGGATCAGCAATGAGAGGTACCTTTTGGAGGTCAGACCATGTAGAGATAATTTGAGAAATGAAAAATTCAAACAGAGCTAGACCTTGCAAAGGGAATTAAAATTAACAGTAAAGAATTCTTTCAGGAGCATCGCTGCACCAGAGAAGGACCCAGAACACCAGGCCAGGCCCTGCTCCTGGCCGCAGGCCGTGCCGCAGCTGGGGAGATGATCAGGAGAGGCTGCCAAGGCCATGGGCGACTGGGTCCTGGATCCCTGGCCCAATTGGGCTGGAGTCCAGGAGAGGAGGGGCCCCGCAAAACATGGGGCACTGGCACTTGAATTCTGGGCATGGGCCCCATGTGCCTGGCACCAGTGATGCCCCTAGGTTCTTTAGCCATATAAATAGGAAGAAAACAAAGAAAGAAGTTGGGCCGTTAAAAACTGAGGATAAGGCCAAGGTCCAGAACAATCTAGGCATGGCTGAACATCTAAATAAGGACTTTGAACCTGTTCTTAATGAGAGTGAAGATGAGATGGGGGATAGAGGTAGGGTCGCTAATGGGAATGAGGTCAAGCAAGTGGAAATTACCATACCTGAGGTAGAAGCAAAACTCAAGTTGCTGGATGGGACTAAACTGAGGGGCCTGGATAATCTCCATCTGAGGATATTAAAGGAATTGCCCACCCATTAGCAAAGATTTTTAATGAATCTGTAAACTCAGAGGTTTACAGATTCTGTATGGTTGGAGAATCACTAATATAGTTCCTATTTTCAAGAAAGGGAATGAAAATGATCCAGGTAACTACAGGCCTGCTACTTTTACCTCAGTAAAGTGCAAGGTCTTGGAGAAAATTTTGAAAGAGAAAGTACTTATGGATACTGAGGATAATGGTAACTGAGATAAAATACAACATGGCTTTACAAAATGTAGATTGTGCCAGACCAACCTGATCATTTTTGGTAGGATAAAAGATGTTTTAGATAAAAGGAATGTGGTGGAATTAATTTTCTTAGATGTCAGAATAGTATTTGATAGTTTTTCAGATAGGAAATTGTTAATTAAGCTACAGAAGATGGGGATTAAAGTTATTATAGTAAAGTGGATAAATAACTGGTTAAAGAGGAGGCTACAGCAGGTTACACTGAAGGGTGAACTGTCAAGCTGGGGGGGGGGGTTACCAGTGGACTCCCTCAGGGATCTGTCTTTGGACGAATCTTATTTAACCTTTTTGTTACTGACCTTAGCACAAAAAGTGGGATTGTGCTAATAAAGTCTGTGGATGACACCAGGTTGGGAGGTAGTAGCTATATAGAGAAGGATGAGGATACAATACAAAAGTTCTGGATGACCTTGTAAACTGGAGTATCAGGAACGGAATGAAATTTAATAATGGGAAGTGCAAAGTTATGCATTTAGGGACAAATATCAAGATTTTTTCTTATAAGCTGGGGGCACAACATTTGGAACTGACTGACTAGGAAAAGGATCTGGGAGTACTGCTTGATCACTGGAAGACAATGAGTCACGAATGTGATGTGGCTGTGGAAAAAGCAAATGCGGTTCTAAGATGTATCAGGAGAAGTATTTCAGGCAGAGACAGGGAGGTGTTGGTGTCAGAGCACAAGGCACTGGTCAGGCCCCCTCTGGAATATTGCTAGTAGTTCTGATCGCCCATGTTTGAAAAGGATGAATTCAAATTGGGACAAGTGCAGAGAAGGGCTACAAGTATGGTGCATGGAGTGGAAACACTCCCTTATGAGAGGAGACTCAAGGATTTTGGCTTGATTAGCTTAAAAAATTAAGGATGAAGGGTGACATGACTGTTCTCTAGAACTAAATCAGAGGGATAAATATCAGAGAGGGAAAGAGAGAGATTATTTGAGTACAGCACCAATGTGGGAAAAAAAAGAAAAAAGAGTGTTGTGGCACTTAAAGACTAAGGCTATGTCCACATGTTGGTTTTAAAGTGAAACAAGGACCACTTTAAAAAAAAAAAAAAAAAGTCATGTCCAGATGACATTTCATTGTTTCAAGATGATGAGCTCCATCATATCAAAACAATGAACAATAATTCAAAACACTAAAACTAGTAGGAAATTGAAATAGCCCTTGAATCAAAAGGGTTGTTTTGAAATAACACTGGTCATGTTATTTCACTTTTTCGATGCAAAGGTTTGACCTTCCTCCTAGGGTTCATGGCACCCTGGAAGGAAGGCCTCCCCCACCCTCCACAGCCCCATCAGCACCTTGGCCGGCGGGGTACGATGGAGATTGCAGGGAAGTGGGGGCTGAGCTCATGGGGCAGCCCAAAGTCCCTGCCACTTCCCAAGTGGTGGGGGCTGAGATCTCAGCGCACCACCCAGCGAGCTTTGCCCCTGCCATCTGGCCAGCAGCAGAGGCTTCAGGGTGCCCCATGAGCTTAGCTGGAGGGGTTGCAGGGTGCCCCCGATCCTCCACCATACTGCCTAGCTAGAGGCAGGGAAGAGCGACGGCCCCATCTGTGCCCCCAGGTACATTTTTCCTGTGCAGGAGATTGGGTGGCAGCATGGCCCTGCAGGGGACCATGTTGCCACATCTCCTAGGGTGCCCCTCTCCCAAATTAAACTAGCAAGTCTGGTGTCTGGACATGATAGTTTGATTTGGGTTTATTTATCTGGACCTGCTAAATCAATTCAACTTGAATTAATTTAACAAGTTTTATTTAGCTTTGGTTAAATTGATTCAAGGAGAATCGATGTATGCACCTGGGTATGGATATAGCCTAACAGATTTATTTATCACATGAGCTTTCATGGGAGAAAATCCCACTTCAACAGAAGCTGTGAAAAGGGGGAACTTACAGAATGGGATGAAAATAAATGCAGGGGAGTTTAAGACATGGGATCAGGTCATACTGCAACAGCAAATCGGAGCATGTGTAGAGATTCAAACTCTAGGAAACAGCATACAGGAGGGTGAAGTCAAACTACCCCTTATAATGTGAAAAGAATCCATAGTCACGATTCAGTCCTGTTTTCACACAATCTAACCTGCATTGATTTTCTTGAGGATGATCATTAACAAAAAACAACAAGGAGTTGTGTGGCACTTTAAGACTAACAGATTTATTTTTTGCATGAGCTTTCATGGGAGAAGATCCCACTTCCTCAGATGCTCCAAAGATGGGTGAACTTACAGAAAGGAATGAAAATAAATGCAAGGGGGTGTAAAACATAGGATCAGGTCATACAGTAACAGCAAATCAGAGCAGTTGTCAGGTTCAAACCATGGGAAGCCTGAAGTCAAATTACCTTTTGTAATGGGAAAAGAACCCATAGTCTTGATTAAGTCCTGCTTTCACAGAATTTAGGTTGCATATTATTTCAAGTTCAGCTGTTTCTCTTTGAAGTCTTGATGTCCCAGTCACATCTCTAACAACAGTCGTTAACAAATCAGTCATCAAGTGATTAAGAAGATGGAAGTGCTCAGCAACTGGTTTCTTTGTTCTGTGATTTCTGATATCAGCTCTTTTGCACAGCGATCATCTTGTTTGTCCAATGTATAAGGTGTTGGGGCATTTCTGGCACATGATGGCATAGACCACATTAGTAGATGAGCAGGTAAATGAGCCTTTGATGGAGTAGCAGGCTTGATTAGGCCCTATGATGGTGTCTGTTGTGTAGGTATGTGGGCAGACTTGGCAGCGTGGTTTGTTGCAGGGGTGTGTGTGCCTTAATGATCTGTTGTAGAGGTCTGACATCAGAAGTCACAAAACAGAAAAACCAGATGCTGAGCACTTCCGTCTTTCTAATCACTCTATAAATGATTTGTTAACGACTGCATTCAGGGCCGTCAGAGGACATGAAGACTTCAAAGAGAAACAGCTGAACTGGAATTAATATGCAAAATAGATTGTGTGAAAGCAGGATTAAATCATGACTATGGTTTCTTTTCCCATTACAACTGGTAATTTGTCTTCAGCGTTCCCAGGGTCTGAACCTTAACAACTGCTCTGACTTATTGTTACTGTATGACCTGATCCCATGTTTTACACCCCCTTTCATTTATTTTTCTTCCATTCTGTAAGCTCCCCCATCTTCAAAGCACCTGGCAAAGTGGGATTTTCTCCCACGGAAGTTCATGCAAAAAATAAATCTGTTAGTCTTTAAGGGTATGTCCACACACATGTTTTAAACTGACATAATACTAGTTATTTCAATTTAAAAAATGTTTATGTCCAGACGACATTCCCTTATTTCAAAATAAGGTGCTCCCTTGTTTTGAAATAAGGAAAATCATTTCAGTCTAATAAATCCTAGTTTGAGATTGAAATGAGGGTTATTTCAAAACTCTGGTTTTGAAATAACCCTGTCTGGTTACGTTATATTGATATGACCCCCATATCTATAAAACAGTGGACCTTCATCCCAGGGTGCATGGCACCCTGGAAGGAAGTTCTATGGCCCTCAGCACCCTGGCCAGGGAGGGAGAGGAGGTGCAAGGGGGTGCAGGGGGGCAGCAAGTCAGGGAGCCGGCTCACCCCCCCCCCCCTTGCTGGGGTTGCTAGTGGCTGCCAGGGTGGCAGCTCAGGGATCCGGCTCACCTCCCTTGCCGGGGGTGCCAGCTGCTGCACAGGTGGCAAGTTGGGGAGCCAGCTGTCCACCTTTGCCGGGTGCCAGCAGTCACAGGAACCCCTGGCAAGGGGGGACAGCTGGCTCCACGACTTGCCACGTGGGCAGCCACCAGCACCTCTGACAAAGGCGAACAGCCAGGTCCCCGAGCGGCTGCCCCGATAGCTGTGGGGAACTGTGGAGGGGCTCCTGACACCCCAGCTTCCCTGCCCCCGCTGCCCTGCAAGCAGTGGGCCATGTGCGGTGGCCTACGGTCCCTCCCCCGCTACCCCACTAGGAACAGGGGATGCAGGGTGCAGGGGGATCTCTGCCCTGCTTTTTTTTTTTTTTTTCTATTCCTGGGTCTCCAGGTGAGAGCCAGGCAGGGGATTGGGTAGCAACATGGCTCTGACAGGGGCCATATTGCTGCATTTCCCATGGCCCTCCTCTCCTGAATCAAATAGCAGGTACTTTGTGCAGACTTGCTATTCAATTTGCTATTTTTGCTTAAATCAATTCAAGTTGAATCAATTTATTGCTTTTTATTTTGAACTAGCTTAAATTGATTCATCTTGAATCGATTTAAGCACCTTGGTGTGGATATAGCCTAAGTGCCACTGAACTTTTTTTTTTTTTTTTCCTGGACTAAACTAATACGGCTTCCTCTTTGGAACTCAGTGTTAGATTGACAACCAGACAGCAACGGGACGATAGCATCACATTGTATTTGCATCAGCTTCCAGAAACAGGTCAGTGCTTCCACCTTCATTTTGCTCAGAGTCCCAGATCTGAAAGCAGCCCATGTCAGGCTTCTGTGCTCACTCTGCCTGTTTTGTCCTCAGGAACAGTAGCTTTTATTTGGATCCTTAAAGATCCCCAAGACCAAAAGGCTGAGTTTGAAAGTGTGTGTTTGCAGCCATATGACTAAATGTCACTGTGCTGGGCAGAGATCCTTGCAATGCCATTGAATTTTGTGATGGCTGCACCTCCATCAGGGCGACAGAGAATGGTACTCTGTTACCACACCCAGCTGGGGATGACCAGAGGCATGGAGTTCAGTACCACAAGTGAGAGAAGCTGTTGGTTAAATCTCCAACTAGACTGGAAAGCAGAAGTTTTTCTGTCACAAAAGATTTCAATCCACACTGCAATGTTTCCTTTTAATTCATTCTTGGAGTAGTTATCAAGAAAACTGATCCTTAATCATTGAAAATTCAGCTTCAATTTGGCTATCCAGCGGCAGCTGTCTGGATCCCCAGGAGAAATCTGAGGCTGTTCATATTCCTTTTCCTGATAACATAAATGAGAATTGCACTGACTTACACTATTGCTGCTTCGCAGACCTGGAAAGGTCTACATCTCCTCCCCAGTCTGTGCCTCGACAGCTACGCTAACCTGCCTTTCCATCTGCATACACCACAGAGCTGTCATCTTCAATGGCCCCCTAGAGCAGACTGTGTGAGAAGTGTCTACTGTGACATGCCCTTCGAACACTTCTCAAACCTCTGCTCCCGGGGTGCTGGAGAGGTCTGTAGAACAGCTGTGGAGGCCCAGAGATCGTGTGTTGGAGGGCCAAGCTACAAGGGGATCAGAGAGATACCTGTGTAACTTTGGGGATCAATGGAAGCTGGACCTTCCTTTATGCCCCAAGCAGAAGGGAATGGATCAGGAATAATCTGAGAGAAACTTCCAGGTAGAGACCTATGTGTGATTGTCTTCTTCCAGCGAGAACCCTGGGTTTTTCAAGCAGGAACAGGAGCTCCCAGAAAGAAATCTGACACTACCTAACTATTGTTAATATATTTTATTGTATCACAGCAAGACTAGAGCTGTAACAGCAGCATCGATAGCTCTTTGCCTCCCTTGAGGGACCCAGTGACTCCTCTAAACTGCATGCACAGAGCTGAGGGCCTGGATCCCAGGAATAGAGCCTGTGCAAACTTTGAATTGCAGTCCAGTTTAGAGGCATCATCACTCGTACCTGTGATTGGGCATCCTACAGTGTGTTATTGGCAGTCATGGGGTTAAACCTCACACACGTTGAACCAATCAGCCGAGGGTCCCAGGTGGACACATGGCCCCCAAGGAAATGGACAAACACTGCATAAGAACACCTGTCTGAGTTGGCATTACCTGCTGCCTGTGCAAGCTCCCTCCTGACTCCTTGTCCTTTTGGTTGGAGACCTTTGTTGTCAGCTGCTCCCCTTCTCAAAGGAACCAGGTATGTGCACAGGTTTTTCTGATATAATTTTTTTTAAACAGAAAGGAATAGGAAAAAGTGACAGATGATCACATGAGCATATGTTCTGTGCAGCAGCAGGTGACTCTGCTGGTCTCCAATCATGATTCAAGGGTAAGGGCTGGCAGCAGGCAGCACTAGACACCTGGGGAAACCTCCACTCCATGTGCTCATTATTCATAGGGGATTCTTCCAGATAGACTGAAGTCACAGACTCAAAGGAGTCAGGATATCTCAATAGGTTCTATTTGTAGAGGGGCAGGATGCTGTGTATATCACTGGATACGTCCCATGTCACCTCAGGTTTCTTTCTTCCTGGAAATTAAATTTCAAAGCTATGTCCAAAGAGTTTATTCTGTGGCTTAATTGTGAAGGCAGGAACTCAGAGTTGTGTTGCTTTTTGGTAACATACAGAAAAAGAGACAAGAAAGAGTTCTCTTTTTGGACTGGATGACAGTCCCAGCAGTTCTGTCTTGCAAAATTCACTCACACTAATATGGCTACCTGCTACTCTTCCCCCTTGGGCTGATGAAATCCACATGTCATCTTTGTCTTTTCTCCATTCTGCACTCTCAGACTAGCCCTGGGCTGCAGTAAAACTGTGAGTCAACAGGTCTAGGCCAGCACATGTAACTTTCATGTGTGAAATGCAGTTTGATTTACATGTACACTCATGCAAATCTCTTTGTAATCTACTTTTTGCACATTCTCATATTAAGAGAATAAGAAGAGCTGGACATACAATTTAGACCTGTTGCTTTCACTCTGTGATAGGCAGATCAGCTAGGTTGTATACACTATGTGCAGGCATTCCATAAGAAATCATATATGCGCTAGAAATTTTGCAATTTTTTTTGCAAATGAAAAAAGGTTGAAACCAATGAATTAGAGATTCAGAGCCCAGGAAATGAATATTGAATATGGTGATCCCATTTACTGCACCACTCTGAATAAAGGCCACAGACAGACATCACCTACCCTGAGATGAACCAGTCAACTACTAAGCCAAAGATAAATATTCTAACTGTTTTAAAGGATACTCCTGAAATTTGTTTGGTGACAGGCAGTCAAATGAGGGCCAAGAAACTGCAAACCGTTAAAGTTCTCAGGAAATCCAAATGCCACATGAGGTACTTTTCACCCTCTCCCATAAGATTAGAAATCAAGGAACAGCTGGTCATCTGGCCCTGGGAGATAAATAAGTCAGCTAAAATAACCAGAGGAGGCGTGTGGTCAAGCATGTCAGGGATGCAGCGTCCAGCAGTATGCCTGCTATCCAGGAGGGATGCACAACTCTGAGCCCCTTGGAGTGCCTGGAGCAGGACCTGGGGGTGCACTGTATATAAAGGACATGGGTGATGGCAAACGAACAACGTGTGGTGAAACATTTGTACCAGGGGAGTGAAAAGTAAAGGGAACCAAGATGTCTGGCCATGCAGATTGCTGTATTGCCCTTAAGTATTTATCCTATTTCCTGCAAAGAGTCAAAGCAATATTTTGGACTCTTGGAGTTATGAAAAATGTATTTTTAAAAAAAAAGGAAATGAAACATTTTATAAGTAATATCAGGACAGTAATGATACATACAGTAATCATTTCCACCACATGATTTCCAATCTATGGACATGAAACAAAGGGACACGTTCAGATGTGGAGAACCAGAGAGGATGTTTGTGTAAAGACAGAATTCTTAAACCACAGTTTTCAGGTAGGTTGTGGAATTCAGAGTCTCAGGACATCATTGGGATCACATCTTTAGCAAAATTCAAAGAGGGACTCAATATAAGTATTGACAACCAGATAAATAACAATAGTGGGGAATAAAAACAAAAACAAGCAAACAAGCAAACAAACAAAGCTTGGGAAGGCTATAAACTTTCCTGATCAGGAAATAAAATATATTGAACCAGTACATGTAAGGAGGAAACTTTTGTATGAAAAGGTTACCTCATAATGTGTATTGCACATCTTCTTCAATGTTCACATAAGAGAATCTGGCACTAAACATGAAACATCGGGCAGATGGACTACAGGTGTGCTAGTCAATGTTAATCCTCCATTGTTCCTATATATGAGAATATAAAAATGGCCAAATAGATTCAGAGCAATGGTCCACAAAGCTTAGTAGCCTGTTCCAACACTGTGACAATGACCAATGGCAGGGGCTTCCTAGGGAATGAACAGAACAGGTAGTAAAGAACAAATCTAAGACTGTTTTTACTAATATTCCTTGATTTCCTGGGAATCACTTGATTTCTGCTGTGAATAGAATGATGTACAATTCAATATAATCAAGTTTGCTGTTATTTTCTTTTCAGGAAGTAAAATTCAAAACTTATCCGACTTCCCCAGTTCATTATGTTATTTGTTAATAACACCAAACTCCAATCTTCAGTGTTCCTTTTAACTGGAATCCCTGGGCTGGAAGAACTTCACATCTGGATTTCTATCCTATTCTGCTTAATGTATATTGCAACAATCTTAGGAAATGCACTCATTCTGTACATTATAAAAACAGATCCAGCCTTCCATGGGCCCATATACATTTTCCTTTCCATGTTGGCTTTCACAGACCTTGGCTTATCGATAACAACCATGCCAACGACACTGGGCATCTTCTGGTTTAAATTTCGGAAAATAAGCCACAATGCCTGTTTTGCCCAGCTGTTCTTCATCCACTCTTTTCACATCATTGATTCCTCCATGCTCTTGGCCATGGCCTTTGACCGCTTTGTTGCAATCTGTAACCCACTGAGATACACTTCCATCTTAACTCAACCCAGAATAGCCAAGATAGGGTTGGGGTGTCTGCTAAGAGCTGTTGCTATAGAATGGCCATTCCCCTTTCTCCTGAAACAGCGCCAGTACTGTCAAGCCAACATTCTCACTCATTCCTACTGTCTGCACCAGGAGGTCATGAAGCTGGCTTGTTCGGATATCAGAGTCAATGTCATCTATGGGCTCTTTGTAACAGTATCTTCACTGGGTTTAGACTTACTGCTCATCCTCCTATCTTATGTGATTATCCTCAAAACAGTGCTGAGCATCACATCCAATGGGAAGCGCTTCAAGGCCCTGAACACCTGTGTCTCCCACATCTGTGTTGTCCTGCTTTTCTACATTCCAAGCATTTGCTTGTCTATGCTGTACAGATTTGTTGAGAACCCTTCTCCCTTGCTTCAAAATGTCCTTGGTAACATCTATTTGTTTATTCCACCCCTCATGAATCCAATTGTGTATAGTGCTAAAACCAAACCCATTAGAGAGAGGATAATTAGGGTGTTCCTCAGCTGAAGGGTTGGTTCTAGTGCTGGTGACACAGGAGATAAACTACTGATCACCCTCATTAGGTGTTAAGGGATGACAGTGCAGTGGAGGAACAGAATTGAGGCAAGCACCACCCTTAAGAAAGAGACAGTGTTTGTGTAGATCCCAGGCAATTTTTGCATAGTTATTGAATATAGAATTGCATCAATTACATTTCATAAATCCTCCTCATAATGGAGAAGGAAACTGAGTATTGTGTTCCATTGTGAATAACCTGTGCCTTTCCCTACTCTGGTTAAAAATCATCGGTGATGAGAAGCTGCAGAGCTGTTTTGCAAGGACAGTCTTGGCCGTTCCTGAGCACCTTGGCTTTTGCCTGATCCATGCGAGTGGCACCAGCTGTGAAAGGGGTTATTGAAGCAGCCAGGTCACCCACACTTTACTTAAGTACTCAAACCAGTGTTTGAGATTGAGTCATGTCAGCTACAGGATTAATGCCAAAGCTGAAATAAGAGACATTCAGAGAGCTTCCTGTTGTTGCATCATGGACAGATCTGTGTATATCACACCTGCTGTTGTTCCCCAACCCATTGTGGTGCCTGCACACACAGCAGAGATGTATGTGTTTGTGAGGGTTGCAGACACATGAGATCAGGTGAAGGACTCAGGACCAGATTCCCTCCACGTCTCCTCCAGATGTATTTCTTCAGCCATGCAAATATGTGGAAACAGATCTCAGCTCCCCAAAAGAGGCTCAGCCATTTCTGAGCCCAGGCCAGTTGTTAGGATAAAATATCCATGCAAGCATACTAGGCCACACAGAGACAGAGGCTGCTCAAATAGGCAGCATGCAGGCTTCTTTTTGCTATATATTCTCCCCTGAGCCCATGTGTCTTGTCTCTTACCCTTCCCTACCTGATGTCACATGCCCATCTGACCCCCCTTTAATTATATGAAAGTTAGTATTCCCTTCACTATTGTGACCATCCCCTCTAACCACCCTGGCACTTTTACCGTATATAAAGCCCCCCCCCCCCAGGAAATAAAGAATTTAAAAAAAACCAAACCTTGTTTAATCCAATAAACAAGCAGTATTTGTATATGAGTAATTACCATGTTACTTCCATTTTGAAGCTGGTACTGCTTTGTTCAATGTTCCTGGTACTGGTACTGAAAATAAACCTCTTCATTGTTGCCTATATTGTCTGATCCTTTTTGGAGGGACCTTATTCAACAGTCATTCAGTGGCCAGACTGAAAGGTAGATCTAGGCAGCCCCGGTCGCCATTGCTGACTGTGGGAAGTTAACTCCAGAGCACGTTGCAGGAGGCTGCGTTGGTCAGATCTGGGTAAAAGAGGCTGACACAGAAGGCCCTGGCCCTTCCATGCATCTCTTCTGGATCCGTGAGGGGGGACTTGGTGAGGACACAATTAACATGCTTTTTGGATCCCCTCCATTTCTAGAAATGGTGGAGACAGCAGCAGTGGTCAAAGAGGTAGCTGCAGGGGTGGACAGGGGAGCAGGCTGAGACCAGGGGGCAAGGAGCTTGGGACAATTCTCTATGTCTATTTGTGGGAGATGGGTGGAAAGTGGAGACTTGGATGGGGTAGGGGTAGAAGAAAGGGCAAGGGGGAACCATTCCTCCTAATTAAGCTGTTGGTAGGGAAAGAGGGAGTAAAGGGGGGCAAGGAGGAAAGGACTGACTAGCAGACCACTCCTCCCCATGTGGCTGTAGGCAAGGGAGGATGGTGCCAGGAGGGGTGTAGGGACCTGGTATACCCTCCCATTCTGTAAGTTCCCCCATCATAAGTTGCTTTGAAGTAGTGGGATTTTCTCCCATGAAAACTCATGTGATAAATTTGTTAGTCTTTAAGCACCACAGGACTAATTGCTTCTTTTGCTGAACTAGAATAGAACAGCTGTGCCTTTGGAACTTGGGTAAAGGGGCAATCACAACAATATCAGGGGGTGCAATAAAAAGGGGTACAAGAGAAAATCAGGGATTTGTGAAAGCTCTGGAGTGGTGGTGGAGAATGGACACACCAGAAAGGCAGGTTGGGGCAGGATTGTGGCCACCAGGCAAATGGGAGGCAGAGTAATGGGAATAGCAGTAACCAAGGGCAGGGAAGGGCAGGGCAGGGCAGGGCAGGGAGGAAAGAAAGACTGAGGGGTAGGGACAGTGTAGGGAACTTGAACAAATACTGAGGGGCACAGCAGGGCAGGGGACCCAAAAGAGCCCCCAAAGGGGCAGGGTACGAGACCCAAACTATACAAAACTATGCAACCCCAAATGGACCAGGCTGGTCAAGAAGGAATGACCAGGTTGGCAACAAAGGCCTGGGAAGGTGGCCTATAAGGAAGTAGGAGGAGGGGGAAGGTATGCTGTACTAGCCAGAGGGTAGAGAGAGGGTGGGGAACCCTGTGGTTAAACGGGAATAAGGAATGGAGGAAAGGCCAGCTAATGGAAGGAAAAGGGTTGTATGTCCAGGAGGCTCACAAGTCCTTGCTATGATAACAGTCCCAGGTAGAAGAAGAAAGCTTGAGAGCAAGGAGGAAATGCAAAGCAGGAAATTGCTGGGTGATAGTGGAGGGGTGATAAAATCAATGGTGTTGTTGTTGGTAGTGGGGTGAGGAGAAGATGGAGGGGAGGGCACCAAACTGCTACCTCTCTCCCACAACAGCTAAAGATAAATACCCCGCCACTAGAAAATGAGAGATGGCACAGTCACTCAGTCAAAAAACAAACCACCCCTCCACAGCTCCTGATGGTACTTGAGCTCTCCCCCAGCAGCAGCAACTGCAGTAGCAACAGCTACAGTCGTAAAAAGAGTCCTTTTCCCTTCCTCACTGATAATGGTAGAAAGCTCCAACAGAAAGCTACGAGGTGACAGCAGGCAGCAGCAAGGTCCAGCTGGCTAAGAAGGTCCTCTGCCAGTGGTTGTAGCAGCAATCGGGGACCTCCATACCCTCCTTCCCTCCCTGAGAGGCAGAGGTTGGGAGGGAGGCATGCCCAGCAGGGTCCTTCTCCTTCACCAGAATCTGCACCACCCTCCCAAAAAATTCCCCAAAATTAGGAGAGCAGTCCTATTGAAAGCAGGTGGTAGGGGGGGGGCCCCCCCCCCCCCACTTCTATAACCCCTCCCCCAGCCTATGGGGAGGTGGCGATAGACCCTGTTTCAAATAATTCCTTGGGACAACTAATGAGAAAACAGGGATGGGTGTGAGGTCATAGGTGTATAACAAGGGGCTCGGAAGGGGACACCGAGCAGAGAACCCCGGACAGTGCCCACTGCTACCAGAAGCTGTCGAGGGAGCTAGCGGACTCTGGCCAGAGGAACTCTGCCCGGAGACATGCGCAGACAATGGACCGTAAATAAGCCCCACACTTGCAGGCCCCTCCTTCAGCCAACCTCCTCTCTCTGGTCCTGTAGATGGCCTGTTTAGCGTAGGCCAGTAGGAAGTTGGTGAGGAGGTCCTGCGACTTTGTGGGGCCTCGGATAGGGAGTTCATAGAGGAACATGGGTGGGGAAAAGTGCAGCCAGAACCTCAGTAAGAGGTTCTGGAGGAGCCAGAAACGGGGCTGCAACCTAGCACATTCTAAGTAGGCGTGCACCAGGGTCTCCCTCATGCCGCAAAAGGGGCAGGCCTCAGGGTGGGGGGTGAACTGTGCCAAGTACACCCCCTTGCTCATGGCTCCATGGAGGAGCCACCAACTGATGTCCTCCGTGGGCTGTGGGGTCAGGGTGGAATAAAGGCTGGCCCACCAGGGGTCCTCACCCTCTGCGGGTGGAAGGAGGTCCCGCCACTTAGTATTGGGGTGGAATGCAATGAGGAGAGCAGTGGGGGGCACGTAGAGTAGCCCCAGACTACACAAAGGTGGAGGTGTTCAAGGCCTAGCTGGACAAAACCCTGACTGGGATGATCTAATGGGAGTGGTCCTGCTTTTTTTGGCAGGGGGTTGGACTAGATGACCTTGTGGGGTCCCTTCCAACCCTATGATTCTATGATTCTATAAAGCTGTTTTCTGGGTAAACAGGGTGGGGCTGCTCTAGGTTAATTAAGGCACCTTAGTTCATTTAAGATAATTAACCACATCAGATAAAAAAATCCCTGCTGCAGTCAGGCAGGGAGAGTTTTGGGTTTGGTGTTTGAAAGAGGAGGAGCTGGGAGTGGAGTGTGTGTTTGTAGCAGAGCAGAACAAGAGTGAAGCAGAGCAAAGGAGAGCTGAGCCTGATGAAGCTAACCACTCACAGTCGTTACCAGCATGTGGGAGTTATAAGTAGCCAGGACAACCTCACCCAGAGAAGCTTAGGGCCTTAGGCCAGCAATCTGTGGACTAGAGAGCCCAACCCCAGGCCAGGAGGGACTGGGAGATCTATAACTTTAAGGGTTTGGAGGTGGGAAAGCTGGGCTTCAGCTAGCTGCCAAGACCTGAACTGCAGGACCCACAGTGACTGAGCTTTCCGTAGTTTGTCACAACTGGTGTCAGGGGAGGGATTTGATTTGAGTAGCAGTCAGGGGACATTCTCCCACCCCCCCAACCCACACAATAGAAGAAGTAGTAAAGGCACTTGTACAGGCCACAGCAGCATAGCAAGAGGAAACTTTGGTACACTTGGCTACCCACCAGGAATCCCTGAGCCTGCAGCAAGAGCCTAACACAGTGGTTATAAGCCAGAAAGCCCAGGATCATGCCCTAATGTGAGAAATGGTGGACCAGCTGATTGCCCTGACCACCCAAGACTGAGGGCCTGATGGGCCACATATACTACAGGCTACTACATTCCTGCAAAAGATGACAGCTGGGGATGATGTAGAGGGCTACATCCTCATCTTTAAGAGTGTTGCCACATGGGAGGCATGGCCACAGGGCCAGTGGGTCAACATTCTCCCTCCATCTTCCCGTGCAGGGAGGCCCAGAAGGCCTATTATGATCTTTAAGCAGAATATGCTGTCCGGGTTAAGGGGATTGCTTATGATTATCTTTCATATTATTATTTATATTAGCAATAAGCCATATGTGATATGCCACATCTAGTACCAATGGAAACGTTATAATCTGTTAAAAATGATTATGTGGGTTATATGTATGGGTAATATCTATATTAGAAGTTAGGAATATGTTTGTACTGTTTGTGTTCCAAGTTATTTGATTTAAAGGCTCTGCCAGACTGGGTGTCTGCAAAAAACACTGTCCTTTAAATGACCCATTAAGGAAGCTCCCACCTACAGTGGGCTTAGGACAGATGTAGGCAACCCCTGGCATGCGTGCTGACAGTGGCACAAGAGCGCATTTGAAGTGGCATGCAGCACCCTCTGCAATGGCACAGAAATTTTGGCTCCTGTTAAAAGCCAGTCCAGGTAGTTTCTTTCAGGAGCAGCTGGGGCACGGAGAGTCCTCACCGTGCCCATGTTCCAGGCATGGTACAGAAAGAAGATGCCTGAAACGGCTTCTCTCCATGGTTTGCAGTTGCCAAGGAGGCACCCTGGGTAGCTTCTTTCATCAGCATGCCGGGAGAACCTCAAAAAGGAGCTGCTCCAGCCAGCTTCTTTCTATGGCATCCCTGGGGATCCCTGTCCTCAGACATGCTGACAAGAGGAGCAACTGCAGGAAGCTTCTTTCTGCAAATGGCTGCTTTTAGTGACATGCCAGGGCAGCCACTGCTTTTATTTCTGTAGAGGGAGCCACTGGCACTGGCTGATGGTCAAGGAGGAGGGGCCGGCACAGAGGTTGGCAAAGGTTGCTGGCCCCTGACCAAGGAAGAAAGCTGATTGTTGAGTTACCCAGACTGATCATGTGACACAACTCTATGTTGAACTCTAAAAATAACCCTCAAGATGGGGGGGAACCAGAGGTAATAAAAGCCAATGGTGCCGTCTCCATTTTGTCTCCAGTCTCCAACCTGCAACCAGCATCTACCTCTGGGTGTATACCTTAAAAATTGGCGGAGTGGTAGGGGGGAGTCCGGGGCACCCTGGGAACTCTGCTCCTGTAGCCTGGCCAGCAGTAGGAGTTATGGGGCACTCCCGGGAGCTCTGCTCCTGCCGCCTGGCTAGTGGCAGGAGTTTTGGGCGCCCCAAGAGCTCTGCCCCCATCACTTCGCCAGTGGCTGGGGTAGAGGGGCACCCTGACTTCTGCTCCCCACCCCACTGCCAGCAAAGTGACAAGGAGGAGGGCACCCCCATCTCTGCCCCCTGGCTTTTTTCCTCTGTGACTGCCTCTCCAGACCCAGTGGCAGGGATTGGTTGGCAACATGGCCCAGTGAGGGGGCCATGTTTCCACACCTCCCATGGGCCCCCTCTCCTGAATCAAAATAGCAAGTCCTATGTGGACTTGCTATTTCAATTTGGTATTTTTGCTGAAATTGATTCAAGTTGAATCAATTTAAGCACCTAGGTTTGGGCATAGCTTGAGTCTGTGTCTACACTAGCAAATTAGCCTTGATTAAAGAGACTCAACCTGGACAACTTTGGAGCCTGTCTACACTAGCATTCGCCTAGTTGGAACTCAAAAAAAAAATGTTTGAACTAAGCAAAATATATTTCAAACTAGTTACTTTGAATGGTAAGTTTGAACTAACTGCTTATTTCATACTTATTTCAAAACTTAGTTCAAATTAGGATGATTTAGTCATGCTAGTTCAAGCTAGCCACACTTTTTCTAGATTGAACTAACTTCTAGTTCAAACTAGCCTCACTTTTCTTAGTTTGGACAAAAACAAAAAAACAAAAAAACCCAAACAAACAAACAAACAAACAAACAAACAAACAAACAAACAAACAAACAAACAAAAAAAAAACAGTGAAAGTTTGAAGTAACTTCAAACTGCTTAGTTCAGACTAAGCAAGTCCAAACTAAGCTGTTAGATGTAGACATAGCCTGAGGGACTCATCCTGACAAGGGTCAGTGTCAGAATGACAACCAGAATTGTTTTAATTCCTGCTAACTCTACAGGCAGATGCACAATGGCATCGCGTTCCATCAGTGTCAGCTTTCAACAACACAAAGCTCACTGCTTCCAACTCATTTTGTTCCCAGATCTGAAAGCAGCCCATGTCAAGTTGGCTTTTGTTTTGTACTCACTCTGCCTATTCTGCCCTCAGGAACTATAGCATTTTTGTATCATTAAAGCGAAGCAAATCCTGTAGGCCGAGTTAGAATGAGTGGTGTGCAACCACATGAGTGAACATCATTGCCACTGGGAACATGAACTTGCAACATAGCTGAATTTTAACATGGTTACTCCTCCATCAGGCCAGCAAAGAAGGAATCTGCTTGTGCCACCAAGCTTGTGGTGACGAGGGACATGGTGTTCAGTAACGCAAGTGAAAGAAGCTGACAGCTGAAGCTCTAGCTGGGTTGGAAAAGAGAAGATTTTCCCCCACAAAAGATTCTGATTCACAGAAAAAATGTTTCCTTTTCATTAATTTTTGGAGTAGATTTCATGGAAAATTGATCCTTAATAACTAAAATCTCAGCTGACATGTGGCTGCCCAGCTGCAGCTGCCTGGATCCCCAGGAGAACTTGGAGGCATTTCATCTCCCTTTTCGTTATAACCTAAAATGAGACTTGCGGTGACTGAGTCTAAGGGTGTTCTCCAGATATGGAAATTTCTAAACCTCCTCCAAATGTGTGCCTCACCAGCTACTCTAAACTGCCTTACCATCTGCATTCAGCACACACCAGTCCTCTGCCATGGCCCCTAGAGCAGATTCTGTGGACATTGGCTGCTGTGACAGGCCCTTGGAGCACATCTCAAACCTGGCTCCCAGGGTGCTGGAGAGGTCTGTAGAACAGTTGTGGAGGTCCAGAGACTGTGTGTTGGAAGGCCAAGATATATGGTGATCAGAGAGATCTCGGTGTAACTTTGGGGGGTCCATAAATGCAGGGCTGTCCTTTGTTCCCCAGGCAGAATGGAAGGGATCTGGAATAATCTGAGGGAAAACATCCAGGTAGAGAGCTGTGTGCAATTATCCTCTTCCAGGCAAAACTCTGGGTTCCCCAGGCAGGAATGGGGGCTCACAAGAGAAATCTGATAATACCTTCCCATTTGTAGTCTATTTTAATGTATCAAAACAAGACTACAGCTGTAACAGCAGCATTGGTAGTTCTCAGCCTCTCTTGTGGGACCTGGTGACTCCTCTGAGCTGCATGCACAGAGCTGAGTGCCTGCATCCCAGGAACAGAGCCTGTGCAGTGCCTGCATTACAGCCCGGTTTGATGGCATCACCACACATCCCCTGTGTTTCCGCATCCTGCATTTTGTCATTGGTAGTGAAGAGGTTAAAGTTCACACACACTGAACCAATCATCTGAGGGTCTCAGGTGGACAAGTGGCCCCCCCAAGGAAATGGAGAATCACTGTTCATAAGGACAGCTGTGACCTATCTGAGAAGATACTGCCTGCTGCCTGTACAAGCTCCCTGCTGACTCCTTGTTGGTTTTGGTGCAGACCTCTGTTGGCAGCTGCTCCCCTTGTTGCAGGAACCAGGTATGTTGGCAGGTTTCTCTTAACTTTATATCTTTCAAATACAAAGAGAAGGGTAAATGCTGCCAGTTGTTCGTATAGGGAGGTGTTTTGTGCAGCAGCAGATGACTCTGCTGTCCTCCAATTGTGATTCAGGGACAGGGACTGGAAGCAGGCAGCACTAGATAGCTAGGGAGTCCTCCGCTCCATGTGTTCATGGTGCATAAGGGATTCTTCCAGACACACAGAAATCCCAGATTCAAAGGGAGCTTTCAGTATGAAGCCACCTGTACCTGGAGCCAGGATTTCTCAGTAGGTCCCGTTTCTGGAGGGGCAGGATACTCTGGGCCCTAGAAGAGCCCTTAGAATATCGCTGAATGCTTCCCACCACACCTCAGGTTTATTTGTTCCTGGCAATTAAATCAGCAAAGCCATGGTCAAAGCATTTTTTTTTTCTTTGTCTCAGTCGTGAGTGCAGGAACTCAGACTTGTGTTGCTTTGTGGTAACATACTAGATACGGCACATGGAATAGCTCTCTTTTCGAACTGGATGACAGTGCCATCACTTCTGCCCTGCAAAATCCCCTAATGTTAATATGGTATCTGCATCTCTTATCCCTCTGTTTCTGATATCCATGTGAGCCTCGTCCCTTTGCACCCACTGTTCTCTATCTCATGGGATGCACGTTTGTGCACCCTGGATTATGACCTATATGATTTTCCTGTTCACTTATACACCAGGATTTTATGATTAGTTGTCAATTCCACCATTCAATGTTTCTTTAAGGATGCTTATAGCCTATTGTAAGTGATTACTATGATGATATGTTTCCTGAACCCTCCTGTATGTGTACAGATTTATAACATGGTTGGGGGAAGGGGGAGGCAGCACTTTTGCAGCAAGCATGCCCCTGGAGGAGGTGACAATGATATACTAATTTAGCTCCCTGACTCAGAGAAGAAAATGAGATCACCTCTGCCCAGAAAGGGAGAGGCTGAGGGATTTGGAAACAAAGGCAGCAGGGCTGTCCCTATGGGGGTGTTGGGCCCTGTGCAAATCGACCTCTGCGGGGGGCCCCCAGACAACTCCCAGCACTGGGGGGTGGGGCTGGCCGGCCCAGGGGAGTGTCTGACAAGGCAAGTCATTCCCTCACCCCTCCACGTTTGCATCAGGAGCCAAAAAGCTCCTCAAATAGGAGTAGGAGGGAGGGTGATGTATTATACTGTCCCTGGGACTTCCAGCCAACTTGCATCAGTTCCCCATGTACTAGGGAAGTTGATGGTATCTGGGTGCGCAGCTGGCACATGGCACATGGCTCCACACCCTGCTGTGAGATGCCACCCTGCCGACCAACACCAGCCACATCTACTGCTGTGAGTTCCCAAGATTTTTAAATAGATCCCACCCCTCCCATGAACTTTGCTGTGATGCTTGCCTTCCCCTTCTGAGTGGCAGCAAGAGAGTGGGGAGCAGGGAAGGATAAAGTGGGGTGTCAGGAGAATAAGGAGAGAAGTGCAGCTGGGTGGCAGGCACCAGGGAAGGCAGCGCAACATCTACAATTTCCCATGCAGTTCCTGCCCTAGGCCGAATGCCTGGGCATGCTGCAGGGCAGGAAATTTAAAAAGGCTCTCGCCTGGTCCCTGCTTATAGGTACATGCAAACCAGGTGGGGGAAGTTAGGGAACCCATGAGGCAAACAAGTCCATTTCACTCAGGATGGGAAAAGCAAGAAGGATCCACCCCAGAAAGATTTAAAAAAAAAAAAAAAAAAGGCAAGATGAAAATCATGTCTGATCACTAGCCATTTACAATGATCACACAGGAGCTCTGAGGAAGCAAGACACAGGAAGTTCCATAGATTTACTTAAGAGTCAGCAAATATAAAAGATGGGTAAAAAGATGAAAACTTACCCAGTACCTGTGGGAGAATGGGCAGACAACACTAATTGTTACCTACTCAGCCTGGAATAGGCAGGGGGAATTCAAACATCAAGAGATTAGTTTAAAAACAGAGTATAATCTTTGGGGGGAAAAATTGCCGTTCTTGTGATTTTTGATCAAATGAAACTGGCAATACTGTATAAGTTAATACTATATACTTCACTCAAGGAATTCCTTTCCCTAACTGTATTCTTCGTGCTAGTGTAGGGCCAGGTTTCTGTAGCCACAATGTAGGGACACAGACAGATAAAATTAATTTACTGTATCTTTAAAGCATCTGTTAGGCAACATGGTATCTGTTCTTTAATATCATAACCGAAATAACTAACTCGGTTTAATAGACATTATAAACAATGTCCAACAAAGCTGGATGTTGCGAATTTAGAACTCCATTTTGTATTCTTGATAAAACTTGTTTTAGGTGTGTACTCGGGAATTTCATTTAAATGTGTGAACAAGATGTGTGAATGAAGGGTGTGTGTGATGGAGTCAGTCAACACCAGCCTGTCCTGATGAAATGCAAGTACTACCTTAATGGCTAAGCCATGCAAACGACTCCCACAAAAACAAGGGTCCACTCCAGAAAGAAAAGAACAAAAGACAAAGTGAAAGTCATGTCTGTAAATGGCTGGTGATCAATAATCTCACAGGATCCCTGGCCAGGCCTGCCTGCCAGCCACCCAGTCTTGCCACCTGGGCTAATGAGAGGTGGCACGACCCCTGGCCAGACCTGCCTGCTGCCCCAGGGCTAGGGGGAGGGGATCCCACCCAGACCTGCCCACTGGCCTGGGGGGCAGGGGTTTGACACAGGGTCAGACCTGCCCACTAGCCTGGGGTTTGAACCCTGGCCAGACCTTCCTGCTGCCTGGGCTAGGGGAAGGTGACTCCTGTCCTTGCCACCTGGGCATGGGGGGGCACAAACCTTGGCCCTGCCTGCTCCCTAGCATTGCTGCCTGGACTTGGGAGGTGACCCCGGTCCAGCCTGCCCCCCTGGGCTCGGGGAGGTGTGGGGGTTGACCCCTGACCAGGTCTGTGATCCTGGACTTGCCACCTGGGCTGGTGGTGGGGGTAAACAGCCCCTGGTCCAGCCTGCACATTGGCACATTGGCCTGCTGGCATCGCCACCTGGGCTTGTGGGGCCGTGCGGATGATGCCCGTCTCAGCCTGACCCCTGGCCTTGCTGCCTGGGCTTGTGGTGGATGACCCCAGGCCCATGTCCCCCCAACCCTACTGCCTTGGCTTTGGACAGGAATGGCCGCTGCTTGGGTCTGCCCCATGGCGCTCACCACCTGAGCATTGGGAAGGAGGGGGCAAGCCTGGTCCTGACCTCACCACCTGGGCTTAGGGGAGATGACCCATGGCCCAGCCTGCCTGCTGTCCCCCCAGCTTTGCTGCCTGGGCTAGGTGGAGATGACCCCTGGCCCAACCTGACCCCTGGCCTCGCAGCCTGGGCTGGGGGGGAACCCTGACCCAGCCTGCCCTCCAGCCTTGCCACCTAGCTGGGGGGTGGGGTCAGTCCTTGGCCTGGCCTGCCTGCCATCCTTCCATCCTCTCGCCTGGCCACCAGTATGACCCGGGGCCCAGAGGCGCATGATCCCTAATATAACTGCCGCCAACTAGCCCAATGTGACTTGGGGCCCAGGGAGAGTCCTGGATCCCCAGCCCCCCGTTTCCCCTCCACCCTGGCTGCTAGCCTGACAAATGGCCCAGGTGGGCCTGATCCCTGGCCACCTGCCCCATATTGGCCTGGTGAGATCCATGGACCATGGGTAGTCCTGGATCCCCAGGTCCCCCAGACCCCTACCGCCAACCTGGCTGCTGGCCTGACCCAGGGTCCTGGGGGGGCATATCCCCAGCCAACTCCCGCTTTGGCTCAGGCTTCCCCCAGATCCTCTCCCCAGTACTTACCTGGCTATGTGTTCTCTGGGCTGGTGCTGCCAGCATCATTTGGAGGAGGAAAGGGTTAACCCTCTCTCCCCGCTCCGGCTAATCGCTCAGCTGCAGGCTCCAGGGGTGAGGGCGGCAAGCAGTCCAGCTATTCACCGGCCAAGCAGGTGCTGAGTGAACCTGTGTATGACGGAGAAAAACATTTGGGACTAGCCGTGGAAGACCAGAGGTTCATGCGGGTACCCAGTAGCATAGGTCGGGGGGCAGTGGTGCAGGCCCCGTGGGATCCCTCAAAGCATGGGGCCCTGAAGAGCTGCCCCGCTCACCCTACCCTAAGGATGGCTCTGAAAGACAGAGACCTGCAGTATTTTAGGGGTGTTTAGCTGAGACTCTCCATCTTCACACAACTCCAAACAAGATCTGGTCCCTGCCTAGTCACAGGCAGAGACAGGCTGCACGGACATCTGGCAGCCAAACACCTTGAGCATCATCTTGGACTATGAGGTCAGTTCAGGGAGGGATATTAGGGTAGTATGAATGTTTTAGCTTTTCTTCCCCTTGTGGTGTCTCTTGACTCATTTATAACATGATTCTGCCTTGATTGGCCATTTTCTCACTTAAAATTATAATCTGACCAATAAACTGGTTCCTGTTTTACCTAGAGCTGTGTGATCTTTAGAGGGTGTGAGTTAAGAAGCCTGGGCATGATCCATTTCTTTCGTAAATGGGCAGACTTGAAATATGATGCTTGGGAGTAGGCAGTGGCTTCTGGCATGGTAACTGTGGCCGGGGGTGCTTGTGTGGCGACCAGAGCTTTGGTAGCCGGAGGGCATAAATGCACTGCTTGGGACGTATTGCACGCCAGAGGCTAGAGTGGGCTGACTGAGGATTGAGTGGTCACCTATCAAAGTCAGGCAAATTGGGGTTCAGGGGTGGAAATTGGGGTCCTCACAGCAGCACACTGGACCAGAAGTGGGGAGCAGAATGCCGCACTTCAGTCTCAGGCTGGCTCTGTGGGCTGCAGCAACACTGTGGTCAACAGGTCTAGATCAGTACGTACAACTTTTATGTGTGAAATGCAGTTTGATTTGTATGAAAACTAATGCATTTCTCTTTGTAATAAACTTCTTGCACACCCGAATTGTAAGAGGATAAGAAGAGCAGGACGTACAATATATTTAGCTGTGTTTCATTCACCCTGTGATCTACAGATCATAAATGGTGAACACACTACATGCAGACCCTCCATAGGAAATCACATCTGTATTAAAAATTGTGCATGTGTTTGCAAATGAGAAAAGGTTGAAAATCACCATAGTAGGGAGTGAGAGCCCAGGGAGTGATATATGCTGATCCCAGGGCCTGCACCACTCTGGATAAAGGCTACAGACTGACATTACAAAATCTGAGGAGCATCAGTCAACTACTAAGCCAGAGGTAAAGACGCTAACTGTTACAAAAAGATATTCTTGGCTTTTTGCTGACAGGTAATTGAATGAGGGCCAAGAGATTGCAAACTTTTAAAGTTCTCTAGAAATTCAGATGATACACAAGGTAGTTTTTTTTTTTTTGTCCCCCCTCTTAGTTTAGAAATCAAGGAACAGCTGGTCACCTGGCCCTGGGAGATAAATAGGTCAGCATCAGTGGTGGGTTGGGGCCACAGGGCCCCTTGGCCTCATCCACCAGTGGCCTCCCCCTGCAACCAACAGACCAGCACTAAAGGGGTGGGGATGCCGGGACCCAAACTGGGCCAGGGGTCTGAGGCTGATACATGGCTAGTCAGAGACTGGAGGCAGTGGGGCCGACTCATGCACACACTCTGACTTACAGTGCAGCCCAAAAAGCCACCCAGGCCATGGCAAGTCTGGGGGTACGGAGGGAGCTCAGATCCTGGCCTCTAGGGTAGCCCAACCCTTCCCTGGGGGGAGGAGCATGCAGTCAAGTTCAGGGAGAGAGCTCAAAGCCCATCCCCTGAGCCGCACTTCCCATGCCTCTTCCCAGTGCCAGTCTGTTGGGAGGGTGGATGGGCCCCCTCATTGTGGTGGGCCCCTTATGACGGGCCCCATCAGCCCATTCAGTAATGCACCCTGCTTAGTTTAAATAACCAGAGGAGGTGTGTGTCCAAGCAGATCATGGAAGCAGGGTGAAGCAGTTTGCCTGTTGCCCAGAAGGGACTCACAACTCAGAGCTCCTTGAATGCCTGGAGTGGGAGCTGCTGGTGGACTTTAGATAAAGTGCATGGATTACTGCAAACAACCAAGGTGTGGTGAGACCTTTGTACCAGGGGAGTCAAATCTGAAGATAACTAAGATGTCTAGCCATGCAGTTTGCTAAATGGCCCTTAAGAATTTAACCTATTTCCTGCAAAGAGGCAAAGCAATAATTTGAGCTCTTGGCAGTCAAGAAAAGTCGGGGGAAAAGTAAAAAGAGGAGAAAAAAAAAAAAGCAATGAAACATTTTATAAATAATATCAGTGTGGAAAATGTAATAAGAAAAAGATAAATACAATAATTATTCTCACAATATGATTTCCACACTATGAACATGAGGTATGAAGATAGAATTGTAAAACCACAATTTTAAGGCAGGTTGTGGACCTCAGATCCTCAAGATATCATTGTGAACAAGTCTTTAGTAGTATTAAAAGATGGATGGGATGTTGATATTGACATAAAAAAAACAAATTAGCATAGTGGGAAATTAAAAAAAAAAAAAAAACTTTGGAGAAGATTTAAATCTTCCTGATTTACACCAGAAATGTATCAAACAAATAGATGTCAGGAGGAAACTTTCTGTGGAGATAGGTTATCTCATAATGTTTGTTGCAGGTCTTTTTCAATGTTCCTTCAAGAGAATCTGGCACTGAATATGAAACACTGGATAGATGGACTACAGGTGTGAACATGGCTGGTAATGCCAATCTTCCACTGGTGGTTTATGTGGGAATATAAAAATGTCCATGCAGGGTAAGAAATATGGCCCACCAAGTTTAGTAGATTATTCCAACAGTGCGATAGTGACAAATGTCAGGTGTTCCCAGGGAATGAACACAACAGGTAATAACGTGTAAATTCATGATTATGCTTTTGCTGATCTTCTTTGACCTTCCTGGAGTCTCTTCACTTTCAATAAGAGCAGCATTATCTATAATCCAATAAATCTCCTGTTTTTTTCTTTCCAGAAAGTAAAATTGAAAATTCTTCTGACTTCCCAAGTGCACTATGTCATTTGCCAACAACACCAAATTCCAACCTTCAGTGTTCTTTCTAACTGGAATACCTGGACTGGAAGAACTCCATGTCTGGATTTCTATCCCCTTCTGCTTACTATATGTTACTTCGATCTTAGCAAATTCACTCATTGTGTTCATTATAAAAACAGATCCAGCCATCCAAGAGCCCATGTATATTTTCCTTTCCATGTTGGCCTTCACAGACCTTGGCTTATTGATATCTACCATTCCAACAACACTGGGCATTTTCTGGTTTAAAACCAGGGAAATAAGCCACAATGCCTGTTTTGCCCAGGTGTTCTTCATCCACTCATTTCAGATCACTGAATCCTCTGTACTCATGTCCATGGCCTTTGACCGCTTTGTTGCAATCTGTAACCCTCTGAGATATGCTTCCATCTTAACCTCACCCAGAACAGCCAAGATTGGGTTGGGGTGTCTGCTAAGAGCAGTGGCCGTAATATTCCCACTCCCCTTCTTCCTGAAACAGCGCCAATACTGTCAAGCCAATGTCCTCTCCAATTCCTTCTGCCTGCACCAGGATGTCATGAAGCTGGCTTGCTCAGACATCAGAGTCAATATCATCTATGGCTTCTTTGTTGTAATCTCTTCACTTGGGTTGGATGCAGTGCTCATCCTCCTATCTTACATGATTATCCTCAAAACAATGCTGAGCATCACATCCCATGGGAAGCGCCTCAAGGCCCTGAACACCTGTGTCTCCCACATCTGTGTTGTCCTTCTTTGGTACATTCCAACCATTTTCTTGGCTGTGCTGTACAGATTTGTGAAGAACCCTTCTCCCTTGGTTCAGAATATCCTTGGCAACTTCTATTTACTAATCCCACCTCTCATGAATCCAATTGTGTATAGTGTGAAAACCAAACCCATTAGAGAAAGGATAATTCAGGTGTTTTATCAAATGAAGAGTTGGCTCCAGAAGTGGTGACACAGGAGATGAATTAGTGATAACACTCACCAGATGTTAAGAGATGAAAGTGCACAGGGGGAAGAGAACTGTGGGCAGCAGCACAATTAACAAAGTGAGAGAGTTTATGCAAAGCCAAGAGATTGTTGAATTGTCATTGAATTGTATCAATTCTATATGAGTATTCCTCCAGATATCAAGAGGGAACATAATTATTTTGTCCTGTTGTCCATGATCTGTCACTATCCCTTCTCTGGTTAAAAACCAGAGGTGATCAGAAGCTGCAGAGCTGTTTTGTAATAATAGTCTTTGCTCTTCCAGAGCACTTCAGCTGATGCATGATCCATCAGAGTGACACCAGCAGTGAGCAGGACTATTCATGAGGCCAGGTCACCCAAACGTTCCCTCTCTACTCACCTGGTGTGTGGGACTGAGTCATGTCAGAAACAAAATTAAGGGAAAACCTGAAGGAAGAGCCATGTATGGCGCTCCCCACTGATGCCACATGGATAGGTATGTGCACATCACACCTTCTAACCTACACAAACCTCTGTGCTGCTCCCCCCCCGCCCCCGGATCAGAGTTTTATGTGTTGGTGAGGAACACACAAACATCAGTTCTGAAGATCGAAAGGGCAGCCATGTTAGTCTAATTTATTAAAACAAACAAGGAGTCCTGGGGCGCTTAAAGACTATTTTTTTCTCCCATTCTGTAAATTCCACCATCTTCAAAGTGTCAGATGAAGTGGGATTTTCTCCCATGACAGCTCATGTGATAAATATATTTGTTAGGCATTCAGGTTCACAGGACTCCTTGTTTGTTTTATGTGAATATTGGTAAGAAACTGAGGCCCAGATTTTCTCCCAGGCTCCTCCCGATATGTCTTTCCAGCCATGCAAATAGGTGGAATCAGACCTCAGCTCCGTAGGAGAGGCCCAGCCAGTTCTGAGACCAAGCCAGTCATTCAGTGGCCATTGGAGGGGTTGCGTTGAGGACTCTCTCCTTTTATTGTAGGGTGGCCAAAAGGGTCAGTCAGCCCCTGCTTCTTGGTGTGGCTGTTATACTTCCTGGGAGTTTTGGAGCTGACAAAGTCCTGGCAGAGGCAACTCCATGGATAGGGGAACAAGGTCCTGGATGGAGAATAGTTTGTGCTTTCAGTAAGCTCTGTCTAGTATTTCTTTAAGGGCCTGATGATGGGGCCTCATAATGAAGGACAGAGCCCATCTCCCCTCACACCCTGCCAACCCACAGGAACCATGGGAGTCCGGGCTGGCTGCATCCTCTTAGAACATGGACAACATTGGCTGGGGAAGGATGACTGCTGTAACTCAGTCTGCAGGGGGGCAGAGGGACTGAACTGCCAAGGTGGGGGCATCTTGAGAGGAGTCAGGAAAGCTGTTGCAGATCTGAACCAATGCAGTCCTGACCACTGAGGGAAGAGGGGTCTCCTTCATAAAGGAGGAATGGGAGGCAAAATCTAAGAGAGTCTGAGCTTTGGAGAACAGCAGGATAACATGGGGCCCACAGAACCACAGGGCTAGGGGTGATCGCTGCTTTTGCCCCCCGTCCAGAACATCATTGACTCTAATCTGACTTCCCATTTGGATAGCACACACCTGTGCTCTGCAGTGGCCACTACAGCAGATTCTGTGGTGAACGGCTACTGTGACAGGCCTTTGGAGCAAAACTCAAATCAGTGCTCCCAGGGTGCTGGAGTGGGCTGTAGGATGGTCATGAAGGTGCAGAGATTGTGAGTTGGAGGGCCAAGTTATAAGGAGATCAGAGAGATCTGTGTAACTTTGGGGATCCATGGATGCTGGACCCTCCGTGACTCCCCAGACAGAAGGGAAGGGATCTGGATTAATCTGAGGAAAAGTTTCCAGGTAGAAAGTTGTATGCAATTGTCCTCTTCCAGCCAGAACCCTGGGTTCTCCAAGCAGGAGTGGGGGATAAAACTGACACTTCTTATCTATTCTTAGTCTATTTTCCTGCATCACAGCAAGACAACAGCTGTAACAGCAGCATCGTTACTTCTCAGCCTCCATAGAAGGACTCTGTGATTCCTCTGAGCTGCAGGCACAGAGGTGACTGTCTGGATGCCAGTAATAGAGCCTGTACGCTGCATGCATTGCAGTCCAGTTTGCTGGCATCACCACACAGCCCTGCAATTCGGCATCCTGCAGTTTGTCATTGGCAGTGATGATGTTAAAGCTGACACACACTGAACCAATCACCTCTGAGTCCCAGGTGACCAAGTGATCCAGCAGAAATGACCAAACACTCCTCCTAAGGAAGCTGCACCCCTTTCTGAGCACACACAGCCTGCTGCCTGTGCAAGTTGCCCTCTGACTCATTTTCTGTTGAGTCCGAATATCTGTTGTCAGCTGCTCCCCATCTTGCAGGCACCGGATACATTGACAGGTTTCTCTGTCTTTAACTCTTTCAAATGCAAAGGGAAGGTAAAGGCTGCCAGCTGCTGACATGGACATGTAACAGCTGTACCCTGTCTGAGCAGACACTGCCTGCTGCTTGTGCAAGCTCTCCACTGACTCCATGCCCCTTTGTGCCCAGACCTCTGTTGTAAGCTGCTCCTCTTCTCATAGGAACAGGGTATATGGGCACATTTCTCTGACTTTAAATCTTTCAACACAAATGGAAGGGTAAAGGCTGACAGCCGTTAACAGGGGCAGACGTTCTGTGCAGCGGCAGCTGACTCTAATGGACTGTGGATGTAACTCAATGACAGGGGCTGGACAGCCAACAGCACTGGATTGTTGGGGAAACCCCCATGCCTTTTGTTCCTGTTCCATGGGGGATCGTTCCAGATACACAGAAATCCCAGATTCAGAGGGCGCTTGCAGTTTGAAAACAGCTATACCTTGACTCAAGATTTCTCAGTAGGTCCCATTTCTACAGCAGATGTCTGTTGTGGGCCCTACAAGAGACCATGGAATATTACTGAATACTTCCCACTGCACCTCAGGTTTACTTTTTCCTGGAAATTAAATCAGCAAAGCTATGCTCAGAATGTTTATTCTGTGGCTCAACTGTGAATTCAGGAACTCAGAGTTGTGTTGTTTTGTAGTAACGTACCCAATAAGGGACATGGAATAGTTCTCTTTCCTGACATGATGAGGGTCCCCACAGTTCTCCCCTGCAAAATTTCCTCAGGCTAATATGGCTAGCTGCACCTCTCACTCCTCTGGTCTCTGTTTTCCACATGTCAGCCTCATCCTTTTCCTTCTACTGGGATGGAATCCCACCATTCTCTGCCCTCAGACAGGGCCTGGACTGCAGCAACACTGTGGGTCAACTGGATTACAGGAGTATATCCAAGATTCATGTGTGAAATGCAATTTGATTTCCATGAACACTCATGCATTTCTCTTTGTAGTCCAATTGTTGAAAATCCCTATCTTAAGAGAACAAGAAGAGCTGGACTTACATTTTTTTTTAGACCTGTTGCTTTCACTTTGTGATCTACAGACCAGAGAGTGTATACACTATGTGCAGGGCCTCCATAGAAAATCATGTCAACACTAGAAAATTTGTATGTGTTTGCAAATGAGAAAAGCTTGAAAACCACCACAGTAGAGGGAGAGAGCCTAGAGAATGAATATTGTTTTGTTTATCCCAGGACCTGTACTACTCTGGATAAAGGGACAGGTGGACATCACAAAACCTGAGGAGAACAAGTCAACTACTGTACAAAAGACATGGATGCCAACTGTTACAAAGGATATCCTTGACTTTTGTTTGCTAACAGGCAGTTTATTGAAGGTCAAGAGGCTGCAAACTTTTACAATGCTCTAGAAACTCAGATGACACACAAGGTTCATTTTTTGTCCCCCTCTGTTTTTGAAATGATGGATGAGTTGGTGAGCTGGCCCTGAGAGATAATTAGGCCAGCTACAGCAACCAATGGAGGGTTGTTGCCAGCTCGGCAGAGAATCAGCGTGAAGCCATCTGCCTGCTGTTCAGGATGGACATGCAACTCTGACAAGTGCCTGGAGCTGCGGGTGGACTGTAGATAAAGAACATGTTAACTGCAAATGAGGAAGGTGTGGCGAGTCCTTTATACCAGGGGAGTGAAAACTGAAGGGAACCAGTATGTCTGGCTATGCAGTTTGCTATTTTCTCCTTAAACATTTATTCTTTTTCCTACAAAGAGACAATGCATCAATTTCAGCTCTTTGGAGTCAAACAAAAAAATTAAAATAAGGCAATGAAGCATTTCATACATAATATCAGTGCATTGAAGATAAATACAATAATTATTTCCACCATGTGATTTTAACTTTATGCATATGATACAATAGAATACGCTCAGATGTGAAGAACCAAAGAAGATGTTTGTGTGTGAAGACAGAATTGTATGTAAGGCAGGCTTAGAGGCTGTGCCTAACAGTTTATGGGGCGGGGGGCGGTATCTAATCTGTATAGGTCCTGTATTAGCATGAACACAAAGAGCACAATTAAGTATTAGCATACTGGGTGCAGGACATAGTGAGTAATGGTATTTGGGGTTAAACTGATCACAAATCTGTCAATATCTGTAAGTCTACTAAGGGGGAAATATGAAATACTCTCTTTTTGTGAATTGCTACTCTGTTTGTTGCAAATCTGTCTGGGTTAGTTAAAAAGTAGAATCTGCCCTTAGTTAAGAAGAGGCTTGTAGGAAAGGCGATTGCATGTTTCAGGCTGAAAGAAGTTGAAAGACAGGTGTGGGGCTTTGAGGCTGTCTTTGCCTCTCCCCTATTGTCTTCTGTGTCTAATGATAGATCTGGCTAGGCTTTTTCTGAGACCATTATCATTTAAATAGAGGTAGCTGTTTGCGGCCATTTGAAGTTAAGAGCTGCAATTACTAAAGAGAGAAGCAAACTCTCTCTGAGCTAACAGTCTTAGAAGAGAAAAAAATCTTCCTGTCGGAGCTGAACTTACTGAAAAGAAGCAGCAAACAAACAAGTGAGCAAACAGTGAGAGCAACCAGCGATGAGCTGGGTGGCATGAGTGACTGGTGGGTGGAGCTGGCAGACAGTGGCTGGAGTCAAGGGATGGGGTTATTATATAGATTGAGTGGCCAGTAGATGGTGCCGGTAGAAAGCTGGCGTGAAAGACACTCTCTATGAACCCTAGAGTTGGTTGGGAGCCTAGTTAGCACTGATTCTCCAGATCAGTGCCAATTTTGCTAGCAAGTTTACCTTTGCTGTTATGATACGTGGGATCATGCTGCAGGCCTAATTAGCACTGATTCCCTAGATCAGTGCCAGTTTGCCATTAAGTCTTGTATGTTCTGTTATACGGTGTGGGTTGTTGGGAACTTTACCCTGTACTGATTTGCTAGATCAGCAGTGATTTCAGTTATTTGGCCTTTTTCACTCTGTTTTACTACTATTAAAAGTTTTGTTTACTATACTCAGACTTGTGCCTGCGAGTGGGAAAGCCTTACCCCTTTGGAGTGCCCAGGAAACAGTGCAAGATTTCCCAGAAATCTGTGGGGGGGGGATCAAGCCGCTTAGTGGTGATACATTATCGATAAACCGCCACGTGCAGAAACTGACTGTTGTTCTGCAGGCCTGCCCTGGCAGAAGGGTTACATGTAAAACCTCAGTTTTCAGGCAGGTTGTGGAACTCAGAGCCTCAAGATATCCCCATAATTAGGCAGTCTGCTCTGATTTTGAAGTTTAGTACTTATTGCAATGAGTGAGCATTTTCACTGGGGGCAGTAATGTTGTCTATATGCTGTAGCACTTGTGATCCAGCTCACCTGTTGGCATAGCAATTGAGTTAGACCATTAGAGTATTAGCTCAGCCAGTTTGGGTTGGTTCTCAGCATTTCTTTCCAGTTCCAAAGTTTTCATGCTGAAGTCTGTTTTTGAAGTTCCTTTGTTGAAATCTGGCAATATTGCAGTCTGCTTCAAAGTGTCCAAGAAGATTGAAATGCTCTCCCAGAGGAGCACATCTTTCCTTCTGAAGCATGTTTGCCCATGTTCTTGGGAGCTACCTGGAGACCTGGAACCATCAGCTTATTGGTTCAGCACGTGCAAGCTTAAAACCCCATCACTACTAATGGCAAACTGCAGGAAGCCCAATCACAGAGCCTCAAGCTCTCTTTCTGGAATCATTGCTGTCAGTGCTGCGTGCTCACCTCAGAGGACTCTCAGGGCTCCATTGAGGGTGGCCAAGTGGTTCTGATGATGCTGTTACAGCTGTAATTTTCTTCTAATATAGTAAAATAGACTAATAATACTAATACTGGGTGAGCTATTTCACCAGAACCCCTTTTTTTCTTTATTAGAACCTCAAGGTGATGATTGAAACAGTAAGATTCCACAAAAGCTCTCTCCCTGGAAATTTCCCTCACATTCTTCCAGTAGGGCAGGTTCCTTCCCCTCTCCTTTTAGAATAAAGAGGTAACCCAGTAATCCTGGAGTCTCCCAAAGTTATGCACAGATCTCAGTGATCTCCTGATAGCTAGGGCTTCCCACTACAGTCTCTGTGCCTCCACAACTGTTCTATGTCCTTCTCAAGCTTCTTGGGAGCACAGGTTCATTGGAGATGTGTTCCCATAGTGTCACAGAAAGCTTAGAGAAGATATAGACAATTTGGAGAAAGTCCAGCATAAGGACCTTAAAATGATTAGTGGAGTAAAATTCATGACCCATGAGGAATGGCTGAAGGAACTATGCTTGTTTTTTTCTGCAGAAAAGAAGAGTGAGGTAGGATTTGACATTGGCGCTAAAGCTCTTCTCAGAAATAGCAGATGGCAGAATAGGAACAATGGATACAAGTTGCAGTGGGAGAGATCTATGTTCCTTACAGACATGGTAGAAGCTCTCTCCCTAGAGGTTTTTAAGACCTGATTTTACAAAGCCATTGCTGAACTGGAATATTTGGGCTTGGCCCTGCTTTGGATAGGGGGGTTGGACTACCTGGCATCATGGTGTCCCTTCTAACCCTAATCTTCTATCATTCAAAGGCCTGAACACGAGGCAGATGCTGAGACTTGATTCTGGTCCATGGAGAATTAGGTACATGAGGAAGCACTGAAAGAACTTATCCAAAACTTAGCAAAGGATATGGATGTTAAAACTCCTTACAGCTATTTGGAATTAAAAAAAAAAAAACAAACAAACAAGAAACTACAGAAGCGGAGGAGCTGTTATTTAAGGTGATCTGACCAGAGTGAAAATGAGGTGTAGGACTAGGTGGCCTGTGATGAAACTATGTAAAAGGACATCTAGGATGCTTGGAATTCTTCGACTCTTGATATTTTTTTCCCCCCAGGAGCCAGAATTGCCCCTTTCTGTCACAAGAAGGGGCATCTATACACAGAACTGCAATGTTACACTAACCTCTAGATGGAAATAAATACTACAGCCTCCTAAATGCCTCTTTTGATGTCTTGTACAAAGAGTGGCCTCTTCCCCTGATTTGTGGGATACTCCCAGCACACGCATGTAAACTGGATCACCAAGAGAATAGAGTGTCATTGAAGTCAACTCTAGCCTGAGCTATAAACCACTAACTTATTTCTTTTTTTTTTCCTTGAAACAAAAACCCAAGGGGGGGGGAATCAGAGTTGTATATATGAGCCCCTGGCTCCATCCTTAACTATAATAACCACACCCAGGGAAGGGTTCATTTTATAAATGGCCTACCCTCCATTTTGAATGCAGACACACATTGTATTGCAGAGAGTGGTGGGGAGGAGGCAGAAGTTTATCCTGTCCTGGAGAGAGAAAAGAAAGAACAGAGAGAGGAGAGAGGGTAGGTTTAGTTTTCCTGTAGCTGAGGAGAAATGTGGGGAAATTCAGAAAGTTGCTCTTGTGTGGTCTCCAGAACAATTGTGTTTTTCAGGTGCTTATTGCATTCAGAGAAGGATTTGGAGAAATAACACATGAGAAAATAAAAATAGTTAATAATTAGGGAGCCCCAAGTTGGTAGCATGTCACTGAGGGCCTTTGTGCTTCATTACACAGGCCGATAGCGACTACTGGCACCTAAATTGCCCTTGTGTAGTTCTTGCTTTTATATTTTCACATCAAACACTGAGATGCAGCTACAACTGCATCAGATCCAGGCCCCAGATCAGGAGATTGGCTCTTGAGCAACTAACTGGCTGGGATGACAGACCAGGAGGAGTTATTTCTACTCTGCCTTGTGGTGTTGGGGGAATGCAAACAGAACTGGACGGCTGACTGACAGCACTGGGGCCCACCTGGTCTGTTCTTAGGTAATCATAAGGGAACTCAGCAAGGTCCCACATGCAGAAAAGGATGGTCTGGTGGCTAAGCGAGATGTTGTCTCACATTGTAAACTGGGTTTCGTTCTTGGTTCTGTGGCAGCTTGTTGAAATAAAATCTCCAGCAGTGTAACAGCAATGACACACACTGGAACAGTTTTGCTTCCAGTGAAGTAAAGAGCAGCTTTGTGGGCCATGTGCACACATAGCAGCTCAGCACTGAGTTTTCCCTTGATCCACTCTGTGCTCCTCAGCTGCGGCAGCAGCTCAGTGAGCAATCCAGGAAGTTGCATCCCAGCGCTCAGGGCAGATGTGCTTTGTACGGAGTGTGGGGTCGGTGGGTGTGGCATTGGAATTACTAGTTGCCGTGGTACAGGAAAGATTTGGGTTTGGATTTTGTGGCTCTGAGACAATAGAGTATTTTGAAAAATGAAATTTATTCTCTGCCTGGTATTTGTGGGTTCTTTCTCTTACAACATAAGGTCTCCTGGGAACACATCCATGGCATCAGAGGACAGCAGTGTAGTAGTTCCTCAAGGCCATCGGTGGAGGGCAGCTTCTCCAGGTTGCACCCCCCTAATGTCTGGGCATCCTCACCAGTCAAGCTGAGTTCCTCCAGGTTGCATGCAGCAGGTGGTAACTATGGATCACAGGCAGCAGGGCAGCTGAGGCTCTGGACGAAGCAGAGGTGTGTCCTTCCCTTTTGGAGGTCTCGAGTGGAGATAGTTCCCTTATCTAATCTTTATATTTCCTGTCCCACCCCTCTGCTTCCAGCCTGCCTGACAGGGCACCCCTGGCTCCACCTTCCTGTGGACAGGCAGTTCCTCCCAGTCCATCTCTGAGGGGGGCCGTGACTTCTTGCTATAGAGGGAAGTGATTATTCCCCTCTATTCAGCACTCTCAAGGCCCCATTTGGAGTACTGTGTCTAGTTTTGGGCTACCCACCACAGAAAGAGTGAGAACAAATTGGAGACAGTCCAGTGGAAGGAAACAAAAATGATCAGGTGGCTGGAGCACAAGCAGGACAGGAACTGGGTGATGCGGCACCCAGGGCAAACAGCCCCAAAGTCGCCCTCCCCCAGCCTACCCCAGCACGTGATTAGACCCCAGTCGCTGCCAGGAGCCAGCAGGGAGCCTGATCTGTCCGCCACCAATGATGGCCTCAGCAGCTTCCCGGCTGGCAGCCTGGGTGGCTTCCCAACCCATCAGCCCCAGGCAGCTTCTCTGCTGCTCAGCCAGCCAGCCCGGGTGGCTTTTCAGCCACTTATCCTCATCTGTAGCCTCCCAGTCCACCAGCCCAAGATTTGGGCTTATAACCAATGATTTCTGAATGTGGCTGGGGACTCTAGACCTGATTAAAATATATATGCTCCAGTCGAATCACAAATCATTGAGCTCAATCCCAAAATTGGCTGGATGATATTCTCTGATCTTTGTTTCCAAATATTTCACTGTGGATCATTGTAATGTCCATATCAAGTCTTTTTAGCATTTTGCATGGATGCACAAAGTCTGAGATCCCACAGATCACTGGCCAGTAGAAAACAGTAACCTCCTCAGTTTTGTGTCTCAGATTTCCTGTCTGCAGTCATGCAAAAACTTTCTTGGCAGCATGAAAGAGAAAAGGAAATATGTTCTCTAGCTCCCTTAGAGTTCTTTCAATCTGGAGACCTGTTATTTAACCATTCATTACAAAAGCCTATACTGATGCATTCGAGTTGCAGATATTGTAACTCCTGGGAACGCTGAGAGACTGAATATGATGAGGCTCAAAGTTAGACTGACAGCCAGAATCATTTTAATTCCTGGCGTCTGTACAGGCATCTGGACAATAGCACCACATTGCTTCCACACAAGCTTCCAACAGCAGAAGCTCAGTATTTACACCTTAGTTTTGCTCAGTGTCCCAGATCAGAAAGCAGTCCTTCTCAGGCTGGCTATACTTCTGTGCTCCATCTGCCTGTTCTGTCCACAGGAACAGTTGCTTTTTGGTATCAATAAAGTCAAGCCAAACCAAGAGACAGAGTTTGAATGTGGCTTTCTCACCACATGAGTGACATTGGTGCTGAGTGCACATCCTTGCATCACCACCTAATTTTGTCCTGGCTGCTCCTCCATCAGGCCAGCAGAGAAGGACTCTCTGTGACACCTCCCAGCTCAGGGTGAAACAGAGGAACGGGGTCTATTAACATAACTGAGAGAAGCAGGCCATTAAATCTTCAGCTGGATTGGAAAGTAGAAGTCCCCCCCCCACAAAAAAAAAAAAAAGTTTGTGATCCACAGTGAAAAGTTTTCTTTTTATTCACTTTTGGAATAGTTTTGATAGAAAAGTGATCCTTAATAAATGAAAACTCAGCTTCCATGTGGCTGTCCAGCTGCAGCTGTCTGGATCCCCAGGAGAACTTGGAGGCTTTTCATCTCCCTTTTACTCATAACCTAAAATGAGACTTGCACTGACCAAGTCTATGGCTGCTCCCCAGATACAGAAATGTCTAAATCTCCTCCCCAGTCTGTGCCTCACCAGCTACCCTAACTTGCCTTTCTGTCTGCATACAGGGCACACCCATCCTCTCCCATGGCCCCTAGAGCAGATTCTTTGGGCTGTGGCTACTGTGATAGGCCCTTGGAGCACATCTCAAACCTGTCCCCCCTGGGAGCTGGAGAACAATTGTGGAGGCCCAGAGATTGTGCATTGGAGGGCCAAACTATAAGGCAATCAAAGAGATCTCCATATAATTTTGGGGATCCATGGATGATGGGCTGTCCTTTTTTCCCCAGGCAGAAGGAAATGGATCTGGAATAATCAGAGGGAAACTTTCCTGGTATAGAGTTGTGCACACTTTCTTCTTCCAGCCAGAACCCTGAGTACTCCAAGCAGTAAGTGGGGCTCCCAGGGAGAAATCTGACCCTAACTAGCTATTCTTAGTCTATTTTAATGTATCACAGCAAGACTACAGCTGTAAGACCACCACTGGTAACTCTCAGCATCCTTTGAGGGACCCAGTGACTCCTCTGAGCTGCACACAAACAGCTGAAAGCCTGGATCCGAGAAATAGAGTCTGTGCACAGCTTGAATTTCAGTCCAGTTCGATGCATCGCCACATGTTCCTGTTATTGGCCATCCTGCTCTTCGTCATTGGCAGTGATGGCGTTAAAGTTCATACATGCTGAACCAATCAGCTGAGGATCCCAGGTGGACATGTGGCCCCCAAGGAAATGGACAGACACTTTTCATAAGGACAGCTGTGCGCTGTCCAAGCAGACACTGACTGCTGTCCGTGCAAGCTCTCTGCTAACTCCTTGTCCATTCGGGTGCAGACCTCTGATGGCAGTTGCTCCCCTTCTCTCAGGAACTGGGTATGTGGACAGGTTTCTCTGACATTACATTTTTCAAACAGAAAGGGAAGGGGAAACACTCTCAGCTGCTCATATAGGCAGCTGTTTTGTGCAGTGACAGCTGCCTCTGCTGTTCTGCAATCATGATTCAGGGACAGGGGCTGGAAGCAGGCAGTACTTGATGTTTGGGGGCCCCTCCACTTCATGTGCTCATGATCCATGGAGTATCCTACCAGATCCACAGAAATTGTACATTCAAAGGGAACACACACTATGAAAACCCCTGTACCTTGAGTCACAGTTTCTCAACAGGTCCCCTTTTTAGAGGGCAGAATACTGTGGGTCCTAGAAGAGCCCACATCACCACAGGTTTATTTGTTCCTGGAAATTAAATCTTCACAGCCACTTTCAAAGCTCCCCCCGCCCCACAGTTGTAAATGCAGGAACTCAGAGTTGTGTTGCTTTGTAGTAACATACCAGATAAGGTACATGAAGTAGTTCTCTTTTCAAACTGGATGATGGTCCCAGCAGTTCTGCCTAGCAAAATCCCATCACACTAATATGGCTACCTGCACCTCTCCCAGTCTGGTCTCTGAGTTCCAGTTGGCAGCCTTGTCTTTTTCCATCTTCTGGAGTGGAATCCCACCATTCTCCTCTCTCTGACTAAAAGTGGGTTGAAGCAAGACTGTGGGTCAGCAGGGCTAGGCCAGCAAGTCCAGTTTTTATGTGTGGATTGCAGTTTGATTTCCATGCACACTTATGAATATCTCTTTTTAATCTACTTCTTGCACATCCCAATTTTAAGAGAATAAGAAGAGCTGGACTTGCAATTTATTTAGACCTGTTGTTTCACCCTGTGATTTAGAGATCACATAGGGAACAGACACTTTGCGTATGTCTACACTGAAAAGTTTTTGTCAAAATAAGCTTTATTTCAGGTGGTGGGGTGGGACTTTTTACCTGTTCATGTAGGCATTTCGTTATTTCAAAATAAATGCTTCATTATTTGGGGAAAAAAGAAGTGCTGTTCTGAAATAACTCCTTCTGCATTTGTTTCAAAAGAACAATTCTTTCAAAATAGTTATTTGGGGATGGGGGCAAAAAGAGATTCCAAACTGTGGGATTGGCTTAAAAATTCTTCAGCCTGGAATGACTTTTCTTGAAATACCTATTTTGAAAGCATTGTTGTTTTGAAATAAATGTGAGATTAATTATTTTAAAATAGTGCTTCATTATTCAAAATAAGCCTCCATATTTCAAAATATCTTCAGCAGTGCAGACATAGGTTATGTGAGAGCCCTCCATAGGATATCACATTTGCACTAGAAATTCTGCATGTCTTTGCAAATGAGGAAAGGTTGACAGCCACCCTAGTAGCCAGTGACAGCACAGGGAATGAATATTTTATATGCTGATCCTAGTTCCTGTACCATTCTGGATAAAGGCTATAGCTGGACATCAAACACCTGAGGAGAACAAGTCAACTACTATGACAAAGATAAAGGCTCTAACTGTATCAGAAGATACTCTTGGATTGTGTTTACTTACAGGCAAGTGCATGAGGGCCAAGAGGCTGAACACTTTTAAAGTTCTCAAGACATCCACATGACACACAAGTCTAGAAATCAAGAAACAGCTGATCATCTGGCTCTGGGAGATGAATAGGTCAGCTAAAATAACCAGAGGAGGGGTGTGGTCAAGCAGGGCAGGGAGGCAGTGTGAAGGAGTATGCCTGCTATCCAGGAGGGACACACAACTCTGAGTCCCTTGGAGTGCCTGGGACAAGAGCTGGGGATGGACTGTAGATAAAGAACATGGATGACTGCAAACAAGCAAGGTGTGGTGAGACTTTTGCACCCGAGGAATGAAAACTGAAAGGAACTGGGATATCTGGCCACTCTGTATGCTACGTTGCCCTTAAGCATCTATCTTATTTCCTGCAAAGAGGCCATACCGTAATTTGGGCACTTTGGTAGTCAAGAAAACAAAAACAAACAAACAATAAAGAAGGCAATAAAACCTTTTTTAATAACATCAGGGTAGAAAAGATATGTATAATAATCATTTTCTCTATGCAATTTCCGCAGTTTAGACATGACACAATGGGCCACACTCGTATGTGGAAACCTGGAGAGGATTTTTGTGTAGAGATTGAAATCAAAACCCACTGTTTCTAGGCAGGTTGTGGAACTCAGAGACTCAAGATATCATTGGGGACAAGTCTTTATTAATCTTCAAAGTGGAACAGGATATTTATTTGGACAACCAGAAAATCCAATTACTTTAGTGGGAAATTTAAAAAAAGGGCTCAGGAAGGGTATAAATGTTCCTGATTTACCCATGTCAGGAGGATATGTTTGTGTGAACAGGTTATCTCATAATGTTTATTGCACGTCTTCTTCAATGTTTCTTTAAGAGAATCTGTCACTGAACATGTAAAACTGAGTACAGGGACTACAGGTGTGCTCTTGTGTGTCAATGCCAATCTTCCCTTAGTGGTGTATCTAAGAAAATAAAAAAAGGTCCTGTAGGGTCAGACCAATGATCCAACTGGCTTCGTAATCTGTTCCAACAGTATGACAGGGACTTTTGGCAGGAGCTTCCTAGGGCTTGAAAAGATCACGTAACAAAATATAAATATAATATTGTTTATGCTGAAATTAACTGAGTTCCTGGGAATCTCTTGAGTTCTGCTGTGACTAGAATGATGTATAATTCAATATCATCGAGTCTTCAATTATTTCTCTTTTCAGGAAGCAAAATTCAAAACGTCTCTGAGTTCCCCAGTGCATTATGTCATTTGTCAATAACACCAGAATCCATCCTTCAGTGTTCCTTCTAACCGGAATCCCTGGGCTGGAAGAAGTTCACGTCTGGACTTCTGTCCCCTTCTTTTTACTATATGTTACAACAGTCATAGGAAATTCACTCATTCTCTTCATTATAAAAACAGATCCAGCCTTCCATGAGCCCATATACATTTTCCTTTCCATGTTGGCCTTCACAGACCTTTGCTTATCGATAACCACCATGCCGACAACAATGGGAATCCTCTGGTTTAACTCTAGGGAAATAAGCCATGATGCCTGTTTTGCCCAGCTGTTCTTCATCCACACATTTCACATCACTGAATCCTCCGTGCTCTTGGCCATGGCCTTTGACCGCTTTGTTGCAATCTGTAATCCACTGAGATATGCTTCCATCTTAACTCCACCCAGAATAGCCAAGATTGGGCTGGTGTGTCTGCTGAGGGCCGTAGCTGTAGAATTACCATTCCCCTTTCTCCTGAAACAACGCCAATACTGCCAAGCCAACATTCTCACCCATTCCTACTGCCTGCACCAGGAGGTCATGAAGTTGGCTTGTTCGGATATCACAGTCAATGTCATCTACGGCTTCTTTGTGGCAATCTCTTCAATGGCATTGGACTTAATGCTCATCCTTCTATCTTATGTGATCATCCTCAAAACAGTGCTGAGTGTCACATCCAGTGGAAAGCTCCTTAAGGCCCTGAACACTTGTGTCTCCCACATCTGTGTTGTCCTGCTTTTCTACATTCCCAGCATTTCCTTGTCTGTGCTGTACAGATTTGTGAAGAAACCTTCTCCCTTGTTTGAGAATGTCCTTGGTAACATCTATTTGTTTATCCCACCCCTTATGAACCCAATTGTGTATAGTGTGACAACCAAACCCATTAGAGAGAGGATAATTAGGGTGTTCCGTATTTGAAGCTATGGTTCCAGCACTGGTGACCCAGCAAATGAACTACTGGTCACACTTATAAGGTGTTAAGGCAGTGGTTCCCAACATTTTCTCTGCCGAGGCACACCTTGCTACCTTTAATTAATTTGAGACACATTACCATATAGTTTCCAAATGAACTCATGAATATTCATAAGCCAGTGAGGCAATCCAACGCTCTTTGAGCTGCTTTAAAAAAAATGGCACACCTGTA
The DNA here is from genome assembly GCA_007922195.1 of Podocnemis expansa. Lineage (NCBI taxonomy): Eukaryota > Metazoa > Chordata > Testudines > Podocnemididae > Podocnemis > Podocnemis expansa. The sequence continues at coordinate 252,255 of ML682279.1, read as the reverse complement.
TGTCATGGCATCCTCGTCGGGAAACATTGTGTTAAGGGATGGGAGAACTGGTGGAAGTGACCTGAGGCAAGCAGCACCATTAACAAAGAGACAGTGTTTGTGTAAAGCCCAGGAGGTTGTTGCATTGCCATGGAATATTGAGCTGTATTGATAATATTTTATTATTCCTCCTGATTTGGAGAAGGAACATGGGTATTTTGTTTCATTGTCCATGACCTGTCACTGGTGCTCCTCTTTTTAAAAGCCAGATAAGAAACTGCAGAGGTGTTTCGTAGTCAAAAATCTTGGCCCTTCCTGAGCACTTTTGCTTCTATGTGATTTGTGAGAGTGGCACCAGCTGTGAGAGGGGCTATTGAAGAGGCCAGTTTACCCATACTTTATTTATGTACTCATCCCAGTGTGTGGGATTGAATCATGTCAGAAACAGGATTAAAGGCAAAGGAGAAAGAAGAGCTATTCAGGGAAGTCACCATTGCTGCCTCAATCACAGTTCTGCAAACATCACACCTGCTGTCCTCCCCCAGCCCACTCTGCTGCCCTCACGGAGAGCAGAGTTGTGTAAGTTAGTGAGGGTTGCACACACATTACTTCTGGTATGAGACTCAGTCCAAGTTTACCTCCCTATTTTCTCCAGATGTGTTACTCAAGCCATCCAAATAGATGGAAATGGGCCACAGCTCCTCAGGAGAGGTCCAGCCAGTGCTCAGCCCAAGCCAGTCATTCAGTGACCATTAGAGGGACTATGTCAGGGACTCTCCCCTTTCCGGGTGGGGAGGTCAGAAGAGTCAGTCAGCCTCTGCTTCATGGTGAGACCGTTACACTTTTTGGGGTTTTTTGAGCTGAACACATTCTGGTAGAGGCATCAACGTAAAGAGAGGAAGATGGAACCAGATGGAGAATAGTTTATGCTTTGAATGAGCTCTGTTTACTGTTTCTCTAAGGGCCTGATATAGAAGCCTTGTAATGTAGGGCAAGGCCCATCTCCCCTCACACAAGAAGCTTGGGAATTAGGGCTGGCTCTGTCCTTGGACTGATCTAAGAATGGGGGCAGCTTCCAAGGGGTCACTAAAACTGTAGCAAATCTGAACCAATGCAGGCCCCAGCAGTGAGGGCAGAGGGTTCTCCTTCATAAAGGAGGAATGTGAGGGAAAGCCTCAGGGTATGTTCACACAGGGCTTTTATTTCAAAACAACAGTGGTTGTTTCAAAATAAAAGTCCCTACGTCCAAACGACATTTTCTTGTTTTGAAAGGAGGGAGCTCCTCCTTTTCCCTTATTTCAAAAACACTTTTTTTATTTCAAAATAAGGTGTTTTGAAATAAGGCTTTATTTCAGAACAGCTTGTTTCGAAACAGCTTGTTTAGAAAACAGCACTTTATGTGTGAACATAGCCTCAGAGACTCAGAGCTATGCAGAACAAATAAGAGCCCATAAGGAGACATCTTGTTTTCACTCTCAAAGATTGAAATAAATTCTTTGGAAGGACTGCACAGGAAAGGTCATGATGCCTGTTGGTAACTCAGGCTACAAGAGGATAATAGCTTCTGTACGCAATATATCTATATTGTGTATATCTAATGTGACACCATTTGTTTTTTTAAGAATAGGGCACCAGAAGGGATCCCATCAATTATGTTTGGATTAGGTTTACTTTCTGCCAGGCAAATGCGCAAAAATTACATTAAAGATCTATCAGACACACAGATGAACACCGGAGGATGGCTATGTTAGTCGGTATATAGCGAGAACAATGAAAGACCTGTGTTGTCCAAAAGACTGGTCTTTACTGGGACCACTATGGTTCAAGAGATTCATAAATAATCTACAAAAAGAATGATACAAAAACATAATACAGACTACTCAACAAAAAGCTGAAGGAGACTGAAAAGAGTTACAAAGGCAACTCACAAAGCAGGTTTCCCCTATAGACTCTGAGAGATTCAGTAACTACACATCACTGTAGGGAGTGGATCAACATTTACCACGTAGTACCCAAACATCTGACCAGGTGCCAAAGTGCCAGAGTCCCTATGATTCCCACAAATCAGCTGTCAGAGAAAGCAGTGGTAAGACGCCCCTCTTAAAGTGAAATGCCAGTGTGACTTCCTTTGGATCCCTGAAAGCTCTATTGTTAGGGTGCCCCTGATCTCCTCAGCAGAAGACCTGAGAACATGGAAAGTGTTCATTCCCCCACCATTCTGCGAGTCACGCCAGCACTATTTTCTGCTCGTGCAGTGGCTCACAGATAGACAGTGGCAAGTCAAGAGAATGATATCCAGGTAACTTGAGCTGTAGAGCTCTGCCCAAAAAACAGGACCACCCTTTCTCTTCAAACTGCCACACATAATTTGTCACTACTAAACCAGCTGTGGAGAGATGGTGGAGTCTCCATCCTTTTAAGACCTGGTGTGGCCAAGCCCTGGCTGAGATGACTTAATTGTGGTGGTTTATTGATCTGTTTCTACAGACTCATTTGTCTGAGTTTCTACTATGACAGCCAACAATGTCTCACCAAAATAAAAACACATGACGTCTGAAAGTGAAGGCTGTCAGTCTTATGAGAGCTTGCTGAAAAATAATATTTTATGGAAGAAAACAGTAAGATGAAGAAAGAAAGAAAGAAAGAAAGAAAGAAAGAAAGAAAGAAAGAAAGAAAGAAAGAAAAAGAAAGAAAGACCTTACTGGTAAATTTCCAGAGGGATATGCATTTCAGCCTATGTATAGCAAAAACAAGGAGTGCTGTGGCACTTCAAAGAATAACAAATTTCTTCTGAGATAAAGTTGCATGGGCTGCAGCCCACTACAAGAAATGCATGAAGTGGAAACTACAACTGAGAGGCATATATACACACTCCAGGATGAGAAACAGTAAGTGTCATCAAAGTCATTTAAGTAAGGATAGATGAGGCCCATTCATATCAGTAGATTACATGGTGAGAATGTGGGAACAGCGACAATTATTTTTGGAATGTGCTATTTATAATGTCCTCTGAAAGATGCGCTAGCAGATTATAAATAGTAATAGTCCTGGTTCACAACTCTCTCCTTCTAATGTGCTGGTGTAAATGGGCTTCATCTACCCTAATTGAATTTTTTTGGAAGCTGTGGGATGCACATAATCTTGGAGAAGGTATCTCTAAAGACCTGCTAGAGTATGCAGTGCCACCTCATAGGGTTCATGGAGAATAATATTCGGAGGTTAGACGTGCAGGTGAAAATTCTCATTGAGTTTAAAAGTTGGTTTGACCAGCTGATGGAGCAGACAAATGAGGAGTGCTTAAGAGAAATGCCAGACCTGCAGATGAAAATGGGAACATCAGCCTGAGGTGAAGGCAAAAAACTGGGAGATGAAAGTAGCCAGTGGAAGCATGTGACTCTGAGAAGTTGGCAGAGGAAAAGATGGGCTAGTGAAGGAGAAATAATGCTCAAAAACACATTTGTGGTGTTAGCAAACAAAGAAACACAGCACTTGGTTACTGAATGTGGGAGTGCAAGGAAGAAGGGAAGAGCAGCTAGCCCTAGTAAAAGAAAGGATGAGCTGCTGGAAATTCTACCCAGTAACAGCTGCAGAAGAACTCAGGAATGGGTGCAGAGGATTGCAGAGATAAGCCGTAGAAGTGAGGACTTGTGTCTGGAAAGTGGTGGCTATATAGACTAGAGAACTGCACTGCTGCCAGGAAAAAGCATGCCTTTGTGACTGGAGAATGCCTACTGAGTAGGACAGATAGGCGTATAACCAGAGCTGATCCTGAGAATAGAAGGGTATGCGCTTGTCAGATGCAAAACTACGGGATGTCGATCTCAGGCTGAAGAGGATCTTAATGGGAATGGGAAAGAATCCTCTGACTGTCCTTCATGTGGGTACAAATGATGTAAGTAGATTCTCACTGAAACATATCAAAGGTGACTATACCAGGCTAGGGAAAACTCATGAGGAAATAGAGGCTCTGGTGATCTCTAGTGAGATTCTGCATGTCCCAAGAGGAGGGCAACAAAGGTGTGAGAAGATCCTGATGATAAATAGATGGCTCAGGCAGTGGTGCTATAAGGAGGGCTTCGGCTTGTATGGTTACTGGGAGGCATTCATGGACAGAAGAATGTGTTCCTGGAATGGACTTCACCTGAGGAGGGAGGGAAACAGACTTCTGGGAAGGATATTAATGCAACTTATCAAGAGATTGTTAAACTAGAGAGTTGGGGGAGGTGGTTAGGAGATGATTAGTGTTGAGAAGAAGGCAAATAAAACAACAAAGGACACAGAATTAGGCAGCAGCATGAAAGTTAGAAGGAGGGGTATTTTACATTCCAGTCTACCAAAAATAAATTTCCAGAGGGATAGCCATGTGAGTCTGTGTACAGCAAAAATAACAAGAATCCTGTGGCACATCTGCGTAAATGGGTTGCAGCCCAAAAAAAACCCTTTACCCAAAGTAATCTGTTAGGCTATGTGCACATTTAGAACATTAGTTTGAATTAACTTAATTCAAACTAATAGTTGTTAATTCAGATTAAGTTAATTCCGATTAACATTGCTCACTAGAAATCCAAATCGAACTAAGATATCCATGCAGAGGACTTGCTAGTTCAACCTAGGAAGGGGGCACCATGGAATGTTTGATAACCTGGCCCCCAAGAAGAGCCAGTGCCACAGCCATTGCCATAAAAACAGGAACTGACTATGACCAGTGCTTCCTGGGATAACCACCTGAATATGCAAAGATCAGGGCAAGCTGTGAAAAAAGAGAGCAGATTCTCCCTGCACTGGTGGGTTACCTGGAGATAAACTCCTCAACCAGTCTCAAACAACGCTTCTGATCCCCCATACTGGATATCAAGGAGCCACCATAAAATTTACCCAGCTCCCTTTACTTCGTTTCAGTCACTGGTCCCCAAGACAGCCACTGAGGCTGGTAAAGAGAAAAGTTGCTTAAAACTCCGAGTTCTTTACCCAGAAAGGTTTCTCCTGATCCCAAAAGGGTCAATAGTAGAACAAAAAAAAAAAAAAAAAAAGGAAGGAGTTCATTTACCTTGCTAGCCACTAACAGGTTAGATGTGAACCTCATCAAGAAACCACTAATGATATACATACACATCAAAGCCCTAGCCTGCTTGTAATAATACTATTTTATTCTTCTAAACTATGTCTTTCAAGGTTAGATTTGGGCCATGTATTTTACAAGATGGTTTGGCCCTTTCAGACCTAACATGACACTGACCACACCCCTCTGCCCATTCTGGCTGGCAAGAGGACGAGGAAGGAGCCATGGACCAAGACCAGGTTCCTCAGGTTGCCACTGAAGTGCCCGGCATCCACACAGCCCTGTGCAGTGCTCTGGTAGCCTGGAACATGCTCTTACTTGATGCAGACAGCACAGAGACAGACACCAACACCATGCCGGGCCTACCCGCTGCCGCAGCCACCCTGCTGCCCTCCATGCTCTGTCAATCTGGGCGTGCAAAACCAGCAGTGAGTGGTGTGAATGGATCACCCTCACCACCTGAGACAACAAGCAGTGGATGCAGATCCTCAGGATGAGGAAGCAGACCTTACAGGAGCTGGTCTGCGAGCTCACCTCAGTACTGCAATGCATAGACAACAAGCTGAGACCTGCCCTCCCGCTGGAAGATGGGCACCCTAGAGTCCTACTGATCTGTCACTCACCATTTTGGGGTTGTGAAGGCCACCGTTGGGATTGCCCATCTGCTTGGATGGGTTGTCCAAGATTAAAGGTTTAGTCTTTTGCTGTCTGTGCATGTCAGATGATTTTGTTTTGTTGTTGATATTGTACAACATCTCATGCTTCAAAACATTTTGATAAATCAAAGCAAGTAGCTAACTGTTGTCCCATCATTAGAAATGCCACAGAGGCTTTGGTCATACTCAGAGGTATTTCTGTAGAATATTAAGTAGGTGTGCAGGAACTTCTGAATGGACAAATGTCCCCTTGCTGATTTTAGAGCTTGTTTAATTGTCTGTGTAAACCTTTCTGCTAATTGATTGGTGGACAGGTGATAGAGTGGAGACATAATGTAATGCATTTCATTTGCCTTTATAAAATTTCCAAACTTCTGGGAAATGAACAGCAGGCCATTTTCACTCACAAATTCTTCTGGCACACTATAATGACTAAATAATCTACACACCTTCTTGATAGAAATATCAGCAGGAGTGGACTGAATTACAGAGGCTTCCACTCATTTAGAATGGGCATCCAGAACAACTAGAAACATTCTTCCTTAAAATGGGTAAGCAAAATCAATATGAATGTGCTGTTATGGATTTTCAGCCAGTCCCATTCGTGTAATGGAACTGAGGTGTGTTCCTTACACCCTGTCATGACTTACAAGGCCTTGGTTTATCTACAATGGTACTGTACAAGTGAGGCCACCCAAAATAGCTTCGTGCAACTTCTTTCCAGTGCACTATGTTACAAGGACATAATGTAGGTGTTTTAACAATTGTGATCTCACTAATGGTGGAAAAAATAATGTGCCTCCCCCACAACAAGCAACCAGACAGGATTGATAACTCCATCCTCCTGAAAATGTAGAGAAGGAAGTCAGGTGAGACCTGACAGTCCTGTAGAGGTGTTCCACACATGACTAGGTCTATGACTAGACACACTACTGGGTCAACATGAGTTGCTCTCTTTACTTGAGTAGCAGTGGTTGGTGCCTTCTTTAACTGTTCACAATAAAAGATTTCTTTCTGGCCAATATCTCCCTGGTTTAACTGGTGAAGGCAGCCCTCAAAGACCTCAGTGTTGCATTGCAGATAGAACATCCAGCATTTCTTCTCATACATGCATCTCTGTAACTGAGGTCACCCACCGCGGCCCTGCCTCCACACCTTTTGGCCTTGTTGGGGTTGGGGCGAAGCCTGAGAGTGGCACCCTGGAAATTCCCCCAGCACAAGAAGGTGAACACTCAGTGCCAGTAGATCCAGGCCTTCAACCCCAGTGAAGGATAAGGCAAGCACACAGTCAATAGTTCAGGGCCTTCAACCCCCTGCAAGGGGTAAGGCAAACACTCAGAGTCAATAGTTCAAGACTTCAACCCCGGTAGGGGGTAAGGAAAATGCCCAGTAGCCCGGACGGCAGCAGGGGAGGAAAGGGGAACGCAAGCCCACCTACTCCGCTGCATTTCAGCCCAGGGCCCTACTAGTGGCACACACAGGGTGCCCCTATGTCAGCAGGGCTCCTGCCGAAACATACTGACTCACCAAACAGCCCCTGGGCTACTTTCTTCCCGCCTCCTCCCCATGATACTGGGGGTACATAGTCCTCGCTGTTCTCTAGGTAGGTTCCCCAGAGCATCCCAGTCAAGCCCTCAGTATCCTCAGGTGGCAATGCAGGCAATTCAGCCTCCTCTGCCAGTGGCAGTTCCTCCAGATCACACAGGTCCAGGGTATCCAGCTCACTGCCTTCCCCAGAAGAGGGAAGCTCATCAAGGTCCTCATAGGCATCTGGCTGATCCCCAGGCTCTCCACTGAGGGAAGCTCATCCAGGTCTTCCCCTGGGGGAGTTTTCTCCATGGGCACAGCCAGCCAGGGTTCTTCCCCTCAGCTCTCACGGGGTGGAGGATCCCGCTGTTGGTCAGGCCTCCCTGGCTCCCGGGGAGGGAGGTCTGCCAGTAGCAGCAGCCATCTCCCTCTCTGTTTCCCCCATGGCTGCCTGGTCTGGCCCCTTATATAGTCCTCCCGGTCCCTCCGGCTGTCACTTTGTTTCTGGCCTGGACTCTTATGCAAGGTCTCTTCAGGCCAGTAGGGGGAGTGCGGGCACTCAGCTACCTCCTGGCGTGTGGGTAACTGTACCCCCCTATTACAGTCTCTAAAATAATAATGCCCATTCTTGTATACAACTAGCAGCCAATGGTGAAATGCCAGTGTGAGGTCCAAGAAATTGGTGTTAGAAATCAGTGGTCTATGGGGAATGTGAATTTCCTTCTGAACAGGTACTGGTGAAATTTCCAAAAATGATTTCCTGTGATTTACTTGTGATTCAGACTTAGTTAATTTCTGTTTTGCTTAAGGCACATGGGGCAAAAGTAATGGCTCTTTCTTCTCCTGATGCCATAATGTGTGACACGACTGCTCAGACTCCATAAGGGGAGGCATCAGAAGAAAACTGTAGGGGTAAGGACAAATCACTATGTGTCAGTCTTTGAATTAACAGTGCACATTTAGGTTTCTTAAATGTAACATTGCAGGTTTCAGTCAACTTCCAGATCTTTCTCTGGCCAAGGAGCTCGTGAGTAATTTCAGTAGCATTGCTAACTGTGGAATAAAGTTTCCATAATATTGCAATAACCTAAAAAAGAATTGTCTTAGGTTGCTAGGAGGTGGACCATGCAAAATAGCCTTGATTTATGCCACAGGCCTATGAAGGCCAGCAGCATCTATTTTATTCCCCATATATTCAACAGAGGACTGGGAGAATTCACTTTAGTGTTTACGGACTCATGGGACATGCTCTTCCACTCTTTGAAGAGTAGGTTCCAAGTCAGTCCCCATCACTGAGCTACACCCACAACCTAGCAAAGTCAGTTGCTGCTGCAATGAACATCTGCCCATGTCAACAGCTTGAAGCCTTTACCCTTCCCTTTGTTTTTGGGAGATTTAAAGACAGAGAAACCTGAGGATGCACCCAGTGCATGCAAGAAGGGAGCAACTAAAAACTGAGGCCTGCATCCTAATGGACAAATAGCCAGTGTAGAGCTTGCACAGGTGGACCAGAGTCTCTTTTCAGAAAGGCGTGCAGCTGTATTTATGAAGCATGTTTTTTCCATTTTCTTAGGGATTACTTGGCCAGCTGGGACCATCAGCTGATTGATTCAGCATGTGCAAGGGTTAACCCCATCACTACAAATGGCAAACTGCAGGAAACCCAATCACAGAAGAGGTGCAGTGATGTTATCAAGCTGGCCTTCAGTGCGAGCCCTGCCTCAGGCTCTGTTTCTGGAATCCAGGATGTCATGGTATGCATACAACTCAGAGGAAAATGGGGCTCCCTCAAGGGTGGCCAGGTGGTACCAATGATGCTGTTACTGCTGTCCTCTTGCTCTAATACAGTAAAAGAGACTATTAATACTTACACAGGGTGAGCTATTTCACCAACAGCCTCTCTTTCTTTAGTACAAACTCAGGGTGAAGAATGAAATAAGATTCTGCTGAGCTCTCCATCTCCAAATTTCCCTAAAATTCTTCCAGAATTGTTACCCTGGGATTTCAAATCATTTACCTGATGAGATGGTTTTCTGTCACCTATTAAAGCATAATACTACTCTCTGGGATACATTCAGTGTGGTCCACCAGCCCAAATAGTACTTAAACCCACTGTAAATATGTCTATAGCCCACCAATTGAGAAAAGAATTAGAGCCATAAATCCTTCTAAAACAAGTGTTATAATTTATTTTTACAGTACAACAATTAAATTCAAGACCTATAAATATTTTACCTCAGAAACCAATTCTTATTTATCAGTGTATGTCATAATGAATGACAGTTATACAGAATGCTTCTCTTCTGTGTCACAATATATTAAATCGCATAACCATAATGATTTACTTAACACTCCATAGCATATACTTTAAAATTACATATATCCTTAGGAACTTATGCATTCATCTAATGATGAATGAGTGAAGATGATTCATTCTCAATCATACAGCACTCATTCAGCTTTATTGACAGGCAGGCCTCAGGCTCTCTCTCTACTTACAGAACGTTAAACATCCGTCTGAACCATCATCCTGGAGCCTATTCTGCTCCAATGGCTGCCCTTAAACACTTTCAGGAATGGGGAGGGAGGAACACACAAATATGTGTGGGGGGCATGAAGGAGAATGTGCAGAAGAGTCAGGGAGGAGGGGGAGGATACATAAATGTCAGGGTAAGGGGGAAGGTAGTGCAGGATCCTTCAGGAGGGGAGGAGAACTTCAATGAGCAGTACAGCAGGGATTAGGGTGAAAGTTTTCAGTAGAATACTATTTGGGAAAGTTTGTGGGGGGGGGTCCTCCTTTAAGAGTATGATGGGGATGTAATCACTGATCAGCTGATTCTTAGCTCCTTATCTTACACTTACTTGTTAATTACTCTATATCCATTACACAAAGTATCCCTAATCAAACATTACTTTGTAACTATGTTAACATCTTTATTGCTGCCTGCTAGGAATTAAGGCTAGGCTTCCCAAGGAGTTCTTCTATCAGTCTCCTCTCCTCTTGTTACCCATCAGTTTTTAAATATTCTGGGACAGAACTCTCCGGCTACAATAGGGAAGATCCTTTCTTTTGTTCCTTCAGAATCAAGGGGTAACCCAGTAATCATGGACTCTCCCAAAGTTATGCACAGATCTCTGTGATCCAACGATAGCTAGGGCCTCCTACCATGGTCTCTGAGCCTCCCCCACTGCTCCAGGGCCTTCTCAAGCTTCTTGAGAGCACACATTCATTGGAGATGTGCTCCCATAGAGTCACAGTAAGCTTTGAGAGTATATACACAAATTGGAGAAAGTTCAGCAGAAGGACCTTAAAATGATTAGGGGAGTGAAATTCATGACCTGTAAGAAATGGCTGAAGTTCCTGGGCTTGTTTTTAAGGCAGAAAAGAAGAGTGAGGTGGGATCTGAAAGTGGCTTTGAAACGCCTGAGAAGTGGTTCTAAGGAAGATGGCACTAAAGCTATTCTAAGAAATCGTATATGGCAGAATAGGAACAATGGATACAAGTTGTAGTGGGAGAGATCTAGGCTGTAGATTAGGAAATACTATTTCCCTAGGAAAGTGTTGAGGCACTGCAGTGGGCTCCCTGAGAGGTGGTGGAATCTCTCTGGATAGAGGCTTTTAAAACCTGGCTTTACAAAGTCATTACTGGGCTGAAATATTTGGGCTTGGCCCTGCTTTGGACAAGGGGTTGGACTACCTGGCATCATGGTGTTCCCTCCAACCTTAGTCTCCTCTCAGGGTATGTCCACACACACACTGATTAAATCAAAATAACGTTGGTTATTTCAATTTTTTAAAAAAAATGGTAGGTCCACACAACATTCCCTTATTTCAAAATGAGGATCTCCATCATTTCAATATGAAAAAGTTATATTTATATAATAAAATCTTGTATTAAATCAATATGATGGTTAAATTTAAATAGTTATTTCAAAATAATACAGTTTGGACATGTTATTTTGATTTAACTGCTAAATCAATTTAACAATTGTTGCCCTTCTCCTTCCCAGGTGCTTTCCTTTTTCTACATATTGGGTGAAGACATGGCCCAGTGAGGGGACGATGTTGACACTCGCCCCATGGTGCCCCTCTCCTGAACTGAAATAGCAACTCCTGTGTCTGGATGTGCTATTTTGATTTGGGTTTTTTTTTTTGGTGTGGACCTGTTAAATCGATTTAATGATTTTTATACTGATTTCATTAAATTGATGTAAGTAAAATCACTTTAACCATGTACGTTTGGACATAGCCTCAGTCAAACACTGAAACAGTAGGCAGCTGTCCAGGCTTGATTATGGCCTATGTAGACTTTGATTAATGAGGAAGCATTGAATGAGCTTATCCAAAACTGAGTGAGGGGGATGGATGTGAAAACTGCTTTCATGTGTTTGAGAGATGCCAACACAGAAGGCGAAGATCAACTATTTAATATGCTCTTACTAGAGGGAAGAAGAGATGGAGAACTAGGTGGTTTCAGATGAAACTATGTAAAGGGAGATCCAGGATGCTTAGAGTACTAGGACTCTTGCTGATATTTTACCCCAGGAGCCAGAATTGCCACTTTCTGTCACAAGAAGGTGCATCAATGAAGAGAACTGCAATGTTACACTGACCCTGAGATGGAAATAAATACCACAGCCTCCCACATAGCCTCATGTCAGAGAAGAACTCCACCTATTTTGTTGGACCCAACAATGAGTGTTCAGAAGATACAAAATGTTTCTTCAAATGAATAAACTCCTATACAATGCATGTAAAATTAGAATTTTTAACATAGTCCATTTACTAATATTAATTGCTGCCCATTTTCTTTGGTTGATTTTATTTAATCACCATTTTATCAGTTTGCCACCAGTATTTTAAGACTGTTCAGAATAACTGTTGTGTGCTTTGCTTGGTCTTCAGCTTATGCTCATTTAGCCTACCCTCGGTGCAATAACAGCATTTGGTTTCCTAAGGACAGAGGTGCTTTAGCAATACCATAGATTAGATTATTAGATTTATTTAGATGACAAGATTAAAAATTATTTCATCCGTCATTGGGAAAAAGGCTGGAAAACTGAAAACATAGAACACACATTTCAAGCACTGCTGTTATCTAAAGAGCAGAAAAAGCAATATTTCTAGCCATATGTTATATTTCTGTGAGAGTTTTCTCAATGTATACCAAGCCATACATGGTAGGTTTCCCCAACAGAATTTATAAAGCCACAACAATTTAAATCTGATTAAAGACTCATTCAAAAGGAGAAGAATCAAAATAATAGAAACTTTACTGTGACTTTCACATTCCACAAAGTTTCAGAAGCAAAGATAAATGAAGCCCACATGGTTCCATGCACATTGGATGCATCTTTGATTAATACCAGGAATGTATTCCCCTTTATCTAATATTTTACTACTCTGTATAGAGAAGATTTTTTTTCCAGTTTCCTTCTTTAATTTACGTTTAATCTTTAAAAAAAAAAAAAAAGTTACAAAAGTAAACAAAGTTTCTGTCTTACAACTTTAGCAGACTTCAAAGTTCCTTCAGATAATGGCTGCCCACCCTCCTCCCTGCATGGGGCTAGGCAGCCACAGCTATGGCTGCTTTCCACCCCCCAATCCTCCCCGTGTCATCTCTGCAGCTGCCCAGCCCCCTTGAGTCAGGGCAAGGCATTTTTGCTGCTGTAGCCCAGTCTGTGGACCAGGGTCACTTGTGCTCACTGTAGCTGGTGGAGCCTGGTTCAGTGCTTGGGCCCCCCAATGGCTCCACAGCAAGTGCTAGAGTAGGGCTGCGATGAAGTGAAGGGATGAGGGAGAGAAAAGGCAGGCCAGGGTGAGGGGTGTTGTGGGTAAACATGGCAGGTGTGGTGGATTTTGTGTGGAGAGTCTGGCAGGTGAGATGGTGGCCTTGCACCGTGAGGTCTTACATCCTGCAGTCAAGTTAAATTTGTCTCCTTCCTCTGTTTCATGCCTTCCCGCCCTGCCCATCCACCCCACACAATGCAGGAGGCACCTCAATGCTACCCCTCAGCTGCCACAGGCTGGGGTTATTTGTAGGGGCACTCTGGTCCCCTGGCCCTACCGCTGGCCTGCCGGGGAGTTGGGCTGGGGGCCTATCCCCTGCCTAGTATTTTGCCTAGCAACACACTGGTAAGAGCTCTTAATATATTCCACAATCTCCTCTGTTTTCAGAGTCCAGCCCCAAGTCTGTACTTCTGTTCTTGCATTGCATGAGTGTTCGATTTTAGACAAAGGAGTTCAATGTTGCGTGCAACAAATATATTAACAGCAGTAAACACTGGCATTCAGTTGAAAATTAAAGTGAAATTATATGAAGGGTTGGGTGGCATCAAAAAGGAGGAAAACTGAGGAGGAAAGACAAGAATTCAGTTATGAATGGATTGAATTGGTCACATTTATACCTTCTTTCACTGGGGTCTCGTTATGTTTAATTTGCTATCAAAAACTGGATAAAAACTTGTGGAATCTCAAGAGGTATGTTCCACACAAACATGCTTCATTCACTGAGAAATATCCAAGTGGAGATTTCAAAAAGAGGGTGCTTGAGGAACTACCGCACAAAGCAAAGCAGAGGACGAATAGCTTCTCACAGTGGATGAAGACATCAAACAGCACTACTGGCGTTTGTTTTTCTGGTAACCAAAGTGATTGTGAAACATGCACATCCATTCACAGGTGGTGATTATATAAAGGAGTGCTTCATTAAAGTATCAGAAGAATTGTCTGCAGATTCCTAAAACAAAAAAGAAGTCATTCAGAAATGTAAAGACAATGTCTGCAAAGACAATTAGGGACTGATCAGTAAAAATGACCACAGACAAAGGCACCTAGCAGATCAGGGACATAAACTCAGCTCTGGCCTATTCAATTGCATGTGATGATTCACGTGATGTTGATGACATAGCACAGGTTGCCTTCATCTGTAGGTATGTGAATTCAGAGCATCCCCAAAAGGAGCTCATAGAACTATTGCCATTCAAAGGACAGACATGGGGAGTGGATAATTATACAGCGATTGTAGATTGTCTGAAGGTCAAAGAATTCAATACAAGCCATGGCCTCTGTCACAACTGATGGGGCACCGAATATGAGAGGGGCACACAAAAGGTTTGTGGCTGCTGCAGAAAACATTGGATCAAAAGGTGATATCCTTTCACTGTATAATCCACCAAGAGGCCCTTTGCACACTAACATTTCCACCCAAGATCATGGAAGTGATGACCTTTGGTTAGGCAAACTGTCAGCAAAATAATGACAAAAGGACTGAGCCATCACCATCTCTGTGAAGTTCTTGAAGAGGTGAACCTTCAGTAATCTGACCTGCTTTTTATACAATAAGGTACATTGGCTATCAAGGGGAAAATTGTGTGATTTGCTGTCTGTCTAGAAGAAGTGAAGGGATTCTTTCATCAAAAACGCCAAGAATACATGGAACTTGAAGATCCTCTGTGGCTGCAGAAATTTCATGTCATAGTTGACACCACCTATCATCGAAATGATCTCAACAGAAAACTGCAACGAAGGAGAAACACAGACATCTCACTTTTGGAAGCACGGTCATTTGAGCAAAAACTAATCCTGTTTGTGAGAGACCTGGAAACTTGGCCACTGGTTCATTTCCCATTACTGAAACAGTTAAAAGAGTACAACAATGAGCCTGAGAATAAGAAACTCCGAGATGTGATTCTAAACATGCAACAGTCATTTGTTGTGTGATTTCAAGAATTCAGAGAGGAGAGGGCAACTTTAATGTTTATTTTGAACCACCTTAATGCTGACACATCTTCGTTCAAATTTTCCACTTTCATGGGAATGAAGCAAGCAGATTGTGAGCTAGAATTGGCTGATCTGTGGACCAAGGAATTGTGAACTTCAAAATTCAGTGGCTTAATGACAGACATTGAAAATCTAGAATGACAAAAGGCTACACTGGCTCTAAAACACAGGTGGTAAGAAATGCATGATTTCTGCAAACTGGATCAGCCTGTCTTTGATGCATGGAATTGCTTACCAGACAGCTACAGCAAACTGAAGAGAGATGCATTTGACATTCTTTCCATTTTTGGACCAAAATATCTATGCAAACAAGTGTTCTCAAGTGTGAATTATATCAAAAGCAAACCTCAAAGCTCACTGAGCAATAAGAGTTTACAGTCCTGCTTCAAAATGAAGATGTCAAACAGGCCCCATATTCAACAGCTCTGCAAAGAGACTCTTAAACAGATATCACACTGAACTGATAAGTTGACTGGGGATTCTTAAGGATTTTTAAAATAATTGTACCAAAGGTGTTATACATGGGGGAGAACAGTTTCATTGGTGTGAATTCACATTCACAATAATAGCTTTTTTTAAAATCGATACCTAATTATTCCTATTAAAAATTCAACATATTTCCAGGCATATTCATATGATTGCTGCTGTCCTAAGAGGGAGAGGGACACGTAAGAGAAAGGGGGAAGAGCAAGCATCATGTGATGGGGGACTGAGTTGTTAAAACACATCATACACCATAAGAATATTTGAATATAAATTGTTTATTAACAACATTAAGCATTTTTATTCTTAAAAATCAATATGCGTCTTTGTTCTATTATTCAGTTAGTCATGCACAATTTGCTATTGGTGAATCTATGTTGACTGGTCCTGATCACTCTAGTTTCCTCCTGGTATACCAACCAGAAGTTCATGGCTTCATCTCCCCAGATAGCCAGGAGATCCAGGATCTCTAGGCAGCTCCATGCTGAGGCCCACTTCCCGCACTCGCTTTGACGCTGCAAGTTGGCAGAAGGCAGGCCTGGCCAGCTCTGGGGAACAAGGTGGGCAGGGCTTTCTCCTGCTATCTGATTGGTCAGTCCATGCTCTTTCTGGTGGCCAATAACTAGGGGAGTGGGCCTGGATGCCAGTTAATTCGAATTACGGCTAAGCTGCATCTGCACAGAATTAAGTTGACTTAATAAGGTCGACTTAATGCTTAAGGGAACATTCCAAGCTGATGTTTTTAAAATGACAGGTTTATCCCTCAAAAAAAGACTTTGGCTATCTTCACAAACAAGTTCTTGTTTCGAAACAAGCTGTTTGAAAACAAGCCTGTTTCGAAATAAAACCTTATTTCGAAGCACCTTATTTCAAAATAACAAAAAAGTGTTTTCGAAATAAGGGAAAAGGAGGGACTTGAAATAGCAAGTCCAGTGTGACATGCTATTTCGCAATAGGAGAGGGGAAGAGGAGGGAGGCCCTGTGCTGGGCCAGGAAAGCCCCACCCCTGGGATTCCCCTGCCCCCTGTGGCTCCGGCCAGGGGCGAAGGGGGGCTCTCCCTGCCCCCCCCCGCAGGTCTGGCCTTGGGCAGGTGGGCTTCCCCCTCTCCTCCCTCGCGCAGCCCCTGCCGGGCGCAGGGGTGCTTCCTCCACCCCCCCAGCATGGCCCATGCCAGGTACGGGGGGGCTTTCTCCACCCACCCCGCGCGGCTTCTGCCCAGCGTGGGGCAGCTTCACCCACGCCCCCTGGAAGCCCCCCCCCCCGCGCCAGAGGAAGCGCTCCTGCACCTGGCAGGGGCCGCGCTGGGGCCCACGCCTGGCAGAAGCTGCAAGGGGGGGGCGAGGGAAGCTCCTCCTGCCAGAGGAAGCCTCCCCATGCCTAACAGGACCCCTTGTGCCCCACTCAGCACCCTGGCCAGGGTGCTGATCCCTGGGCAGGCTGCTGAGGGGGGTGGGGCCTTCCCCCCAGGGTGCTATGCACCCTGGGAAGAAGGTCCTTGTTAGTTTGAAACAAGGGTTGTTTTGAAATAACATGTCCAAATGGCTTATTTTGAAAACACTGGTTTTGAAATCAGCCTCCTTTCGGCAGCAAAGTGGGTTTAAGCCGTTTCGAAAGGAGCGCTCTTGTTTCGAAAGGAGAAGCTCCCTCCTTTCAAAACAAGAAAACATCATTTGGACATAGGGACTTTTATTCCAAAACAACCAGTGTTGTTTTGAAATAAAAGCCCTGTGTGAACACACCCTTTGATTCACAGTAAAACATTTCCTTTTCATTTATTTTTGGAGTAGTTTTCATAGACAAATGAGCCTTAATAGTTGAAAACGCAGGTGTCATGTGGCTGCACTTGAGCAGCTGTCTGGATCCACAGGAGAAATTAGAAGCCTTTTGTCTTCCTTTTCTTCACAACATAAACGAGATTTCCACTGACCGAGTCTATGGCTGCATCCTCAATATGAAAAGGTCTAAACCTGCTCCCCAGTCTGTGTGTCACCAGTTACTCTAGCTTGCCTTCCAATCTGCATACATCGCAAACTTGACCTCTGCCATGGCCCCTAGAGCAGATTCTGTGGGTAGTGGCTACTGTGAAAAGCTCTTGGAGCACATCTCAAACCTGTGCTCCCATGGTACTGGAGAGGTCTGTAGAACAGTTGTGGAGGCACAGAGATTGCGTGCTGGAGGGCCAAGGTATAGGGAGATCAGAGATCTCTGTGTAACTTTGGGGATCCATGGATGCTGGGCCCTCCTTTCTTCCCTAGGCAGAAGGGAAGGTATCTGGAGTAATCTGCTGGGAAAGTTTCCAGGTGGAAAGATGTGTGCAATTGTCCTCTTCCAGTCAGAAGACTGGGTTATCCGAGAAGGAAGTGGAGCTCCCGGAGAGAAATCTGACACTACCTATCTTTTCTTAGTGTATTTTAAAGTATCACAGCAAGACTACAGCTGTAACAGCAGCATCAGTAGCTCTCAGCCTCCCACGAGGGACCTGTGAGACCGTGGAGGTGTATGCATGGAGCTGAGGGCCTGGATCCCAGGAATAGAGCCTGTGCACACCTTGGCCTGCAGTCCAGTTTGGTGACATCACCACAAATCCCCTGTGATTGGGCTTCATGCAGTTTGTCATTGTCAGGATGGGGTTAAAGCTCACACATACTGAACCAATCTGCTGAGGGTCCCAGGTGGCCTATTGGCTCCCAAGGAAATGGAGAAAGACACTTCATAAAGACAGCGGCATGGGTGTCTGAGGAGATGCTGCCTTCTGCTCGTGCAGGCTATCTGCTGGCTCCTTTACCATTTGGGTGCAGATCTCTGTTGGCAAATGCTACCCTTCTCACAGGAACAAGGTATGTGGGCAGGTTTTTCTGACTTTAAGTCTTTCAAACACAAAGGGAAGGGTAAAGGCTACTAGCTACTCACAGAGGCAGATGTTCTGTTCAGCAGCAGCTGACTTTGCTGTGCTCTGACTGTGATTAAAGGACAGGAGCTGGCAGCAGGCAGCACTACATAGCTGGAGAATGCGCCACTACATGTTTACATGGTCACTTCTGATACATAAAAATCCAACATTCAAAGGGAGCTCACTATATGAAAACACCTCTACCTGGAGTCGGGATTTCTCAGTAGGTCCCATTGCTAGAGGGACAAGATGAAGAGCCCATGAAATATCAATGAATACTTCCCACATCTTGTCAGGTTTATTTGTTCCAGGATATTAAATCAGCAAACCCACATTCGAAGCTTTTATTACTTGGCTCAATTGTGAACACAGAAGCACAGAGTTCTGTTGCT
This sequence comes from Podocnemis expansa, assembly GCA_007922195.1. Lineage (NCBI taxonomy): Eukaryota > Metazoa > Chordata > Testudines > Podocnemididae > Podocnemis > Podocnemis expansa. Next base: position 233,485 of record ML682279.1, on the reverse strand, counting down.
TTGTGCTTACTTAGCAGATAAGGCACATTGAATAGTTCTGTTTTCTGACTGGATGATGGTCACAGCAGTTCTGCCCTGCAAAATCCCCTCACATTTATATAGCTACCTGCATCTCTTCCCCCCTCCGGTCTCTGAAATCCACGTCACCCTTGTGCTTTTCCTTCGTCTGAGGTGGAAACCCACCATTCTCCACACTCAAGCTCACACGGGACTGCTGCAACACTGTGGGTCAACAGATGATGACCAGCCCCATCCAGCTTTCATGCATGAAATTAAAGTTTAATTTGCTTGAACATTCATGCGTTTCTCTTTGAAATCTACTTCTCGCACACAACATTTTAAGAAAATAAGAAGAACTGGACTTACAATATGTTTATACCTGTTGCTTTTACCCTTTGATCTACAGACCACATAGGGTGTTACTCACTATATGCAGGGTCCCCAAAGTAAATCACATCTGCACAAGAGATTTGCATGTGTTTATAAATGAGAAAAGGATGAAAACCACTGTAGTAGGGAGTGAAAGCACAGGGAATTAATATTGTATTTGCTGATCCCGGTGCCTGCACCACTTTGGATAGAGGCTGAAGATTGACATCACAATACCTGAGAAAAACAAATGAACTATTAACCTAAAGATAAAGATGCTAACTTTTACAAAGGATATCCTTAACTCCCCCCTCCCCGACAGGCAAGTGAATGAGGGCCAAGAGCCTGCAAACTCTCACAGTTCTCTAGAAATCCAGATGAAATGCAAGGTTTATATTTTGTTCCCCTCTGTTTTTGAAACAATGGAATAGTTGCTGACCTGACCCTGGGAGATAAAGAGATCAGCTAAAATAAGGAGAGGAGTGTTGTGGTGATGCAGGATTATGAAATCAGTTGAGAATCATTCTGCCTGCTGTCTAGAAGGGATACACAATTCTGATCCCCTTGAGTGCCCGGAGTGGGAGCTGAGAGTCTACTGTAAATAAAGAACATGAATGACTGCAAGGAAGCAAGGGGTAGTGAGTCCTTTGTATCAGATTAGTAAGTCCAGAATTGAACCAGGAGGGCTGGCTACACAGTTTGCTGCATTTCTCTGAATCATTTGTCATATTTCCTGGAAATAGGCAATGTCATAATTTGGACTCTTGGGAATCAAGATAATTTTAAATAGAAAGAAAGAAAGAAAGAAAGAAAGAAAGAAAGAAAGAAAGAAAGAAAG
>ML682279.1:207616-232268 GCA_007922195.1 Podocnemis expansa | reverse complement strand
AAGAAAGAAAGAAAGAAAGAAAGAAAGAAAGAAAGAAAGAAAGAAAGTTAAACATTTTATAAATAGTATCAATTCACAAAAGATAAATACAGTAATCATTTTCACCACATGATTTCCACACTATGGACATGATACAATGGGCACAATTAGATGTGGATGGCCAGACAGGATGTTTTCAGGCAGGCTGTAGAACTCACATCCGCAAGATGTCATTGGGATCAAGTCTCTAGTAATATTAAAAGATGGACTGGAATTTTATATTGAAAAGCAGAAAATCAAATTACTATAGTGGGGAACTGGGTGGGGGAGAAGCTTGGGATGTTCATGAAGTTAAAATTCTAAAACCACAGTTTTCAAGCAGCTTGCAGAAGTCAAATTTGGATGGTTAGAAAGCTTCCTGATTTACATATAAAATATATCAAACCAGCAGATGTCATTAGGAAGCTTTATGTGGGTACAGGTTATTTTATAATGTTTATTGCAGGATTCCATCTATGTATCTCAAGAGAATCTGGCACTGAACATGAGAAATTGGGTTGACGGGTAAGGTGTGCTCTTGTATGACAATGAAAAGCTTCCATTAGAGTTATATATGAGAATATAGAAATGGCCATACCGGACAGCCCAAAAGTTTGCCAAGCTTAGAAGCTTGATCCAGGGCCTTCCTAGGGAATGAACAGAACCTGGAATAATGTACAAATAAAGATTATTTTTTGGTGGATCTTCCTTGAGCTTCTGGAAGTCACTAGACTTCCATTGAGAACAGAATGCTGTATAATTCAATATCATCTAGTCTCCTGATATTTCTCATTTCAGGAAGTAAATTTGAAAACTTCTCTGAATGCTCCAGTGCATTATGCCATTTGTCAATAACACCAAATCACAGCCGTCAGTGTTCCTTCTAAGTGGAATTCCTGGGATGGAAGAAGTCCACATCTGGATTTCTATCCCCTTTTGCTTACTATATGTTATGTCAATCTTAGGAAATTCACTCATTCTGTTCATTATAAAAACAGATCCAACCCTCCATGAGCCCATGCATATTTTCCTTTCCATGCTGGCCATCACAGACCTTGTCTTATCGATATCCACCATGCCAACAACAATGGGAATCTTCTGGTTTAACTCTAGGGAAATAAGCCATGATGCCTGTTTCGCCCAGCTGTTCTTCATACACTCCTTTCAGTTCACTGAATCCTCTGTGCTCTTGGCTATGGCCTTTGACCGTTTTGTTGCAATCTGTAAGCCACTGAGATATGCTTCCATCTTAACCCCATCCAGAATTGCCAAGATTGGGTTGGTGTGCCTGCTAAGAGCAGTGGCTGTAGTATTCCCTTTCCCTTTTCTCCTGAAACAGCGCCAATACTGTCAAGCCCAGGTCCTCACCCATTCGTACTGCCTGCACCCGGATGTCTTGAAACTGGCTTGTTCGGATATCACTGTTAATATGATCTATGGCTTCTTTGTGGCAGTCTCTTCATTGGGGTTGGACTTACTGCTCATCCTCCTATCTTATGTGATTATCCTCAAAACAGTGCTTAGCATCACATCCAATGGGAAGCGCCTCAAGGCCCTAAACACATGTGTCTCTCACATCTGTGTTGTTCTGCTTTTCAACATTCCAAACATTTGCTTGGGTGTCCTGTACAGATTTGCGAAGAACCCTTCTCCTTTGGTTCAGATTTTCCTCGGCAATGTCCATTTGCTAATCCCACCCCTCCTGAACCCAGTTGTGTATGCTGTGAAAACTGAACCCATCAGAGAGAGGATACTTAGGGCTTTCTTCAACTGAAGGGTTGTTTTCAGGAATGGTGGCAAAGGAGATGAACTATTCATCACCCTCACCAGGTGTTAAGGGATGACAGTGCACCAGGGGAAGTGAACTGAGGCAGCCAACACCATTATCAAAGAGACAAATTTTGGGTAGAGATCAGGAGGGTTTTGTATCATTATCAAATATAGACCCAAACTGTTGTCATTTCAGAATTCCTCCTGACATGGAGCAGGAACATGGATTGTTTTGTCCCATTGTCCGTGACCTGTCTCTGTCCCTTCACTGGTTAAAAACCAGAGCTGATGAGAACCTGCAAAGCTGTTTTGTAGTCACATTCTGAGCCCTTTGTTCTCTGCATGATCCATGAGAGTGGCCCCAGCTGTGATTGCAGCTATTCAAGATGGCAGGTCACCCGCACTTTACTTATATACTCAGCCAGGTGCATTGAATTAAGTCATATCAGAAACAGGATTAAAGCCAAAGTCAAAAGAAGAGCCATTCAGGGAGTTCCCTGTTTGTAGTTCATGGACAGTTCTGCACACATCAGACATCCTGTGCTCCCGCAACCCACCAGGCTGCCTCCACACAAAGTGGAGTTGCATGTTAGTGAGGATTGCATGCATATGAGTTCTGGTAAGAGACTCAGGCCCAAATTCCCTTCCTGTCCCCTCCAGATGTGTTGTTCCAGCCATGCAAAGAAGTAGAGACAGGTCTCATCTCCCCAAGAGAGGCCCAGTCAATTCTGAGCCCAAGCAGACATTCAGTGGCCATTAGAGGGGTTGTGTTGGTGACTATTCTCTTTAAGGCCAGAAGCATCAGTCACCCCTTCCTTCATCATATAGCCGTTACACTTCCTGGGACATTTAGAGCTGACCAAGTCTTAATAGAGCCAGCTACAGTGAGAGACAAAGATGGTCCCGAATAGAGAATGGTTTCTGTTTTGAATAATCTCTGTTTACTGATACTTTAAGGGCCTGATGTCATTTATTGCAGCTCAAAAATCCCAACCAAAGGAAAGGAACGCCGGAGGAGCTCCAACAAAGGCCTGAGGGAAAGTCCTCATATTGGAGGGGCTTCCCAAAATAGCCTGAACTAAGCAAGTTTGTCTTTCAGAATGTCCCTTAACTGGCAACATTGCGGTTAAACACTTGTGCAAGACTTCCCTTTGGGAAGATGGAGGATGGGCGTCTCAAGAATAAGTAGCTCCCTCACCATATAAAGTTGCTGATGACAGCAGGTTTTATTATATCATACATTATAGCAAATTTTATGGTCATGCAGCAGCATTTATGATCTGGGTACTTAAAATTTCTGGAGGCAGCAAGAATGTGTGAGAAAGTGGTGCATGTGTGGTATGAATAGAAAGTCCCTAGCTATGGGCAAACTAGGTGACCACCCAAGATCCAAGAAGTGCCGATCAAGAAAAGAGAAGTAACTGGTCAGAAAAAAACCCCTATAATAGGGGTGAAGCATAATGAAGAAGGACACATCCCCTGTCCTGGAAGCCCCCTTGATGGATTCATCCATAAAACAGTTCAATTTGGATGTCAAGAGGAGAAAGATCAATATCAGTGCAATAGGGTTCGATACACACTGAAGCTGCCTCACAGCTCCAACTCTGGCACCTGTGCTAACTTGGACCTGGGCAATCGCAAGTAAGCCCCGCATCTAGCAGGTATGAGGGTGGTATATCTGCGTTTGTGTGAGAGTAAGAGCGTTGTGTTTTGTATCCTATATTGTATCTTGAATTGCCTGACCTAGAATAGATTGTTAATGTATTGTGGCCTAGCCTGCTTTGTGCTGTTGCTATATATATCTAGAGTTGAAGCCTCTGTGAATAAACAAGGCCCCATTTATTTTGGGATAAATCTTGTATCTTATTGTATTTTCTGTTTTGCTTTATTAGATGGTTTTCTAATTGTACTCACTACACTGCTGCTTAATCTTCCATAAGAGTGTATTCATATATGACGATAATAAATGTCACGTAAAAGGTGAATAACACAAAAAGGTGTCAAGAGTCTCTCTCTGCACTCCCAGACCCCACATAACACCAATCCAGAGGAACCATGGAGGTTAGGGCTGGCTGCATCCTCTCTCACAACATGAGCAACATGGGCTGGGGAAGACAAATCCCCTTGCTCACTGTGGGATAAGGAAAGGACAGATCTACCAAAACCTTGCAAGGAGACTGCAGGAGAATAAAAGAATTAGTGCTAAGTTAACTGGCCAGGTTTGAGTCACAAATCACTATGGTAACACGGTTGCTTCTCAGGGAAGTTGTGTATCTACATATCCTTGAAAGTAGCATATCTTTATTGTCAAAGTATGCTATCTTTCCTTCTCATGTTTTCTTCTGGCCATTAGGGCAAGAAATGTGGTCTGGGCTGTCCCATCTTTGATCTTGAAAGAAAATGTAGGATTCCCTCTTACCTTCTCCTTACCCTTCCTGGTATCATGCCCCATTAAGAATGTGCGGTCAGCATTTTGTGCAGAAAATAATTAGATTGAAGGAAAAGCAGCTGCACAATGTATGCAAAATCTGTCAACAGTAAACAAAGGTGGGGCTAATTATATGCATCCTATAATCATTCATATGCATTAAAGAGATGCTCATGCAATCATAAAAAGTGTTTATAGGATGTCCTCAATCATATATGTCTTTCCATACTGTTTTGGATAAAGAGAGTTGTAAAAATGCCCCTCATCACTCACTTGAGACATCAAGGGGAATGTGCAGGCAATAAAGAGTAATGGTCGACCCAATCCACCTCTAGGACAATCTGTTTGTTTATTTGACATCTGACATCTGGCATCATGAACAGGATCCTGGTGGAGAGAAGTGCCTGATCACATGTTCTTGCCATGGATATGAGTAATCTGAATGGGCTCTTTCAGCCCTGCTTAGGACATTTATGAACTGGTTTGTTGAGAAAAGAAGGGTACTTGTGGGAGTCCCTCTGGGGGATGTCAGGACTGGCCAGCCACCCAGGAGTGAGTGCATGCCTTCCTCATGTCCAGGTATTCACAGGATAAGGAAAAGGTCTGTTTTGGTGCAGGCTCTGTGATGGCTTGGCAGTTATACATCTCAGGAGAGAGGTTGTAACTTGGCAGTAAATTTTTGAGAAGCAGCATGCAGTTAATTATCAGTGTGTTGGTTGTCAAATCAGTTAACAGGCACATAGAAGATTTTAACCACCTTAAGTTAAAAGAAACTTGCCCTGAAGGGTCAAGCTGACACCTTTAAGCAATCTTCTATTACCCCGTTCCCCATTTAACCCTCCACCCTTTTTTCCCATCCCTTTGTATGTGTGAACTAAAACAGGGCACCGGAACTCTAACATTTCAATTTTAGTGAATATTATTGCTCTTAGCCTGTTCTTTTAAATGATTTCATAGGATTAATTGTATTTCATTGGAATTGTACTTTTATTTGCTTTTATTTTGTTTTCAAAGATGGATGAGAATAAAAGAGCTGGAGGCTGTGGAATTGTTAAAAGGTAATAGCCATGGAAATGCTAGAAGGGGCTAGTGTTATAATTTTGCTTTATAATATAATCTTTAGTAAGGTAAATGTGTGTATAATTTGGTACAGTCATATTATGTGGAAGTCTAATAATTACAGAAAGGGTCAGGTAGTGGCTACTACCATATTTTTGTCTCTAGGAGCCTTTACAGCTATTTTGAAGGAAAAGGGGCCCTTTTCCCTAGGAATTGTCTGTAAACAATTAATTGTAAATAACTGCTGCAGACAGCAGAGAAAGGTACAGTATGAGTTATTTAATTCCTGAACTGTTAGTCAAATTTATAAAAGGGGAATAAGGGGTTTCCATTGAAACTTGACTGTCTCCAAAAGCACAAAATGGAATTTTAGTATAATTGTGTAAGGGTATGTCAACACACAGGTTTTAAATAAATATAACGCTGGTTATTTTGATTTAAAAAAGCTTTGGTCCACACAACAGTTTCTTCTTTTGAAATAATGAGCTCCATCATTTCAAAATAAGGAAAGTTATCTCAATTCAATAAAACTTTATTTAAAATCAAAATGAAGCTTTAGATCCCAACTATTATATTGAAATAACAATGTGGACTTGTTACTTTGATTTAATGGTTGTTTTGATTTAACACTTTTGCCCTTCTCCTTCTCAGGGTGCCTTTCTCTATTCATATATTGGGTAGGGGCATGGCCCTTCTAGGGAGCCATCTTGCCACACCTCCCATGGTCCCTCTCTCCTAAACGGAACTAGCAAGTCCTGTCCCTCAACATGGTAGTTTGATTTGACTTCCTGGTGTGGACCTGTTAAATCAATTTTAGTTAAATCAATTTAATGATTTTATAGCAATTTTATTACATCAGTTTAAGTTAAATTGATTTAAGTGCCTGTGTGTGGACATGGAGGAATGTTAAGTGATGTTAACCAAACAGACAGCTAGTGTTGCTTAGCTTTGCTCTTAAGTATTTAATGATTTTGTTTGTTTGTTTGTTTTGTTTTACTACCTCAATAACAAGAGAACATGATCTTGGCAGAGGCAAGCACAATCAAAATAGTAAAGGAAATTCTGGATTAGGAAAGTCAAAATCAAGAATCGCAAACATCTGATCCAGAATTGGTGGGCATCACAAAACTAGGCACTAAGTGTGCATCAGAAGGAACTAAGGGAAAGTATTTGGTGTGCTCTAGAAATCAAGAGACTAGTAATGCTGTGCCCTCAGGAAAGTTTGATGGCTTTCCTAAGCTGGGAATATACAAGTTTGGAGTGGGGGAGGCAGAAGGGTCTCCTGGGTTTACTTTAAGAAGACATTGGTAGCTTTAAAAAGGTGTGTTGGTGGCCAGAAATGGCAGTCGAGCTAAAGGCACACTAGAAATGTTGTCTAAATTGATTAAGTAATTGAAGGGTTCAGTTAGTTAGGTGCTTAAAGGGAATTTAATGAAACAATCTCCAACTACATAGGACCCCTGCCACTGAATCGTGAAATGAATTGGTTTATGCTAATTGTGGTAAATGCCTTTAGCATGTGTGTGGGACATTCCCTGCAAGGCACCAAGTAACAATAACAGCTAAGTAACTAACTGAAATGAAATATTCACTTGTTGAAGTGTCCCACAGGTAGCAGATTCCAACCAAGGAGCACCTCGTCGATCAGATCTGATGGGTGAGCTCGCAATGCTCACTGGAATCAGACAGTTGTTACGCATTACTCATCACCTACAGGCTGCAGGACAAATGGACTTCATAAACCACAGGAAGAGGAATGGGAACAAATTCCAGTAATGTGAAGAGAAAGTAAAAGTGGGGAGGGGGGCAACAGGAATATACCATTGGATAGCATATGGGGTAAAACAAGAGTCCTTGTGTTGGTAGCTAGGGAAATTATCTGAAACCATTAGATGATCAGTTAAAAAAAAATGATGGTGCAATAAATGGAAGTGCCACAAAAAAATTATGGTACCTAAGTAACAAAAATTGTAAATAGGTCTGCAGGTAAGTCCAGCATACCTTAACCCACGTGTTGGCAACCCAAAGTACAGGAGGAGACAGTTTTTGGTGTTCCTTCAATGGTGAAGTGTTTTGGGTGCCACAATGAGTGTAGCCTGTTGGTGTGTGATGAGATGTAGGGAGCTGGGGCCTGGGTGAGGGTGCCCACCAAATGGTGCCCTGGGGAGGGGGAAACTAAAATCCAGAATCCCCTAGTGGTGCAGATGGATGGAGCCAGGGGCAGCCTGTTCCAGGTTATCCACTGGTGGGCCTGGAGCTGGGACCCATGGCAGGGAGCAGAGGGAGCATGCGGCTCCAGACTTGTTCCCTAACCAATCATTTGTCACCTTTCTATGGAATGCTGCCAGGGGATGTGACCTTCTTAAATAAAAGGTACCAATGTAGTTAAAGCATTAAGATAATATTGGGCTTTCCACACTACATGGCAAACCACGCTTGGGGAATATTCTTTCCATTGATGCACATTTGTCATTAAAGGGGCTGCTGGGGGGAACTGGACTTCTGCCACTCTTCTGGAATCCAGGTTTTGGGGTGGTTGTGGATGGGGTTGGTCTAAAGAACCAGTATGGCAAGTTAAGATTGGGAAGAATCATACATGACTCTTAACTGGGCTTAAGGTTTATTATTCATGTATCGGAGTAATGTGGGTGGGGCAGAGCAGCACATGGAAGGGATAGGTGCAAGAACTACCGGCATTGCAACATATAGAGCCAGTATTCCCACAACATTGCGCTGATTGAGGAAAAATAAAATCTGGTGGAGGGGATCCACAACACTCAATATTCTGAAGCTAGATGGAGGAAGGTGTGTAGTATGACAAGGGCGTGGGCTAGGAAAGTTTTCATTGCAACTGGGACATTCTATGTATTACATTCAAACATCAGCAGTTCAACAAGTAAACATAACTGGACACCCAACTGTTCCAATGGACTGGGCTGGAGAGGTAGCTAAACCATGCTGGATTAACTGGGAGCACCTGTCACAGTTATTCAAGCAGCTCCAAACTGAACAACACAGAAGACAAGTGTTGAAGGCTCATGGCCATCTCAGCTAATGATTGTGCATGGACTAATGTGGGCTATGCCTTGTGGACAGGCCTAACAGACTCTCATTCACTCCTCAGCCATATTACTCATGCTGTGAGGGTGCAAATTATTTTTATAACTTTGTTCATGGAAAGTTTCAAATTGTGTATGGTCCTAGCCACTACCCAGAAGCCATACCTGTGTTTCAGTGGCCAACCCACAGGCAACCCAACTTCTCCCTCTCCCCATAGCATGATTGGAGGATCACGGCATTAATCCACATGGAAAAAGGGCCTCCTGGATCAGTGGCCTACTGGTCAGTGTGCAGGAAGTAAAGGCACCTGGGCCTTTCTTTGGAAGAGAGTGGAGGAATGTAGGAGAATGAATAATTAGTGCTAAGTTAACAGGCCAGGTTTGAGCCACAGGTCACTGTGGTAATGGGGTTGCTTCTTGGACAAGTTGTGTATCTATATAGTCTTCAAGGTAGCATAAGTTTATAGTTAAAGTATGGTATCTTTCCTTCTTCTGTTTCCTTCTGGCCATTAGGGCAAGAAATGTGGTCTGGGCTGTCCCACCTTTGATCTTTAAAGAAGAGGCAGAATTCCCTCTTATCTTCGCCTTACCCTCACTGGTATCATGCCCCATTAAGAATGTGTGGTCAGCATTTTATGCAGAAAATAATTAGCTTGAAGGAAAAACAGTTGCATTATGTATGCAAAATCTCTTAACAGCAAACAGAGATGGAGCTAATTATATGCATCCTATAATCATTCATATGCATTAAATAGATGCTAATATAACTAGAAAAGGGTTTATAGAATGTTGGCAATCATGTATGTATTTCCATATTCTCTTGAATAAAAAGAGTGGTAAAACTGCCCCTCCTTGCTCACTCAAGATGTCAAGGGAACAAGCAGGCAATAGAGAAGAACGTTCAACCGAGTCCCCTTGTGGACAACCTGTTTGTTTACTGAAGATCCAACAGAGTCAGGAAAGCTGTATGCAGACCCCAGCACTGAGGTCACAGAGGTCTCCTTTGTAAAGGAGGAGTATGAGATGAAGCCTAAGAGAGCCTATGGTTTGGAGAAAAAATAAGAGGCCATGCAGACAGATCTTGTTTTTGCCCTCAAAAAATGAAACAAGTTATTGGAAGGACTGTACAGTAAAGGTCATGATACCTGTCGGTACCTGAAGCCACAAGACAGGATGTTGGGGTGGTAGCCATCACACGCAAGTGGCTATATTTACTGTGCTCTTGGAAGCTGACATAGGTGGAGATTGTCTCAGGCCCCAGGTTGCTCTAGACTTTACTGAGGCTGATAAGAGCAGACCAGAGAAGCAAAACTCTGTAACTGGCTTTGTGCCGTTCCATCTCTACAGAGCACAGGAGGCAGCTCTGAGATGATAGACCAGGGATGGCCAAACTTATGGAATTCAAGAGCCACACAAGTGAACTATAAGAGCTGCACTGAGGCATATAGCCATATACTTTTAAATATTAAATTGAGTTGCTGTATTTCTTCCGTGAGCCACACATTTTCATTCAAGAGGCACATGCGGTTCCCACGCCACCATTTGGCCATGCCTGTGATAGACAATCCAGCCAGTCTAGCTAGAAGTCTAATCCTGTGGATTTGGGCACTGCTCTGTGACACAAGGTCCAATGTCATAGAATTAATCATAGAAGATTAGGAATGGATGGAGGGGACAGCAGGAAGCCATCTAGTTCAAACCCCTACTCAAAACAGAAACAGTTAAATCACCCCAGCCAGAGTTCTTGTGAAACTGCAAATTAATAATCACAGACAGTTTGAGACAGAGGTTGGAATTAAATTGGAATTTTCTAAATTTTAGTTCCCTTCTTCACCCACAAGATGCTCCCTCCTTTTCCCAGGACAGCATGGTAGCAAAAGATCATGACCTGGAACTTAGGGATTGAAACACATGCATTTTTATGCTCCTATTCCATACAATTTTGTGGGTTTCTGTCACACATACAAATGCCCAATCCTTTTACTGAACGCTTTATTTGACTAAGTAACAGCACCTGATGACTGGGATATTGAATCATAGAATCATAGGGTTGCAAGGGACCTCATGAGGTCATCTAGTCCAACCCTCTACAAAAGAAAAGCAGGACCACTCCCACTAAATTATTCCAGCTAGAGTTTTATCCAGCCGGGCCTTAAACATCTCCAAAGATGGAGATTCCACCACCTCCCTAGGTAGCCCATTACAATGCTTTACCACCCTCCTAGTAATTTTCCTAATATCCAGCCTCGACCTCCCTTGCTGCAACTTGAAACCATTGCTCCTTGTTCTATCTTCTGTTATTACTGAGAATAGCCGAGCTCCATCCTCCATGAAGCATTCCTTTAGGTAGTTGAAGGTTGCTATCAAATCCCCCCTCAGTCTTCTCTTTTGCAGGCTAAATAAGCCTAGTTCCTTCAGTCTTTTTTCATAGGGCTTGGCTCCTGCCCCTTGATCATTTTTGTTGCCCTGTGCTGGACTCTTTCTAATTTGTCCATGTCCTTTTCGTAGTGGGGAGCCCAAAACTGGAGACAGTATTTCAGATGCGGCCTCACCAGTGCCGAATAGAAGGGAATGATCACATCCCTCGATCTGCTGGCAATGCTTCTTTTGATGTAGCCCAGTATGCCATTGGCCTTTTTGGCAGCAAAAACACACTGCTGACTTATATCCAGCTTCCTATTCACCAGGAAGCCCAGGTCCCTTTCTACAGTGCTGCTACTTAGCTGATCACTCCCCAGCCTGTAGTGGTGCATGGGGTTTTTCCATCCCAAATGCAGGACTTTGCACTTGTCCTTGTTGAACCTCATGAGATTTCTATTGGCCCACTGCTCCAATTTGTCAAGGTCTTCCTGAATCTTGTCCCTGCCTTCCAGCATCTCTCCCGTTCCCCCCAGCTTGGTGTCATCCACAAACTTACTGAGTGTGCAATAAATCCCATCATCTAGATTATTAATGAAAATATTGAACAGCACTGGCTCCAGGACCAACCCCTGGGGCGCACCATTCGTTACTGGTTGCCAGCTAGACATGGAGCCATTGATTCCTACATGCTGAAATCATTGATGTAGCCAGTTCTCTATCCACCTCACAGTCCACACATCCAACCCATACTTCCTTAACTTGCTGATGAGTATGCTGTGGGAAACCATATCAAAAGCCTTGCTAAAGTCAAGGTATATCACATCAACAGATCTTCCCACATCTACAAATCCAGTCATCTCATCATAGAAGGCAAAGAGGTTAGTCAAGAATGATTTACCCATGGTGAATCCATGCTGACTGTTCCTGATCACTCTATTTTCCTCCAAGTATTTCAGGATGGATTCTTTGAGAACCTGCTCCATGATTTTTCCAGGGTTTTTCACAGTTTCACAGTTTTTGGCTATCCAGCTGCAGCTGTCTGGATCCCCAGAAAAAACCCGGAGGCTGTTCATACCCCTTTTCCTCATAACATAAATGAGACTTGCACTGACTTAGTCTATTGCTGCTCACCAGACATGGAAAGGTCTAAATCTGCTCCCCAGTCTCTGCCTCGACAGCTACTCTAACCTGCCTTTCCATCTGCATATGACACACATCTGTTCTCTTCAAAGGCCCCTAGAGCAGATTCTGTGGCCAGTGGCTACTGTGACATGCCCTTGGAGCACATCTCAAACCTGTGTTCCCGGGGTGCTGGAAAGGTCTGTAGAACAACTGTGGAGGCCCAGAGATTGTGTGTTGTAAGGCCAAGCTACACGGGGATCAGAGAGATACCTGCGTAACTTTAGAGATCAATGGAAGCTGGACCCTCCTTTATTCCCCAAGCAGAAGGGAATGGATCTGGAATAATCTAAGTGAAACTTTCCAGGTAGGAACTGTGTGCAATTCTCCTCTTCCACCCAGAACACAGGGTTTTCCGAGCAGGAATGGGAACTCACAGATAGAAATCTGACACTACCTAACTATTGTTAGTATATTTTATTGTATCACGGCAAGACTACGGTTGTAACAACAGCATTGGTAACTCTTTGCCTTCCTTTAGGGATCCAGTGACTCCTCTAAACTGCACGCACAGAGCCGAGGGCCTGGATCCCAGGAAAAGAGTCTCTTTCCCATCATGCATTGCAGTCCAGTTTAGTGGCATCATTACTTGTACCTGTGATTGGGCATCCTGCAGTTTGTCATTGGCAGTCATGGGTCTAAACCTCACACACGCTGAACCAATCAGCTGAGGCTCCTAGGTGGACAAGTGGCCTCCAAGGAACTGGACAAACACTCTTCATAAGGACACCAGTCTGCTGTCTGAGCTGGTACTGCCTGCTGCCTGTGCAAGCTTCCTCCGGACTCCTTGTCCATTGGGGTGGAGACCTCTGTTGTCAGCTACCTCCCTTCTTGAAGGAACCAGGTATTTTGGCAGGTTTCTCTGACAGATTTGTTTTTCAAACACAAAGGGGTGGGAAAGGGTGACAGATACTCTCATGGGCAGATGTTCTGTGCTGCAGTAGATGACTGCTGTTCTCCAATTTTGTTTCAAGGCCAGATGCTGGCCGAGGGCAGCACTAGACACCTGGGGAAAGATCCACTCCATTTGCTCATTATTCATCGGGGATTGTTCCAGATACACTGAAACTCCAGATTCAAACAGAACTCATGGTATGAAAATACCTGTACCTTGAGTCAGGATATCTGTATAGGTTCCATTTGCTATGATTCCTAAAAGAAACCAGGGAATATCACTGGATACTTCCCACGTCACCTCAGCTTTATTTCTTCCTGGAAATTAAATCTTCAAAGCTATGTTCAAAGAGTTTATTCTTTGGTTCAATTGTGAAGGCAGGAGCTCTGAGTTGCATTGCTTTGTGGTAACATACAAGAAAAAGCCCAAGAAATAGTTCTCTTTTTGGACTGGATGACAGTCCCCACGGTTCTGCCCTCCAAAATCCGTTCATGCTAATATTGGCTACCTGCAACTCTGCCCCCATGAGTCAATGAAATCCGCATCATCCTTGTCCTTTCTCCTTTTTCTAGGTTAGAATCTCACCATTCTCCATTCTCAGACTTGCCCTGGGCTGCAGTAATACTGTTAGTCAACAGGTCTAGACCAGCACATGCAACTTTCCTGTGTGAAATGAAGTTTGATTTGCATGTACACTCATGGATGTCTTTTTGCAATCTACTTTTTGCACATCCTTATATTAAGTGAATAAGAAGAACTGGACTTACAATTTATTTAGACCTGTTGCTTTCACTCTGTGATAGATAGCTCAGAAAGGCTGTATACACTGTGTGCAGTACCTCCATAGGAAATCACATCTGCACTAGAAATTTTGCAATTTATGTAATTTATTTATTTATTGCAAATGAGAAAAGATCAAAACCAATGAACCAGGGATTCAGAGCCCAGGAAATGAATATTAAATATGCTGATCCCAGTTATAGTTCCACTCTGGATAAAGACTACAGATGCACGCCACCTAGCCTGAGATGAACCAGTCAACTACTAAGGCAAAGATAAATATTCTAACTGTTTTAAAAGATACTACAGAATTTTGTTTGCTGATAGACAATTGAGTGCGGGGCCAACAGACTGCAAACTGGTGAAGTTCTCAGGAAATCCAGATGACACACAACATACATTTCACCCTCTCCCCTCAGTTTAGAAATCAAGGAACAGCTGGTCATCTGGCCCTGGGAAATAAATAAGCCAGCTAAAATAACTAGGGGAGGTGTGTGGTCAAGCATGTCAGGGAGGCAGTGTGAAGCAGTATGCCTGCTATACAGGAGGGACACACAACTCTGAGCTTGTTTAAGTGCTTGAAGCAGGAGCTGGTGGTGACTGCATATAAAGGACATGGGTGATTCCAAACAAAGAATGTGTGGTAAAAGATTTGTACCAGGGGAGTGAAAAGTAAAGGGCACAAGGATGTCTGTCCATGCAGTTTGTTGCATAGTCCTTAAGTATTTATCTCTCTTTCCTGCAAAGAGTCAATGCAATATTTTGGACTCTTGGAGTGAAGAAAAATTTATTTTAGAAAAAGGCGATGAAATATTTTATAAGTAATATCAGTGCAGTAATGATAAATACAGTAATCATTTTCACCATATGATTTCCAATCTATGGACGTGAAACAAAGGAACACATTCAGATGTGGAGAACCAGAGAGGATATTCGTGTGAAGACAGAATTCTTAAACCACAATTTTCAGGTAGGTTGTGGAATTCAGAACCTCAGGATATCATTGGCATGAATTGTTTAGGAAAATTCAAAGAGGGCTCAACGTAAGTATTGACAACCAGAAAAATAAATAATGATAGTGGGGAATAAAAACAAGAAGAAGCAAACAAACAAACAGACAAAGCTTGGGAAAGCTATAAACTTTGCTGATCAGCAAATAAAATATATTGAACCAGTAGATGTAAAGAGGAAGCTTTTCTATGAAGCGGTTACCTCAGAATGTTTATTGCACCTCTTCTTCAATGTTCACGTAAGAGAATCTGGCACTAAATATGAAACACTGGGTAGATGGACTACAGGTGAGATCCTGTGTGGCAATGTGAATCCTCCATTGTTGCTGTATACGAGAATATAAAAATGGCCAAATAGTTTCAGAGTAATGGTCCACCAACTTTAGTAGCTTCTTCGAACACTCTGACAATGACCAATGTCAGGGGCTTCCTAGGGAATGAACAGAACAGGTAACAAAGAATAAATCTAAGACTGTTTTTACTAATATTCCTTGATTTCCTGGGAATCACTTGACTTCTACTGTGAATAGAATGATGTACAGTTCAATATCATCTAGTTTGCTGTATTTTTTTTTTCCAGAAAGAAAAATTCAAAACTTATCTGACTTCCCCAGTTCATTATGTTATTTGTCAATAACACCAAATTGCAAAATTCAGTGTTCCTTTTAACTGGAATTCCTGGGCTGGAAGAACTTCACATCTGGATTTCTATCCCTTTCTGCTTGCTGTATGTTGCAACAATCTTAGCAAATTCACTCATTCTGTACATTATAAAAACAGATCCATCCTTCCATGGGCCCAAATACTTTTTCCTTTCCATGCTGGCTTTCATAGACCTTGGTTTATCAGTAACAACCATGCCAACAATACTGGGCATCTTCTGGTTTAACTCTAGGGAAATAAGCCATGATGCCTGCTTTGCCCAGATGTTCTTCATCCACTCACTTCACAACACTGAATCCTCCGTGCTCTTGGCAATGACCTTTGACCGTTTTGTTGCAATCTGTAAGCCACTGAGTTATGCTTCCATCTTAACTCCACCCAGAGTAGCCAAGATAGGGTTGGGGTGTCTGCTAAGAGCTCTTGCTACACAATGGCTATTCCCCATTCTCCTGAAACAGCACCAATACTGTCAAGCCAACATTCTCACCCATTCCTACTGCCTGCACCAGGAGGTCATGAAGCTGGCTTGTTCGGATATTAGAGTCAACATCATCTATGGGCTCTTTGTATCAGTATCTTTATATGGTTTAGACTTACTGCTCATCCTCCTATCATATCTAATTATCCTCAAAACAGTGCTGAGCATCACATCCAATGGGAAGCATATCAAGGCCCTCAAAACCTGTGTCTCCCACATCTGTGTTGTCCTGCTTTTCTACATTCCAAACATTTGCTTGTCTATGCTGTACAGATTTGCTGAAAACCCTTCTCCCTTGCTTCAGAATGTCCTTGGTAACATCTATTTATTTGTTCCACCCCTCATGAATCCAATTGTGTATAGTGTGAAAACCAAACCCATTAGAGAAAGGATAATTAGGGTGTTCCTCAGCTGAAGGGTTGGTTCTAGCCCTGGTGACACAGGAGATAAACGACTGATCGCCCTCATTGGGTGTTAAAGGATGACAGTGTACTGGGGGAACAGAATTGAGGCAGGCAGCACCCTTAAGAAAAAGACAGTGTTTGTGTAGAGCCCAGGCAATTTTTGCATAGTTATTGAATATAGGGATGCATCAATGGCATTTCATTAATCTTACTGATATGGAGAAGAAAAATGATTATTTTGTCCCATTGTGCACGACCTTTCCCTACTCTGGTTAAAAATCATCCATGATGAGAAGCTGCAGAGCTGTTTTGCAAGGACAGTCTTGGCCCTTTATGAGCATTTTGATTTCTGCCTAATCTATGAGAGCGGCACCAGCTGTGAAAGGCGTTATTGAAGAGGCCAGGTCACTCACACTTTACATACATACTCATGCCAGTGTGCAGGATTGTCATGTCAGAAACAGGATTTGTGCCAAAGCTGAAATGAAAGCCATTCAGAGAGATCCCTATTGCTGAATCATGGACAGATCTGTGTACATTACACCTGCTGTTCTCCCCCAACCCATTGTGCTGCCTGACACACAGCAGAGTTCTGTGTGTTTCTGAGGGTTGCAGACACATGATATCAGGTAAAAGACTCAGGATCGGATTCCCTCCCCATCTCCTCCTGATGTGTTTCTTCAGCCATGCAAATATGTGGAAACAGACTTTAGCTCCCCAAGAGAGGCCAGCCAGTTCTGAGCCCAAGCCAGTTGTTAGGATAAAATATCCATGCCAGCATACTAGGCCACATAGAAACAGAGGCTGAGCAAATAGGCAGGATGCAGGCTTCTTTTTGTTACGTATTTTCCTCTGAGCCCGTTTCCCTTGTTTCTTACCCTTCCCCACCTGATGTCATGTATCCATCTGATTCCCTGCTTACATTATATGGAAGTTAGTATTCCCTTCCCTACTTGAGATCACCCCCTCTCACCACATTGACACTTTTACTATGTATAAAGTCTCCCCTCCCAAAGGAAATAAAGAATTAAGGGGTGGGGGGACAACCTTGTTTAAACCAGTAAACAAGAAGTATAGGTATATAAGGAATTGCCATGTTACTTCCATTCTGAAGCTGGTACTGCTTTGTTCAGTGTTCCCAGCACTGGTTCTGTAAGTAAACCTCTTCATTGTTGTCTATATTGCCTGATCCTTTATGGAGGGACCTTATTCAACTTTACACAGTCATTCAGTAGCCAGAGTGAAAGGTAGATCTAACCAGTGCCGGTCGCCTTTCTGTTTGTGGGAAGTTAATTCAGGCGACTGCTTTCGTCAGATCTGGGGGAAAAGGCTGATGGGAAGGCCCTGGCCCTGCCATGCATCTCTTCTGGATCCGTGAGGGGGAGCCATACTCAATGAGGAAACAGTTGACATACTTTATGGCTCCTCTCCATTTCCCCAGGGTGTAGAAAGATTAGGACCCACGATCCGTCTCCTGAAGGAGACAGATGCAAGATCGAACAATGTCTCCCCAGGCCCAAAGGTCCTTGAGGTCCTGGGGCTCCTCCCACTTCTCGCTGCATGCTCCACAGAGAGATGGATCCTCAAGCTGGTGGCCAGGCATCTTTCCATCTGTAAGACCTCTCACTCCAGTTGCTCTATTACCACATCCCTCCACTGACTCCCCCTGTCCCCTAAGTTTAGTTGAGGCAGACCAGCCAGTGTGCACTTTCCCCATGTCCCACCAACACTGCACCAAGGGAAAGGTAGCCCTTTATTCCTCCCAGGCCAGCTAGAACTCCTGGTAGGACTACACAAAGCCCACATCCTCCAGTAGGCTATAATTAATGTGCCAGTATTCCAGTCTTGGTCTCTGGGTGGGGCTGGCTGGACACTGTAGGAATGGGCTTACACTAGATGGAATCTGGACAAGCAAATGCAGTCCAACCGGGAGTGGTGTGACTGTTCTTCCTCCACCCTGGACAATGGTGAAGGTGACAGAGTCATCCTGGTGATGGTTGCACCAGACGTCCACCAGGGTGGGATAATTTATGATCTCCCTAAGGGTGTTTGTGGGGGCTGGACACTGCTTGATCCATGTGCAGTCCCCTTCCTCAAGAATGAGGTTGAAATCCCTGACTAGAAGCAGGCACTTGTGAGGATCCATGGTACCAAGGAAGGTGGACATTTGCTGAAAGAAGCGTACCTGTTCCAGGCTCAAGGCTGGGGCATAGACATTAACAGAGTTCAACACTCTCCCCTCCACTCACCCCCGGATGTTCAGCAAGTGACAGCACAACTGTGGCAACCCCAAGCACCTTGGGTTGTAGGTCAGGGGTGACCAGCCTTGATTGGTGCAGAGATGACTCAAATATATCCTATTCCCCAAATCCAGAAGCCAGCAACCCTTGGTGGCTCGATCTGTATGGGTCTCCTGCAGGAAGACCACAGGGTCCCCCTGCCTCCAAAGGAACGATAGCAGCTGGGCTCTGGAGAGACCCATCCTTCAGCCCCTGGCATTCAAGGTTGTGAATTGGATAGGTGCCATGAAGAGGGATGGTGGAGATCCTCACTGGCAGGAGTGCCAGCAGCCCCTGTCAGGCCATGCAACAATCCATGACTGACCCTGAAGGCCATGAAGGGGTCAAGGAGACTGTAAGTTCTTTGTTAGGCCACAACATTCTGTCTCTCAGTCCCTTTATCCTCCTTCAATATGGCTGTCACAGCCTGGAGGTTGATTTGGCAATCCCCCCAGCACTTCAGAAAGAGCCACACTCTATTTCTGACTCCACTAGTGTTGGCCAGGAACATCCACAGCTCATCCCACAGCACTAGAGAATCTGGGGCAGAATGCTCCCCGCCATCCTCCAGTCTGGTTCCCATAATGGCTGTGCAGCCACCTTGGACAGACAGACAGACAGGGCACAGAGCCCTGAAGCAGTGATGATGTTGTGGTCACTGTGCTATCTGTCTCAGCCCCTGGTCCAAAGGCAGATGGCATTGGAGGGAAGACAGCAGACCCAGATAAATGGGGATGTACAAATACCATCCTGTGGGAGTCATCAGATGACAGGGGGCAGGACATGAGCCCAGAGGTGGCAGGAACAGGGGAACTGGCTGTGAAATCAGGTCCAGGGATCAGCGTAGGGGGGTATTAGGGGCAATGTCAGGACCAGAGAAAGGGACAGAGTTTGGGGTGGTTTGTGGCTGCCCTTGACCGGGCACAGGGATTGATGGAAAGGACTTGAGGGATAGATCCCCACTGATGCTGGGCAGAGGTGATGGACAGGTTTCAGTTTCCATGGACTCAGTGTCAGGCAGGGGGAGATATGGGTCAGAGATCTCAGGAGGGAGAGGGGGGCAGCTGTCCCTCCAGCGACAGGAACCCAGGACCTGGCTGCTCAGTATCGGCCATCACCTCAGAAGGCTTGGCAGCCATAAATGGTATACTGACTGCAAATGGGCAGGTGGAAATTCCAGGTGGGTGGGATCCTGGAGAAAAGGCAAGGACAGTGGGCTGAGGCGGGGGAGAAAGGGGATGGAGAGGAGGAAGTGGCATGAAGAGGTTGTCGCTCAGATCAAGGCCTATTGGCTGAGGGTTGTCCTCCCCTGGATTGACTAGGGCAGACCCAGAGCCTGGATCTCCATGAAAATGGAGCCTAAGTCCTCTGCTGCCACAACTGAGGTTTCTTCACTGGATGCTGGCATGGAAACCATCTCAGCACCAGAAGCAGGGACAGATGACATGGCAGGGTCGGGATGGCCGGGGCATCTTCATCTACAGCCACCCAAGGGACAGGGTCTGAATGGACCTCCAAGGGGGCAGCAGTTTTGCCCCCCTATTCTGCTGTATCTGGTTCCTCAGCCAGAGCCACCCATTGGTCTTTGTCAGATGGCATGGCAAAAGGCCCAGAGAAAGTGTTATTGGTGGAATCAGAAAAAATCCTCCCTCAGTGCTTTGCAGGGGGTTTCCACCCCATTCAGCATGGAGGGGAGGGTCTGGGACTACTTTCACTTGCCCTACTTCTCTTTAATGAGGGCCCAGTTCTCTAGGGAGGTAGCAGAGGGCTGGTCTCTGGTGGCTGGGTAAGGCGGTAAGGAGAAAGGTGCCTGGGGAGGAAGGTACAAAGGTGGATTAACAGATAGGGGTTGAGAACCCTCCCCCTGGGGCATGCCCTCTCCCGGGCTTAGGCCCACCATGGCCAGTGCCCTGTCTCCATGGGCCCTGTCCTGGACTGTAGAGTGGGGGTGGTGACGGGACCTGACCACTCAACTGGACATAATGGGGAGGCTGGCGCCACATCCCAGGCAGTGACACTATCACACTTAGGCAATGTCCACACATACATCATTATTTAGAAATAACCCATTTCAAAATGAGTTATTTAGAAATAAAGTCCTTATTTCAAAATAAGTTAATTTGAATTAACAGTTTGTTAATTTGAATTAAGGGAAAGCCTGCTTTCGAAATAGCTGTTGTTTCAAAATGGTTATTTCGAAACAAGGCCATTTGGATGTTGTTTTGAAACAGTTGTTTCGAATCAATGGTGTTGTTTCGAAACGACCTAAGGGTATGTCCACACAAGCTTCTTATTTCTAAACAACAGAGGTCGTTTTGAAATAAGAAGTGGCATGTCCACACGACACACCGTTATTTCAAAACTGTTAAACCTCGCATCTAATCGAAACAGCCATTGTTTCAAAATGGTTGTTTAGAAACGTCAGCATTCGGACACATTGTTTCGAAACAACACCATTGTTTCGAAACAACTGTTTTGAAACAACATGTCTGAACAGCCTTGTTTCGAATTAACTATTTCGAAACAACAGTTATTTCGAAAGCAGGCTTTACTTTAATTCGAATTAACAAACTGTTAATTCAAAATAACTCATTTTGAAATGGGTTACTTTGAAATAATGATGTATGTGTGGAGTTAGCCTTAGACTGAGAAGAAGGAAGAGAAGGGGTGGCAACAGAGGCTGGGTTGTCAGGGTCGCAGGCGATGTTCCAGCCAGCACCCACTGGAACTTTGGGGGACCCAGCTACCCCTTTTTCATGCTGGGCCAAGGGTCAGCTCCTCCAGATGTGCCCTGTGGCCAGGCAGAAGAAGCACCAATCCTCCCCAAAAGAATAATGAATCTTATAATGGGCGCCTTGGTGTCTCATCAGAAAGAACCCTTATAGCTCCACTCTAACATGTGCCTCTCCACTGGCAGCAGATGGATTTGCACTTGCCAGAAGAAGGGCAATACCAGAGGAATTGGACTAACCTGCAAACTACAAATTCTACAAAGCCTTGCTTTCTATGGACTCTAAGTCATTTGTATGTATGTGATTCACTTTGCCACTTTAACATCCCTAATATTTTGTTTTCAGGATTGGCTGGTAGTGTTGTATTTTGGGTGACATCTAAGCCTTTATTGTTCTGGGTGATATGCCTGGCCGTTTGGAGTCAGGAGAACCTATTTCTTTAAGAGAACCCGTGACCAAGTAGGGACTGGAAGAGCTGACATGCAATAAAGGATGCTGTTTCTATTTTGTTATGCTTCCTGATGACTGGTGGGGGGAAATCAGAAGCATGTTTTGTTACTTGTTGGGAGACTGGTTTAATTACCACACATCATTTGTTTGGGGGTTTGGCCCCTGGTTTTGCAGCTTGCCCTGATTTTTGCATAATCAGAAGGTTATCCCAAGAGGTCCAGGTCACACACAGGTGAAAGTGTTTGGTGTCCAGGTGGTGTTCTCTTCAATCCTTCTGGTCAAGGTAAAGGGCCTGAGCAGAGACAGATGTATTTTGGAGGTGAATGCAATGGCTGCAAAGGTGGTGTTAACCAGAGGGCTTTGGCTTCCTCAACCACGGCAACAGCTGTTCCAGGAAGAAGGACTGCTAGGCAAAGATGGATTCCACTATCAAGGAAGGGGAAGAGCATATTTGGATGTAGTCTGGTTAACCTAGTGAGGAGGGCTTTAAACTAAGTTTGATGGGGAAAGGTGACCAAAGCCCATAGGTAAGTCACAATGAGGGAGACCTTGGGGAAGGGATGGAACGTGGGGGAAGCTGGGGCTGTAACAGCAGGGATAAAAGAGAGTCTAGTCAGAACTGTGGGGCAAGAATTAAATCAGTGTCTTATGTGTCCTTATCAAGTCCTAATACCTGATCTGAGTAGAGGAGGAGGACACAAGGAGAAAATACAAAGAGGAAGATGCAATGGGAGAGAAAATTTGCAGCAGAAAGTAGGCCAATTGGCCTAGGATTGTAGGTGACTAAACACAAAGGCAAGGAGCTTGAGAAACAAGCTGGAAGAATTGGTAGTACTGACTCAGGCAAGGAACTCCAATGTAATTGAAGCAACAAAGATGTGGTGGGATAACTTGGATGACTGGAGGACAGCCAAGGATGGGTATAAATTGTTCATGAACAATAGGTAGGGAAGTAGAGTGGAGGAGTAGCACTATATGTAACAGAGTTTATGACAAACCTGTTGAAAGTTTCTGGGTTAAGTTTAGAGGAGAGTGCAACAAGTGTGATGTAGTGGTGGCTGTCTACTATAGACCACCAGCCCAGACAAAGGAGGTGGATGAGGCTTTCTAAGGACAACTAGCAGAAGTTTCCTGATGATGGGCCCTGATCCTCATGGGGGGCTTCAATTACCCTGACATCTTTTGGGAGGGCAATACAGCAGTGCACAGACAAACCTGCAAGTTTCTGGAGAGTGTTGAGAATAACTTTCTGGTACAAATGCTGGAAGAACCAACCAGGGGCCTTGCACCTCTTGACCTTCTGCTCACAAACAGAGAAGAATTGATTGGGAAAGTAGAAATTGCAGAAGGTTCTGGGTTCAAGCCTCAGGGAGTTGGACTTGATGATCTCACAAGGTCTCTTCCAACCCTATGATTCCATTCCATTCCAAAAAAAGTGAATGGCAACCTGGGCAGCAGTGACCATGAAATGGTAGAGCTCAGGATCCTGATCAATGGAAAAAAGGAGAGAAACAGATCACAGAACCTGGATTTTGAAAAAAGTAGTTTTTGTGTCCCTTTGGGAACTAATGGTCAGGATCCCTTGGGAGGTTAATCTGAAAGGGAAATGTGTTGCCAGAAGTTTGAGGGATGTGATTCTTCCCCTCTATTCGGTGCTGGTGAGGCTACATCTGGAATACTGTGTCCAGTTTTGGGCTCCGTACTACAGAAAAGATGTTGACAAGTTAAAAAATGTCCAGTGGAGGGCAAGGAAAATGATCAGGGTGTTGGGGCACATGACTTATGAGAAGAGACTGAAGGAACTAGGCTTATCTAGTCTGCAGTAGAGAACATTGAGCGAGGATTTGATAGCAACATTCAACTACTTGAAGACTTGTGTTCCAAGGAGGAGGTAGTTAGGATCTTCTCAGTAGTAACAGAGGACAGAAGAAAGAACAATGGTTTGAATCTTCAGCTTGGGCAATCAAGGCTGGATATTAGTGTCAAGACTGTTTCCCTTCTGTGGTGCCCTGAGTGAAGAAGGTGGGGTCCTGTGACAGGCCTTAAAACCCACTGTCCCTAAATCCTTGTCTTAAAACTCTCCAAGGCTACCAATTTCCTGGGCTTGGAGGGATACTGGTGCCAACACCTAAATTCAAAAATCTCTTCAAAACCCAGCAAGGCAGATTTGGGAATTCCTTCCTGTGATGTTCCCTCAATCAGTTTTCTTCCTCCCTCAGGAAAGCAATTGGGCCCCAGCTGAGATTTCAGCTGAAAATGGCACAGAATCTCCTTTAGTAGTTGATTGATTTGTCTAAGGCAAATGCAACAAAGCCTCTTGCCTTTTACGAAACAGAACAAGAGCTTATTTTAAAAGAGTAAAATCTTTAATTAAAATGAACAGATAAGAAGCACAGAAAGATGTTTTTTTGGGGGGATTTAACTTAGGTAGTTAGCAGAGACTGAGAGGGAGTATGTGTGCTCATCACAGAGAAATAAATAAATTGACCAAAACCAAACCAAACCAAAGAAAACAAAATATCCTTACCATGTCTAGCTAAGCATTCCCTGTTCTACTCATTCTGAGTTAGTTACAAACTTGAGTCTATCTTTGGCTAGGATGTTGCTGGATCCTTTAGGACTGTCTCTCAGCCCTTCTAATCCTTCCAGGAGATCTGCTGCAAGCAAACAGGAAAAAGGCAGGGCTGCTGTTCCTATTGGTTCTCTTGAGACTCACTGACCAGAGTGTCACCCCTTCCTGTCTAAGGTTACTACAATTAGGAAAAGCTTTCTCACTAGAAGGGTGGTGAAACATTGGAATGCGTTATCAAGGGAGGTGGTGGAATCTCAGTCTTTGGAAACATCAAAGACCCAATGAGACAGAAGCCTGTCTGGGATGATTTAGTGGAAATGGCCCTGCTTTTCGCAGGTGGTTGGAACAGATGACCTCATAAGGTTCCTTCCAACCCAGTTGATTTATGTTTCTACAATATTGGACAAACAGAAAAGTTTCTGCACAAAAGATTAAATGGGCACAAACGTGACATAAGAAATCACATCTTTCTGAAATCAGTGGGCCAGCATTTTAATCTCTGTGATCATTCCATT
>ML682279.1:149630-182616 GCA_007922195.1 Podocnemis expansa | reverse complement strand
CATGATTCGCTAATTGTGGTGTTCAGATAGATGAATACCAGATCAAGGAATCAAAGAGAAGCTGCTGAGATTGAATTTATTTGCAAATTTGGTTGCATTGCTTCAAGACTTAATAGGGTTATTTGATTTTTCTCTCATTAAAACAGATGATTTGAGCTCAGCTTCATCTATGTGCTCTTCCCCCATGTTTGATTCTTTCAACTGCTTTGATTTGTTATTACAGCGTGACCTGTTCCCATGACTTATACTTCTGTTTATTTATTTCCTTCCATTCTGTAAGTTCCCTCATCTTCAAATCATCTCCCTTGAAAGTACATGCAGTAAATAAATGTGTTAGTCATTAAGTGCAATGGGACATCTTGTTTGTTTTTTCACAACCCTGTAATTTTACCCGTGTATCTTCCCTGTTCATTCCAGCAGTGTAACTGTATGGTCTAATACAATGTGGGTCAGGTGTTGTGAGATTTTTTTGGAATGGTCATGGCAAGCTTTACATTAATCTTATAGTAGCATGTTTCCCTCAAGATCATACATGTGTAGAGAGATAAAAAAAAATCCTCTTACACAGTCCACTAGGCTCTAAGGGGGCAACAAAGAGAGCCTACATGTACCCAGGGACTGTCTGAATTCAAAAACAATGTGGATTGAGTACCTTGGTTAGAGCGGGAAGACTTGCTGCATGATCCCACAATAAGCTAACATTTCATATGTTCCAAAGTTGTTACCAAGTTAGCCTAAGTCATGCAAGACTCAGCTTACCACATGATCCATTGTCTACAGCTAAGCCCTAAGATATAACTGCATTAACTCCAATCTCTCAGACAGAGAAAGACACATTCAGAATCTCTATCAAGCATTCTTAAAACTACAGTAACCACCTGTGGAAATGTAGAAACAGATTGTAGAAACATAGCAGTTAAGGAACATTGAATATTTCCCTTTTCAAACTGGATGACACTCCCAGCAGTTCTGCCCAGCAATGTCACCTCACACTAGTATGGCTATCTGTATCTCAGCCCCTTCTGGTTTGTGAGTTCTGCATGTTTGGTTTGTCCCTAGGTGAAACCCCATCATTCTCCACTCTAATACTGGCCCTGGGTTGCATCAACACTGTGGATCAATGGGGCTCAACAAGCACATCCAACGCTTATGTGTGATATGCAGTTTCCTTTGCATATACACTCATGAATTTCTCCTTCTAATCTACTTCTTGTACATCTCCATTTTAAGATAATAAGAAGAATTGGACTTTCAATTGCTTTAAAACTGTTGCTTTCACCATGTCATCAACAGATCCCAAAGGGTATACACACTATGTGCAGGCCCTCCATAGGAAATCACATCTGCACCAAAAATTTTGCATGTGTTTACAAATAAAAAGGGTTGAAAACCACCACAGTAGAGAGAGAGAGCCCAGGAAATGAATTTAGTTTATTGTTTGCTCATCCCAGTGCTTCTACCATTCTGGATAATAGCTTCAGAAGGACATCACAAAACCTGAGAAGAGCCAGCCAACTACTAAACCAAAGATAAAAACTCTAAGGGTATGTCCACACAGGCTTCGTATTTCAAAAACAACAGAGGTTGTTTTGAAATAAGAAGTGGCATGTCCACACGATGCACCATTATTTGGAAACAACGGGTCTCGTTGTTTTGAAATAACGGCCGTTATTTTGAAACCATTAAACCTCACATCTAATCGAAATAGCTGTTGTTTCAAAATGGTTGTTTTGAAACAATGGTGTTCGGATACCTTGTTTCAAAACAACACTGTTGTTTCAAAAGAACTGTATCAAAACAACATGTCCGAACGGCCTTATTTCAAAATAACCATTTCATAACAATTGCTATTTAGAAAGCAGGCTTTCCCTTAATTCGAATTAACAGACTGTTCATTCAGAATAATTTATTTTGAAATAAGGACTTCATTTCAGAATAACTCATTTCGAAATGGGTTGTTTTGAAATAATGATGTATGTGTGGACATAGCCTAACTGTTACAAAGAATACCCTTGGCTTTTGTTTGCTGACAGTCAAAAGAATGACGGCAAAAAGGGTGCAATTTTTTTAAGTTTTCTAGAAATCCAGGTGACACACAAGGTGTAGATCTGTAGATCACTTGCAGAGGTGCACTGATTATGTGTTGAGCAGCCAAGCTATAAGGGGATCAGAAAGATCTCTGTGCAACTTTGGGTGGTCCATGAGTACTGGACACTCCTTTATTCCCCAGGCAGAAGGGAAGGGATCTGGAATAATCTGAGGGAAAACATCCAGGTAGAGAGCTGTGTGCAAGTGTCCTCTTCCAGGCAGAACTCTGGGTCCTCCAGGCAGGGTTTGGGGCTCCCAGAGAGAAATCTGACATTACCTACCTATTCTTAGTCTATTTTAATTTATCAAAACAAGACTACAGCTGTAACAGCAGCATTGGTAGCTCTCAGCCTCTCTTGTGGGACCTGGTGACTCCTCTGAGCTGCATGCACAGAGCTGAGTGCCTGCATCCCAGGAACAGAGCCTGTGCAGTGCCTGCATTACAGTCTAGTTTGATGGCATCACCACACATCCCCTGTGTTTCTGCATCCTGCATTTTGTCATTTTTAGTGAAGGGGTTAAAGCTCACACACACCGAACCAATCATCTGAGGGTCTCAGGTGGACAAGTGGCCCCCCAAGGAAATGGAGAATCACTGTTCATAAGGACAGCTGTGCGCTGCCTGAGAAGATACTGCCTGCTGCCTGTACAAGCTCCTTGTTGACTCCTTGTCAGTTTGGGTGCAGACCTCTGTTGGCAGCCGCTCCCCTTGTTGCAGGAACCAGGTATGTTGGCAGGTTTCTCTAACTTTATATCTTTCAAATACAAAGGGAAGGGTAAATGCTGCCAGCAGTTCATATAGGCAGATGTTTTGTGCAGCAGCAGATGACTGCTATCCTCCAATTGTGATTCAGGGACACGGACTGGCAGCAGGCAGCAGTAACTTGATAGTCTTCCACTCCACGTGTTCATGATGCATAGGGGATCCTTCCAGGTACACAGAAGTCCCAGATTCAAAGGGAGCTTTCACTATGAAGACACCTGTACCTGGAGTCAGGATTTCTCAGTAGGTCCCATTTCTGGAGGGGTAGGATACTGTGGGCCCTAAAAGAGCCCATGGAATATCACTGAATGCTTCCCACCACACCTCAGGTTTATTTGTTCCTGGCAGTTAAATCAACAAAGCCATGCTCAAAGCATTTTTTTTCCTTTGGCTCAGTTGTGAGTGCAGGAACTCAGATTTGTGTTGCTTTGTGGTAACATACCAGATACAGCACATGAAATAGCTCTCTTTTCGAACTGGATGACAGCTCCATCAGTTCTGCCCTGCAAAATCCCCTCCTGCTAATATGATATCTGCATCTCTCTTCCCTCTGTTTCTGATATCCATGTGAGCCTTGTCCCTTTGCACCCACTGTTCTCTATCTCATGGGATGCACGTATGTGCACCCTGGATTATGATCTATATGATTTTCCTGTTCACTTATACACCAGGATTTTATGATTAGTTGTCAATTCCACCATTCAATGTTTCTTTAAGGATGCTCATAGCCTATTGTAAGTGATTACCATGATGATATGTTTCCTGAATCCTCCTGCATGTGTACTGATTTATAACATGGTTGGGGGGGGGTGCGGGGGAGAGGCATAGCTCTTTTGCAACAAGCAAGCACGTGGAGGAGGTGACAAAGATATACTAATTTAGCTCCCTGGCTCAGACAAGAAAATGAGATCACCTCTGCCCAGAAAGGGAGAGGCTGAGGGCTTTGGAAACAAAGACAGAGACCTGCAGGATTTTAGGGGCATTTAGCTGAGACTCTCCATCTTCACACAACTCCAAGCAAGATCTTTTCCCTGCCTAGTCACAGGCAGAGACTGGCTGTAGAAATGTCTGGCAGGCAAACACCTTGAGCATCATCTTTTAATGAGGTCAGTTTAGGTAGAGATATTAGGGTAGTCTGAATGTTTTGCCCTTTTTTTTTTTTTTTTTTTTTTTTCTGCTCTTGTGGTTTCTCCTGACTCATTTATATCATGATTCTCCCTTGACTGGCCATTTTCTCACTTATAATTATAATCTGATCAATAAACTGGTTGCTGTTTTATCTAAAGCTGTGTGGTCTTTAAAGGGTGTGAGTTAAGAAGGCTGGGCACAATCCAGTTCTTTGTTAAATGGCCAGACATGAATGTCTGATGATTGGGAATTGGTCCCAAATTCTGTAGACAGTGGCCTCTGGCGTGGTAACTGGGGCCCGGGGTGCTTGCATGGGGACCAATCCTCAAGTAGCCAGAGGGCTCAAACCCACCGCCTGGCACTAATTGCATGCCAGAGGCTGGAGCGGGCTGACTCAGGATTGAGTGGTCACTTGTCAAAGTGGGGCAAATCTGGGTTTGGGGTGGAAATTGGGGCAGTCACAACAGCACATTTGACCAGAAGTGGAGAGCAGCCTGCCACACTCCAGTCGCAAACTGGCCCTGGGCTGCAGCAACGCTGTGGTCAACAGGTCTAGGTCAGTAAGTACAACTTTTATGTGTGAAATGCAGTTTGATTTGTATGAAAACTAATGCATTTCTCTTTGTAATCTACTTCTTGCACATCCCCATTTTAAGAGGATAAGAAGAGCTGGACTTACAATATATTTAGACGTGTTTCATTCACTCTGTAATCTACAGCTCACGAAGGTTGAACACACTCTATGCAGGCCTTCCCTAGAAAATCACATCTGCACTAAAATGTTTGGATGTGTTTGCAAATGAGAAAAGGTTGAAAACCAGCACAGTAGAAAGTGAGCACTGAGGGAGTGAATATTATATATATTGGATTCTAGGTCCTGCACCACTCTGGATAAAGGCTACAAATTGACATTACACAACCTGAGGAGAATCAGTCAACTACCAAGCCAGTGGTAATGATGCTAGCTCTTACAAAAAGATACCCTTGGCTTTTGTTTGCTGAGAGGCAATCAAATGAGGGCCAAGAGACTGCAAACTTTTAAAATTCTGTAGAAATTCAGATGACACATAAGGTATATTTTTGCCCCCCTCCCCCAGTTTAAAAATCAAGGACCAGCTGTCACCTGGCCCTGGGAGATAAATACGTCAGCTTCAGTGGTGGATCAGGGGCCACAGGGCCTATGGGCCTCATCCACCAGTGGCCCTTCCCCTGCAACCAGCAGATCAACACTGAAGGGATGGGAATGCTGGGGCCTGAACTGGGCCAGGGGTCTGGGGCTGATGCCTGGCTAGTCCGAGACTGGAAGCAGTAGGGCTGACTCAGACACACACTCTGGCTTACAGTGCAGCCCCAAAAGCCATCCAGGCGACGGCTAGTCTGGGGGTACAGAGGGAGCTCAGATCCTGGCCTCTAGGGTGGCCCAACCCTTCCCTGGAGGGAGGAGCATGCAGCAAAGTTCGGGGAGAGAGCTCAAAGCCCATCCCCTGAGCTGGCTTTTCCCCACGCCCCTTCCCAGTGCCGGTCTGCTGGGAGGGTGGAGGGTCCCCAACATTGTGGTGGACCCCTGGGCATGGGCCCCATCAGCACATTCAGTAATGCACCGTGGTTATCTTAAATAACAAGAGTAAGTGTGTGTCCAAGCAGGGTCAAGCAGTCTTCCTGCTGTCTAGGAGGGACACACAACTTGGAGGTCCTTGAACACCTGGATTGGGAGCTGCTGGTGGACTACAGATAAAGAGCATAGGTAACTGCAAACAAGCAAAGTGTGGTAAGGCCTTTTTAACAGGGATGTGAAATCTGAAGATAACTAAGATGTCTAGTCATACAGTTTGCTAAACTTCCCTTAAGAATTTATTCTAGTTTCTGTAAAGAGACAATGCCATAAGTTGAGATCTTGGGAGTCAAGAAAATTGAAAAGAGAGGAGAAAAAAAAACCCAAAAAAACAATGAAACATTTTATTCATAATATCAGTGCAGGAAAAAAAAAACATAAAAAAAGATAAATACAATAATTATTGTAATCACATGATTTCCACACTATGGACGTGAGGTGTGAAGATAGAATTGTAAAACCACAATTTTAAGGCAGGTTGTGGAACTCAGATCCTCAAGATATCATTGTGATCAAGTCTTTAGTAGGATTAAAAGATGGATAGGATGTTGATACTGGCAACAAGAAAATCAGATTAACCTCCTTGATTTACACCTAAAATATAGCAAATCAGTAGATGTCAGGAGGAAACTTTCTGTGGAGATAGGTTATCTCATAATATTTGTTGCAGGTCTTGTTCAGTGTTCCTTCAAGAGAATCTGGCATTGAATATGAAGCACTGGGTGGATGGACTACAGGTGTGAACCTGGCTGGTAATGCCAATCTTCCATTGGTGGTATATGTGGGACTATAAAAATGCCCATGCAGGGTAAGAAATATGGCCCACAAAGCTAAGTAGATTATTCCAACAGTGTGATAGTGACCAATGTGAGTGGTTTCCTAGGGAATGAACAGAAAAAAGTGATAAAGTATATATCCATGATTATGTTTTTGCTGATCTTCTTTGACCTCCTTGGAGTCCCTTGACTTCCAATCAGAGCAGAATAATCTATGATTCAATAAGTCTCCTGTTATTTTTTTCTTTCCAGGTTGTAAAATTGAAAACTCCTCTGACTCCCCAAGTGCACTATGTCATTTCTCAACAACACCAAATTACAATCTTCAGTGTTCTTTCTAACTGGAATACCTGGACTGGAAGAAGTCCACATCTGGATTTCCATCCCATTCTGCTTACTATATGTTACTTCGATCTTAGGAAACTCACTCATTGTGTTCATTATAAAAACAGATCCAGCCTTCCATGAGCCCATGTATATTTTCCTTTCCATGTTGGCCTTCACAGACCTTGGCTTATTGATATCTACCATTCCAACGACATTGGGCATCTTCTTGTTTAAAATCAAGGAAATAACCCATGATGCCTGTTTTGCCCAGGTGTTCTTCATCCATTCATTTCTAATCACTGAATCCTCCATGCTCTTGTCCATGGCCTTTGACCGCTTTGTTGCAATCTGTATCCCACTGAGATATGCTTCCATCTTAACCCCACCCAGAACAGCCAAGATTGGGTTGGGGTGTCTGATAAGAGCAGTGGCTGTAATATTCCCACTCCCCTTCTTCCTGAAACAGCGCCAATACTGTCAAGCCAATGTCCTCTCCAATTCCTTCTGCCTGCACCAGGATGTCATGAAGCTGGCTTGTTCAGATATCAGAGTCAATGTTATCTATGGCTTCTTTGTGGTAATCTCTTCATTTGGGTTGGATTTAACACTCATCCTCCTATCTTATGTGATTATCCTCAAAACAGTGCTGAGCATCACATCCCATGGGAAGCGCCTCAAGGCTCTGAATACGTGTGTCTCCCACATCTGTGTCGTCCTTCTTTGCTACATTCCAACCATTTTTTTGGCTGTGCTGTACAGATTTGTGAAGAACCCTTCTCCCTTGGTTCAGAATACCCTCGGCAACATCTATTTACTAATCCCACCTCTCATGAACCCAATCGTGTATAGTGTGAAAACTGAACCCATTAGAAAGAGGATAATTCGGGTGTTTATGAAATGAAGAGTTGGTTCCAGCACTGCTGACACAGAAGATGAATTAATGATAACCCTCACCAGGTGTTAAGAGATGTTAGTGCATGGGGGGAAGAGAACTGTGGGCAGCAGCACAGTTCACAAAGTGAGAGAGTTTGTGTAGAGCCCAAGAGATTGTTGCACTGTTATTGAATATACAGCTATATAAATGTCATCTTAGTATTCCTTGTGATATTAATAAGGAACATGATTACTTTTGTCCATGACCTGTCACCATCCCTTCTCTGGTTAAAAACCAGAGGTGATCAGAAGCTGCAGAGCTGTTTTGTACAGTCTTTGCTCTTCCTGAGCACTTCGGCTCATGCATGATCCATCAGAGTGATGTAACCTGCTAGGGTGGGCTCAAATTCATTTACTTGCACCTCTCCAGTGCCTCACAGAGAAACCTTTGCAGAAAGCAGCTGGAGAGCCAGGATCCACTCCGTTCAGGACTCACGGCGAAGACTGACCAGAGTTCCCATCCCACAACAAACCATTGCTCAGAATAAACATAACAATGAACTTTATTAACTAACTAAACAGACCTTATCCTAAGAACCAAAATGAAATTTAAACAAAACAGTAAGAAACCCAGAAGCCCCAAATTTCAGGTGGAGTCACCCTTATCTCAATTGCAGTCTCTAAGTCACTGAGGCTTAAATGCAAAACAGAAGCCATCCTCATCCTCTCTAGCTGCAGGAATCTTCAAGCAGATGCCATGCAGTCCTTTCTTCCTCCTGTGTAGCCAGCACCATGCAATCAGGTCACTGGCCATCCAGCTCTCAGTTCTATTGCAGACAATTCCCCTGCAAAACTGTCCAAAGCAGGGAGAAAACATCCTGCAGTCCACTCTCACTCAGCTCCTTTCATTCAGTCCCTGAGCATGTGTTGTCTGCTCCTCTCCAGGCTGCTCTTCACAGGCTTCTCCCTGGGCATGCAACTCCAGCATAACAATAAAACTTGTGGAGCATGCTCAATGTGCTACCACACACTCTTACAAGAAGGTTCTGGTTTCTGTGCTGCAAAATCTGCCCAGCAGCGTAACCCAGCCATAAGGCATCCCTGAAAGAGATTATTCTTTTTTAGGCATATGGGTTACAGTGGCACCAGCAGTGAGCGGCGCTATTCAAGAGGTGAGGTCACCTAAACTTTCCCTCTCTACTCACCTGGTATGTGGGACTGAGTAATGTCAGAAACAAAATTAAAGCAAAAGCCGAAAGAAGAGCCATTCATGGAGCTCCCCACTTAATGCCACATGGATAGGTCTGCCCACATCACACCTTCTATCCCATGCAACTCACTGTGCTGCCCCCACAGAGATCAGAGTTTTATGTGCTGGTTAGGGACACACAAACCTGAGTTCTGAAGTCCAAAGGGCAGCTGTGTTAGTCTAGTTTATTAAAACAAACCAGGAGTCCTGGGTCTCTAAATTCTATTTTTTCCTCCCATTCTGTAAATTCCACCATCTTCAAAGTGTCAGGAGAAGTGGGATTTTCTTCCACAACAGCTCATGCAATAAATATATTTGTTAGTCATTAAGTGCCACAAGACCCCTTGTTTGTTTTATGTGAATTCTGGTAAGAGACTGGGGCCCAGATTTCCTCCCAGGCTCCTCTCGATATGTCTTTCCAACCATGCAAATAGGTGGAATCAGACTTCAGCTCCGGAGGAAAGGCCCAGCCAGTTCTGAGAGCAGGCCAGTCATTCAATGGCCATTGGACGGGTTGCATTGAGGACTCATTCCTTTTATTGGAGGGTGGCCAAAAGGGTCAGTCAGCCCCTGATTTTTGGTGTGGCTGTTATCCTTCCTGGAACTTTTGGAGCTAACCAAGTCCTAGCAGAGGCAACTCCATGGACAAGGAAAGAAGGTCCTGGATGGAGAATAGTTTGTGCTTTCAATAAGCTCTGTCTAGTGTTTCTTTAAGGGTCTGATAATGGGGACTCATCATGCAGGGCAGAGCCTGTCTCCCCTCACACCCTGCCAACCCACAGGAACCGTGGGAGTCCAGGCTGGCTGCGTCCTCTCTCAGAACATGGACAACACTGGCTGGGGAAGGATGACTGCCGCAACTCAGTTGGCGGGGTGGGTGGAGGGACTGAACTGCCAAGGTGGGGTCATCTTGTGAGGAGTCAGGAAAGCTGTAGCAAATCTGAACCAATGCAGGCCCCAGCACTGAAGGAAGTGGAGTCTCCTTCCTAATGGAGGAATGTGAGGCAAAAGCTAAGAGAGTCTGAGCTTTGGAAAACAGTGGGATAGCATGGGGCCCAAAGAACATGGGGCCTCAGGTGATCATTGCTATTGCCTCCCCCCACCCCACCCCCAGGAAAGTCCTGACTCTAACCTGACACCCTATTTAGACAGCACACACCTGTGCTCTGCAGTGGCCACTACAGCATATTCTGTGGTGAGCAGCTACTGTGACAGGCCTTTGGAGCAAAACTCAGACCAGTGCTCCCAGGGTGCTGCAGTGGGCTGCATGACAGTTGTGGTGGCACAGAGACCGAGAGATGGAGGCCAAGCTGTAAGGAGATCAGAGAGCTCGGTGTAACTTTGGAGATCTACAGATGCTGGAACCTCCTTGATTCCCTAGGCAGAAGGGAAGGGATCTGGATTAATCTGAGGGAAAGTTTCCAGGTAGAGACCTGTTTGCAAATGCCCTCTTCCAGCCAGAACCTTGGGTTCTCCAAGCAGGAATGGGGGATAGAACTGACACTACTTGTTATTTTACTGCATTACAGCAAGACTACAGCTATAACAGCAGCATCGTTACCTTTCAGCCTGCACAGAGGGACTCTGTGATTCCTCTGAGCTACAGGCACAGAGGTAACTCTCTGGATCCCATGAACAGAGCCTGTACACTGCATGCATTGCAGTCCAGTTTGCTGGCATCACCACACAGCCTTGCGATTCAGCATCCTGTAGTTTGTCATTGGCAGTGATGGTGTTAACACTGAACCAATCACCTTTGGGTCCCAGGTGACCAAGTGGTCCACCAGACATGGACAAACACTCCTCCTAAGGAAGCTGCACCCCTTTCTGAGCACACACAGCCTGCTGTCCATGCAAGTTCCCCTCTGATTCATTCTCTGTTCAGTCCAAATATCTATTGTTAGACGTTCCCCATCTTGTAGGCACTGGGTACATTGGCAGGTTTCTCTATCTTTAAATCTTTCAAATGCAAAGGAAGTGTAAATGCTGCCAGTTGCTAAGATGGACATGTAACAGTTGTACCCTGTCTGAGCAGACACTGCCTGCTGCTTGTGCAAGCTCTCCACTGACTCCATGCCCCTTTGTGCCCAGACCTCTGTTGTAAGCTGCTCCTCTTCTCACAGGAACAGGGTATGTGGGCACATTTCTCTGACTTTAAATCTTTCAGCAGAAAGGGAAAGGGAAAGGCTGACACCTGTTGACAGGGCAGAAGTTCTGTGTATTGGCAGCTGACTCTACTGGGCTGTGGATGTAACTCGATGACAGGGGCTGGACAGCCAACAGCACTAGATCGCTGGGGAAACCCCAATACCATGTGTTCCTGTTCCATGGGGGATCGTTCCAGATACACAGAAATCCCAGCTTCAAAGGGTGCTTGCAGTATGAAAACAGCTGTACCTTGACTCAGGATTTCTCAGTAGGTCCCATTTCTAGAGGGGCCATATGCTGTTGTCCCTACAAAAGACCATGGAATAGTACTGAATACTTCCCACTGTACCTCAGGTTTACTTTTTCCTGGAAATTAAATCAGCAAAACTATGTCCAAAATGTTTATTCCGTGGCTCGACTGTGAATTCAGGAACTCAGAGTTGTGTTGTTTTGTAGTAACGTACCCGATAAGGGACATGGAATGGTTCTCTTTCCTGAGATGATGAGGGTCCCAGCAGTTCTACCCTGCAAAATCCCCTCAGAGTAATATGGCTAGCTGCACCTCTCATTCCTCTGGTTTCTGTTTTCTACATGTCAGCCTCATCCTTTTCCTTCTACTGGGGTGGAATCCCACCATGCTCTGCTCTCAGACAGGGCCTGGACTGCAGCAACACTGTGGGTCAACTGGATTACAGGAGCATATCCAAGATTCATGTGTGAAATGCAGTTTGATTTCCATGAACACTCATGCATTTCTCTTTGTAGTCCAATTGTTGAAAATCCCTATCTTAAGAGAATAAGAAGAGCTGGACTTATAATTTATTTAGACTGTTGCTTTCACCCTGTGATCTACAGATCATAGAGTGTACATGCTATGTGCAGGCCCTCCATAGGAAATCACATCTTCACTAGAAAGTGTGCATGTGTTTGCAAATGATAAAATCTTGAAAACCACCACAGTAGTGGGAGAGAGCCTAGAGAATGAATATTGTTTATGCAGATCCCAGGACCTGTACCACTCTGGATAAAGGGTACAGACGGACTTGGACATCACAAAACCTGAGGAGAACTAGTCAAGTACTATACAAAAGATATGGGTGCCAACTGTTACAAAGGATATCCTTGACTTTTGTTTGCTGATAGGCAGTTTATTGAAGGCCAAGAGGCTGCAAACTTTTACAATTTTCTAGAAATTCAGATGACACGCAAAGTTCATTTTTTGTCCCCCTCTATTTTTGAAATGGTGGAATAGCTGGTGACCGAGCCCTAAGAGATAATTAGGCCAGCTACAGCAACCAATGGAGGGTTGTTGCCAAGCTTGGCAGAGAATCAGTGTGAAGCCATCTGCCTGCTGTTCAGGATGGACACACAACTCTGATGAGTGCCCGGAGCTGCAGCTGGAGCTGAGGGTGGACTATGGGTAAAGAATCTAATAACTGCAAATGAGCAAGGTGTGGCAAGTCCTTTATACCAGGGGAGTGAAAACTGAAGGGAACCAGTATGTCTGGCTATGTAGTTTGCTACTTTGCCTTTCAACAATTATTCTTGTTCCTACAAAGAGACAATGCAGCAATTTCGGCTCTTGGGAGTCAAGCAAACAAAATTAAAAAAGGCAATGAAGCATTTTATAAATAATATCAGTGCAGTAAAGTTAAATACAATAATCATTTCCACCATGTGATCTTTATTCTATGGACATGATACAATAGGCCACACTTGGATGTGGAGTACCAGAGAAGTTGTTTGTGTGTGAAGACAGAATTGTAAATCTCAGTTTTTAGGCAGGTTGTGGTACTCAGAGCCTCAAGATATCCCCATAATTAGGCAATCTACTCTGATTTCCAAGTTTAGTACTTATTCCAATGAGTGGGCATTTTCACTGTGTGGGGGGTAATGTTGTGTATATGCTATACCACTTGTGATCCAGCTCACCTGTTGCCACGGCAATTGAGTTAGACCATTAAAGTGTTAGCTCAGCCTGTTTGAGCTGGTTCTCAGAATTTCTTTCCAGTTCCAAAGTTTTCACGCTGAAGTCTGTTTTTGAAGTTCCTTTGTTGAAATATGGCAATATTGCAGTCTGTTTCAAAGTGTTCAAGAAGACTGAAATGCTCTACCAGAGGGGCACATCTCTCCTTCTGAAGCATGTTTGCCCTTTTTTTTGGGAGCTACCTGGTGACCTGGAACCATCAGCTGATCGGTTCAGCATGTGCAAGCTATAACCCCATCACTACTAACGACAAACTGCAGGAAGCCCAATCACAGAGCCCCAAGCTCTCTTTCTGAAATCATTGCTCTCAGTGCTGTGTGGTCGACTCTGAGGGCTCCCTTGAGGGGTACCGATGATTTTGTTACAGCTGTAATCTTGTTCTAATATAGTAAAACAGACTAATAATACTAATACAAGGTGAGCTATTTCACCAGCACCCCTTTTTTTCTTTATTACAAACTGAGGGTGGTGACTGAAACAATAAGATTCCACAAAGCTCTCTCCCTGGAAATTTCCTTCACATTCTTCCAGTAGGGCAGGTTCCTTCCCCTCTCCCCTCAGAATAAAGAGGTAACCCAGTAATTATGGACTCTCCCAAAGTTATGCACAGATCTCAGTTATCCCCTGATAGCTAGGGTTTCCCACTACGGTCTCCGTGCCTCCACAGCTGCTCTAGGTCCTTCTCAAGCTTCTTGGGGGCACAGGTTCAT
The DNA here is from genome assembly GCA_007922195.1 of Podocnemis expansa. Lineage (NCBI taxonomy): Eukaryota > Metazoa > Chordata > Testudines > Podocnemididae > Podocnemis > Podocnemis expansa. The sequence continues at coordinate 168,955 of ML682279.1, read as the reverse complement.
TGGAAATGTGCTCCCATAGTGTCACAGTAAGCTTAGAGAGGATATAGAGATATTGGAGAAAGTCCAGCATCAGGACCTTAAAATGATTAGTGGAGTGAAATTCATGACTAGTGAGGAATGGCTGAAGGAACTGGGCTTGTTTTGTCTGCAGAAAAGAAGAGTGAGGTGGGGTTTGAAAGTGGCTTTCAAGTTCCTAAGCAGTGGTTCTAAGGAAGATGGCACTAAAGCTATTGTAAGAAATCATATATGGCAGAATAGGAACAATAGATACAAGTTGTAGTGGGAGAGATCTAGACTGTAGATTAGGAAATACTATTTCCCTAGGAGGGAGTTGGGCCTCCTGAGAGATGGTGGAATCTCTCTGGCTAGAGGCTTTTAAAACCTGGCTTTACAAAGCCATTACTGGGCTGAAATATTTGGGCTTGGCCCTACTTTGGACAGGGGGTTGGACTACCTGGCGTCATGGTGTTCCTTCCAACCTTAGTCTTCTCTCAGTCAAACACCCAAAGAGTAGGCAGCTGTACAGGCTTGATTATGGCCTATGTAGACTTTGATTTATGAGGAAGCACTGAAAGAACTTATCCAAAACTAAGTGAGGGGGATGGATGTGAAAACTACTTTCATGTCTTTGGGAGGTGCCAACACAGAAGGGGAAGATCAACTATTTAATATGCTCTTACTAGAGGGAGTTCAGAGATACAAAATGTTTCTTCAAATGAATAAACTCCTCTACAGTATATGTAAAATTAGAATTTAGTCCATTTTCTAATATTTATTGCTGCCCATTTTCTTTGGTTGGTTTTATTTAACCACCATTTTATCAGTTTTCCACCAGCATTTTAAGACTGTTCAGAATAACTGTTATGTTCTTTGCTTGGTCTTCATCTCATGCTCATTTAGATTATTCTCGATGCAATAACAGCATTTGTTTTCCTAAGGACAGAGGTCCTTTAGCAATACTGTAGACTAGATTATTAGATTTAATTAGATAACAACATTATTTTTCTTCATTCATCATTGGAAAAAGGGCTGGAAAACTGAAAACATGTAACACACATTCTAAGCAATGCTGTTGCCTAAAAAGCAGCAGAAGCAATATATTCAGACATCTGTTACAATTCTGTGATAGTTTTCTAAAAGTGTACCAAGCCACACATGGTAGGTTTCCCCAACTGAATTTATAAAGCCACGACAATTTGGATCTGATTAAAGACTCATTCTAAAGAAGAAGAACCAACATAATAGAAACTTTACCATGACTTTCACATTCCACAAAGTTTCAGAAGGAAAGATAAATGAAGCCCGCATGGTTTCATGCTCATTGGATACAGCTCTCATTAATACAAGGAATGCACTCCACTTTATCTAAGTTCTTACTATTCTGTGCAGAGAGGATCATTATTTTTTCCAGTTCCCCCCAACCCACCCCCCCAGTGTCCTCTCTGCAGCTGCCCAGCCCCTTGAGTCAGGGTGACACATTTTGCCTGCAGTAGCCCAGCCTGTGGATCAGGATCACTTGTGCTCACCATGGCTGATTGATCCCAGCTCAGTGCTTGGGGCCCCCGATGGTGTCCAGAGCAGCTGGTGCTGGAGTAGGGATGCGGTGAAGTGAAGGGGTGAGGGAGAGAAAAGGCAGGCCATGGAGCGGGGATGTTGGGGGTAAACATAGCAGGTGTGATGGATTTTGTGGGGAGAGTCTGGCATGTGAGATGGTGGCCTGGCACCATGGGGTCCTGCATCCTGCAGTCAGGCCAAATTTGCCTCCTCCCTCTGTTTCATGCCTCCCCTCCCTGTGGATCCACCACCCACAGGGCAGGAAGGACCCCAGTGCTACCCCTCAGCTGCCCAGGCTGGGGTTATTTGTAGGGGCACTCAGGTCTCCTGGCCCCACTTCTGGCCTGCAGGAGAGTTGGGCCTGGGGCCTATCCCCTGCATAGCATTTTATCCAGCAACACACTGGTAAGAGCTCTTAATGTATTCCACAATCTTCTCTGTTTTCAGACTCCATCCCAAAGGCTCTACGTCTGTGTCTTGCATTGCATTAGTGTTCGATTTTAGACAAAGGAGTTCAAAGGTGTGTGCAACAAATATTAACAGCAGTAAACACTGGCATTCAGTTGAAAATTAAACTGAAATTATATGAAGGGTTGGATGGCTTCAAAAAGGAGGAAAACTGAGGATGAAAGACAAAAATTCAGAAATGAATGGATTGAATTGGTCTCATTTATACCTTCTTTGACTGGGTTCCCGTTATGTTTAATTTGCCATCAAAAACTGGCTAAAAAAAATGTAGAATCTCAAGAGGTATGTTACACACAAACATGCTTCATTCACTGAGAAATATCCAACTGGAGATTTCAAAAAGAGTGTGATTGAGGAACTACTGCACAAAGCAAAGCACAGAAAAAATTGCTTCGCACAATGAATGAAGACATCAGATAGCACTACTAGTGTTTGTTTTTGTGGTAACCAAGGTGATTATGAAACATGGACATCCATTCACAGGTGGTGAATATATAAAGGAGTGCTTCATTAAAGTATCAGAGGAATTGTCTGTAGATTCCTAAAACAAAAAAGAAGTCATTCAGAAATGTAAAGACAATGTCTGCAAAGACAATTAGGGATTGATCAGTAAAAATGACCACAGACAAAGGCACCTAGCAGATCAGGGACATAAACTCAGCTCTGGCCTATTCAATTGCATGTGATGATTCACGTGATGTTGATGACATAGCACAGGTTGCCTTCATCTGTAGGTATGTGAATTCAGAGCATCCCCAAAAGGAGCTCATAGAACTATTGCCATTCAAAGGACAGACATGGGGAAAGGATAATTGTACAGTGATTGTAGGTTGTCTGAAGGCCAAAGAAATCAATGCAAGCCACATGGCCTCTGTCACAACTGATGGAGTACCACGTATGATAGGGGCACATAAGGGGTTTGTGACTCTGCCGCAGAAAACGTTGGATCAAAAGATGATATCCTTTCACTGTATAATCCACCAAGAGGCCCTTTGCCCACTAACATTTCCACCCAAGATCATGGAAGTGATGACCTTGGTTGTGCAAACTGTCAAGAAAATAATGACAAAAGGACTGAGCCATCGCCATCTTTGTGAACTTCTTGAAGAGGTGAACTTTCAATAATCTGACTTGCTATTATAAGGTACATTGGCTATCAAGGGGGAATGTTGTGTGATTTGCTGTCTGTTTAGAAGAGGTGAAGGGAACAATGGCATATTGGGCTGCATCCGTATGACTGTTGCCAGCACATTGTGGAATGTGATTATTCCCCTCTATTTGGTACTGGTGAGGCTTCATCTGGAATAGTGTGTCCAGTTTGGGGCTCCACACTGCCAAAAAATATTGACAGTTTAGAAAGACTCCAGTGGAGGGCACAGAAACAGAAATGATTAGGGTGTCAGGACACCTGATTTACAAGGGAAGCTTGAAGGATCTAGGCTTATTTAGCTTGCAAAGAAGACTGAAGGGGGACTTGGTAGCAGCATTCAACTACTTGAAGGGGTAATCCAAAGAGGAGGAAGCAAAGCTGTTCTCACTAGTAACAATGGACAGAAAAGGAGCAACAGTTTCCAGCTGCAGCTGATGTCAGATATTAGGAAAAACTTTCTGACTAGGAGGGTGGTGATTCACTGGAATTGTTTACCTAGGGAGGTGATGGACTCGCCATTTTTGGAAGCTTTTAAGTCCCAGTTAGACAAAACCTTGTCTGGGATAATTTAGTGAGAGTGGTCCTGCTTTTAGCAGGGGGTTGGACTAGATGGCCTCATGAGGTCCCTTCCAACCCTATGATTCTGTGATTCTCTGAGGTATGCAGCATCATCACTGAGGACCCTGCAGGGAAGGGACACACCTGGGACATAGGCCTAGGAGGCCATGCTCCACACAGGGCCAGCTACTACCAGCTGCTCCTATTACAAGGAGCTGCATGTGGTCCTGGGGCAGAAATGTGACAGCCTGCCAGCCCACACCATAGACTCCATCAAGCCCCCTCCCTTGACAATGACCAGCAGGAGGGCTTGGTGGATAAGAATGTGGTGCTGGGCGAGGGGGAGACCGGCACCCAGCCCCAAGGCATCTCACTGGCCATGCACACTGCTATCCCAGAGCTGATTCTGGCATTGACTCTGGACCCAGGCATGCAGGAGGAGGCTTGCCTGCTGAGGACGACTCAGGTGAGGGGCATTGCGCCAGATCCTGGTGTGGCTGCTGTTGAGTGCTCCCTCCCTGTGGGCATGTTAGTGAAGGCATGTGGGACAGAGACTGAAGGGGAACAAGGCCCAGGGACAGGTAGGGTCTCAGGGGTGGGGAGCAGAGGCCTTCATACACAGGCAAAGGGGCAAGGGGCTGTGTGCTAGGGGGGACCCAGAGCTGAGTGGGGGGTGTCTGGAGATGGGGTGGGAGGTGTGGATCTTATGGTGTCAAGCTGGCTCACCCCTCAGTGCCGCTCACTGAGGATGGGGGCCTTCAGCGTGTCCTGGAGCAGCACGACTGAGTCTGGTGTGTCCATGGCATGGCATTTTCAGGCTACTGGAACTCCATGGCGAGCCATTCGGCCTTTGCCCCCCAGCTGTGGTGGACCCTTCCCCCCCACAGCTAACATACGTTGTGAAGGACACAGCACATGCTGATAGCCTCTGGGATGATCATCTCGCTGACGTGCAGGTGAGTGAGATTGCTCCGCCAGTGTGTCTTCAGGTGGAAAAAGGCACATTTGACGACCATGCAGCAGCTGTTGAACCTCTGGTTGAAGAGGTCACCACTGGCATCCAGGTTGCCCCTGTATGACTTCATGAGCCAAGACAGCAGGGTTAGGCGGCATCCCCCAGGATGATGATGAACATCTGCATGTCCCTGAGGGCAATGTTGTGCTCGGAGAGGAAGGTGCCCACCTTCATGAGCCGGTACAGGCTGGAGTTTTGCAGGATGTGGGTTTTGCGTACTTTCACTGGCCAGCCCACACAGATGTTAGTGAACAGTCCCCAGTGATCGATGAAAGCTTGCAGAACACAGAGTGGTACCCCATCATGTTAGTGTAGTGTAGCCCCATGGTCCATGGCTCAAATGGTTATGTGGATGCCATCCACGATGCACCCTGCAGTTGGGGCTCCCAAGTCCAGCAAGGATACCCAGGATGTCCTGCAGGTTGCCCATGATCATGATGTGGCCTAGCAGGACGCAGTTGATGGCCCAGCAGACCTGCCTCAGGAGGGCCCCCCCCACAGTGGACTTGCTGATCCAAAACTCGTGGACTATGGAGCTGTAGGAGCTCAGGGTTGCTAGCTTCCAGAGGCCACTCACTTGTTCAAGGATAGGGCAGATCAGAATCGGATGCTGGTGTGCTGCAGAACTGGGCTGAGCTTGGTGACCACTTTGAGGAAGGTCCTCTCCCTCATCCTGAAGTTCTGCAGCCACTGGTCATCATCCCATGTGGTAAGGATGATCCAGTCCCATCAGTTGCTGAGGTTTTCCTGTGTGCAGATGTGCTGGTGCACAGAGAGCACCCGGAGCCCATCAGCTTCCAGATTTGGTTAGGGAGTTGCCATGCTTCTGGTTGCCCTATGGAGTCTGATCCAAAGCAGAAGTCAGGACAATACATGGCAGGTGTGAAGTGCCATGCTGGCACATTCTTGGAGCACACTGGAGTCCATGACATCCTCGGGCTTCCTCTTGCCAGGCACAATAGGGAGGATGTTGTGCTCACATCCTGTTCTACAGGAATGGCTGGGGGAAGGTGGGACTTCCCTGGTGCAATGTGGGACAGCTACCCACAAGACATCATTCTGTAGACCTGATTAAAATATATATGCTGTAGTTGAGTCATAAGTCATTGGGCTCAATCCCAAAATTTTCTATGTGATATTGTCTCATCTGTGTTTTAAAAAATTCAGTGTGGATGACTGTGATGTACATTTCTGGCCTTAATGTCATTCCCACATGGATGCACAAAATCTGAGATCCCACAGGTTAGTGGCCAACAGACAATGGTAGCCTTAACACTTTTATGTCTCAGATTTCCTGTCTGCAGTCATGCAAAAACTTTCTTGTCTGGATACAAGGGAAAAGGAAATGTGTTCTCTCTACCCCATAGATTTCTTTCAATCTGTAGCCTTATTTTTTAACCTTCCAGTACAAGGGCCTATACTGATGTATGCTACTGGGAAACATTTGCAGATTGTATAACCTGTAGGGATGCTGAGGCCATGTCTACATCTGACAAAGTCACTTTGGACTTGCTAGTCCGCGCTAAGAAGTTTGAGCTTAGTTTGAACTAACTGTGTGTTAGTTCGAACTAACTGTGAGCATGAATTCAAACTAGCTCAATGTAGACACAGACTAATGTCTTAATTCAAACCTCTTTAGTTCGAACGAAGCCATTAGTTCAAACTAACTGTGCTTACGAGTTTGAACTAAAAAGTTTGTTTTGAAACTAGTATGCGTGGCTAGTTCAAACGAAAATGCTGCAGTTAGTCTGGACTAACCTCTGGCTTTTTTAATTCAAACTGGCAAGTCCAAACCAAAAAAAGCAGATGTAGATGTAATCTATGCCACATCATCATGTTGACCACAGTAACGACTTATAAAATTTCAAGGAACAACCAAAGATAAATCAAATTTCATAAAATGTCAACACATTTTAGTAAAAAGAATCCTTCTGAGTTAGCAGAAATCATCCCAGAATTCAATATTCCACAATATCACAAATGTTGTGCAAGGGCTAGCAACATCACAGAATAAACTAGGAAGTAAACAATAGCATTTCCACAGAATGAAAAGAAAGATTTCAAATCACACATGCAATTCTTGCAGTATTTGTGTTCTAAGTCCCAGAAGCATTGCTGCCCTGGAGAAGGACCCGGGGCACCAGCCCAGGCCCTGCCCCTGGCAGCGGGCGGCTGGGCGGCTGGTCCCCGGATATCTGGCCGGGGACAAGGCCGGAAATGGCCGCCACTGCCACGGGCGGGTGGGCCCTGGATCTTCAGCCTGTTCCGACTAGAGACCGGGAGAGGCGGGGCCCTGCAGGACCTGGGGCACTGGCACTGGGATTTGGGGCATGGGCCCCCTGTGCCTGGTGCCAGCGATGCCCCTGCTATGTCCCCTTAATAGCTGAATGAACAAGGAGTCATGTGGCACTTAAAGACTAATAAATATATTTATTGCATGAGCTTTCAAGGGAGAAAGCTGTATGCAAAAAAACAACCACACAACTAAGAAAAGCCCCCACAGAAGTTCATGCAATAAATACATTTGCTGGCCTTTAAGTGCCACAGGACTCCTTGCTTGGTTTACGGAACTAGACAAACACGGCTGCCCCTTTGGAGCTTAACAAATTTAAGCCCCCTTTATAGCTGGAAAGAACTGGATGTGTGTGTTTCTGATCATAACTTTGCTGGCCTTAGATGGGGCAATTGACTCCACTTCACTTTTAACTGGATATTTAACACTTCATGTTTCCAGCCATTATCAGAACCATCAGGTTATACCACTTTTAAAACACCTTCTCAAGCAAATGCCAGTTCTTCACCAACAGTACTTTATCTGTTTGTAAGAAGCAGAAGTTGCTGAGTTTTAAAGAATTTGCATTCTAAGTAAGTCTGCCCCACCTGCAGACCCCAACCTCCCCTGCAGCCCCTGCTTCCCATCATGGCCCTGGCCCTCCCCTCTGGCTCCCTGCTGCCAGTGCCCCCTCCGCCTGCCAACCCATGATCCCCAGACTTCAGCCTCCAACAAGTTAACCCTGAGGCAAACTGGAGATGGCTTTAAAACTTCCTGCCCTTCTTACGCAGATGGGAGATTTAAAGGGGCAGCCGATGGCCTTGGTTGAGGTCCTCCCTCCCAAGCTGTCTGAGTCTGCACCTGCTGGAGCCAAAGCAACCCTGTGACCAAGCAAGGCAGATGCAGCGTGATAGATTTGGGGTTAGGAAAAGGCAGTAACTCATCCCAGCTGTGCACTGACAGGATCCCATACTCCTCAGGGCCCTAGGTGAGCACCTGATTCACTTATTCCAAAAGCCACCTCTGGCAGCAGAGAAGGGCTCTGCTTTTCTGCCACCCAGCTTCGGGTGATAAGAGGCATGGGTTTCAGTAGCACAAGTGAGAGAATTTCATGGTTAAATCTCCAGATGGACTGGAAAGGACAGGTTTCTCTCTCTCTCTCTCTCTCTCTCTCTCTCTCTCTCTCTCTCAATCAAAAAAAAAAATACTTTTGATTCACAGTAAAACATTTCCTTTTCATTTATTTTTGGAGTAGGTTGCAAAGTCAAAAGAGGCTTAATAGTTGAAAACTCAGCTGCCATGTGGCTGCACTGGTGCAGCTGTCTGGAACCTCAGGAGAAATGAGATGCTTCTTTTCTTCCTTTTCCTCATAACATACAAGATACTTCCACTGACCAAGTCTATGGCAGCATCCTAGATATGAAAAAGTCTAAACATGTTCCCCAGTCTGTGCCTCACCCGTTACTCTAACTTGCCTTCCCATCTATATACAGCACATACCGGTCCTCTGCCATGGCCCCTAGAGAAGATTCTCCGGGCAGTGGCTACTGTGAAAAGCCCTTGGAGCACATCTCAGACCTGTCCTATCCATGGTACCGGAGAGGTTTATAAAACAGTTGTGGAGACACACAGATTGCATGAGGGAGATCAGAGAGATCTTTGTGTAACTTTGGGGATCCATGGATGCTGGGCCCTTCTTTATTCCCCAGGGAGAAAGGAAGGGATCTGGAATAATCTGCTAGGAAACTTTCCAGGTGAAGAGCTGTCTGCAATTATCTTCTTCCAGCCAGAAACCTGGGTTCTCCGAGCAGGAACTGGGGTTCCTGGAGTGAAAGCTGACACTACCTATCTTTTCTTAGTCTTTTTTAATGTATCACAACAAGACTATAGCTGTAACAGCAGCATTGGTAGCTCTCAGCCTCCCACAAGGGACCTTGTGAGACTGTGGAGGTGTATGCGTGGAGCTGAGGGCCTGGATCCCAGGAATAGAGCCTGTGCACACCTTGAATCGAGGTCCAGTTTGGTGACATAACCACAAATCCCCTGTGATTGGGCTTCATGCAGTTTGTCATTGTCAGGATGGGGTTAAAGCTCACACATACTGAACCAATCTGCTGAAGGTCCCTGGTGGCTTTGAAGGAAATGGACAAACACACTTCATAAAGACAGCTGCACGGGTGTCTGAGGAGACACTGCCTTCTGCTCGTGCAGGCTATCGGCTGGCTCCTTTACCATTTGGGTGCAGACCACTGTCAGCAGCTGCTACCCTTCTCACAGGAACAAGGTATGTGGGCAGGTTCTCTGACTAAATCTTTCAAACACAAAGGGAAGTGTAAAGGCTGCTAGCTGCTCACAGAGGCAGATGTTCTGTGCAGCAGCAACTGACTCTGCTCTGCTCCAACTGTGATTAAAGGACAGGAGCTGGCAGCAGGCAGCACTACATAGCTGGGGAATGATCCATTACATGTTTACATGGTCACCGGGAACCTTTCCAGATACATAGAAATTCAAGAGTCAAAGGGAGCTCACCATATGAAAACACCTGTACCTTGAATCAGGATTTCTCAGTAGGTCCCACTTCTAGAGGGGCGAGATGAAGAGCCCATGATATATTGCTGAATATTTCCCATGTATTGTCAGATTTATTTGTTCCAGGGTATTAAATCAGCAAAGACATGTTCAAAGCTTTTGTTACTTGGCTTGATTGTGACCGCAGAAGCACAGAGTTCCGTTTCTTTGTGGTTAGATAGCAGATAAGGCACATTGAATAGTTCTGTTTTCTGACTAGATGATGGTCACAGTCGTTCTGCCCTGCAAAATCCCCTCACTCTTATATGGCTACCTGCATCTCTTTCCCCATCTGGTCTCTGAAATCCACATCACCCTTGTGCTTTTCCTTCTTCTGGGGTGGAACCCCACCATTCTCCATGCTCAGACTTGTGCTGGACTGCAGCAGCACTGTGGGTCAACATGTGTCCACCAGCATGTCCAGCTTTCATGCATGAAATTACAGTTTAATTTGATGAACACTCATGCATTTCTCTTTGCAATCTACTTCTTGAACCCTACATTTAATTAAAATAAGAAGAGCTGGACTTACAATATGGTTATACCTGTTGCTTTTCCCTGTAATCTACAAACCACAAAGGGCGTATAGACTATGTGAAGGCCCCCCAAAGTAAATCGCATCTGCCAAGAAATGTTTCATGTGTTTGCAAATGAGAAAAGGATGAAAACCACTGCAGTAGAGACTGAGAGCACAAGGAATTAATATTGTATTTCCTGATCCCAGTGCCTGCACCACTCTGGATAAAGGCTACAGACTGATGTCACAATACCTGAGGAGAACCAGTCAACTATTAAACCAAAGGTACAGAAGCTAACTGTTAAAAAGGATACCCTTAACTTTTATTTGCTGACAGGCAAGCAAATGAGGGCCAGGAGCCTACAAACTCTTGTAGTTCTCTAGAAATCCAGATGACACACACTGTTTATTTTTTTGTCCCCCTCTATTTTTGAAATGATTAAATAGTTGGTGACCTGTCCATGGGAGATAAAGAGGTCAGCGAAAATAAGGAGGGAGGGGCACGGTCATGAAGGACAAGGAACCAGTGAGAATCAGTTTGCCTGCTGTCTAGGAGGGATACACAATTCTGATCTCCGTGAGTGCCTGGAGGGGGAGCTGAAAGTCTACTGTAGATAAAGAACATGGGTGGCAGCCAGAAAGCAAGGTGTAGTGAGTCCTTTGTATCAGATTAGTGCATCCAGAAGGGAAACAGGAGGGCTGGCTACACAATTGGCTGCATTTCTCTTAATCATTTATCCTATTTCCTTAAAATAGGCAATGTCATAATTTGGGCTTTTGGGAGTCAAGAAAAAATTTTAAGAAACACATTTTTTAAATATTATAAATTAAGGAAAGATACATACAGTACTCATTTTCATCCCACAAACTCCACACTATGGACATGATACAATGGGGCACACTCAGATGTGGAGTGCCAGAGAGGATGTTTTCAGGAAAGCTGTAGAACTCACATCCTCACAATGTCATTGGGATCAAGTCTGTAGTAATATTAAAAGATGGACTGGAATTTTATGTTGAAAAGCAGAAAATAAAATTACTGTACTGGGGAATTTAATAAATAAATAAATAAAGCTTTGGCTGTCTGGGTGAAGATAGAGCTCTAAACAGTTTTCAAACAGCTTGTGGAAGTCAAAGCTTGGGAAGGCTATAAAGCTTCCTGATTTACACACAAAACCTACTGAGCCGGCAGAAGTCAGTAGGAAGCTTTAGGTTGGTACAGGTTATCTTATAATGTTTATTGCAGGGTTTCATCTAACAGAATCTGGCACTGAACATGAAAAACTGCATAGATGGGTTTAAAGGTGTGCTCCTGTCTGACAATGGAAAAATTCCATTAATGTTATATATGAGAATATAGAAATGGCCATACAGCGTCAGTCCAACAGTTTGCCAAGACTGGTAGCCTGATCCAACAGTCCAACAATGACCACTGACAGGAGCTTCCTAGGGAATGAAAAGAACAGGTAATAAAGTATAAATAAAGATTAAGTCTCTGCTGCTCTTCCTTGAGCTCCTGGAAGTCTCTGGACTTCCACTGAAATCAGAATGCTGTATAATTCAATATCATCTAGTTTCCTGCTTTTTCTCTTTTCAGGAAGTAAATTTGAAAACTCTTCTGAATTCTCAAGTGTATTATGCCATTTGTCAATAACACCAAATTACAACCTTCAGTATTCCTTCTAAGTGGAATTCCTGGGCTAGAAGAAGTCCACATCTGGATTTCTATTCCCTTCTGCTTACTATATGTTATCTCAATCTTAGGAAATTCACTCATTCTGTTCATTATAAAAACAGATCCAACTCTCCATGAGCCCATGTATATTTTCCTTTCCATGTTGGCCTTCACAGACCTTGGCTTATCGATATCAACCATGCCGACAACACTGGGCATCCTCTGGTATAACTCTAGGGAAATAAGCCACGATGCCTGTTTTGCCCAGCTGTTCTTCATACACTCCTTTCAGTTCACTGAATCCTCCGTGCTCTTGTCTATGGCCTTTGACCGCTTTGTTGCAATCTGTAAGCCACTGAGATATGCTTCCATCTTAACCCAATCCAGAATTTCCAAGATCGGGTTGGTGTGTCTGCTACGCGCAGTGGCTGTAATATTCCCACTCCCCTTTCTCCTGAAACAGCGCCAATACTGTCAAGCCAAAGTCCTCACTAATTCCTACTGCCTTCACCCAGAGGTCATGAAGCTTGCTTGTTCAGATATCACAGTTAACATCATCTACGGCTTCTTTGTGGTTGTCTCTTCACTGGGGTTGGACTTATTGCTCATCATCCTATCTTATGTGATTATCCTCAAAACAGTACTTAGCATCACATCCCATGGGAAGCGCCTCAAAGCCTTAAACACATGCATCTCTCACATCTGTGTTGTTCTGCTTTTCAACATTCCAAACATTTGCTTGGGTGTCCTGTACAGATTTGTGAAGAACCCTTCTCCTTTGGTTCAGAATTTCCTCGGCAATGTGCATTTGCTAATCCCACCCCTCCTGAACCCCATTGTGTATGCTGTGAAAACTGAAACCATTAGAAAGAGTATAGTAAGGGTTTTCAACTGAAAGGCTGTTTTCAGGAATGTTTACACAGGAGATGAACTATTTATCACCCTCATCAGGTGTTAAGGGATGACAGTGCAACAGGGGAAGTGAACTGAAACAAGCAGCACCATTAGCATAGAGACATATTTTGTGTGGAGATCAGGAGCTCAGACAAAGGCCAGAGGAAAAGTCCTCATATTGGAGGGGCTTCCCAGAATAGCCTGAACTAAGCAAGTTTTAGTATGGCCCTTAACTGGCAGTATTGTGGTTAAACGCCTATGCAAGACTTCCTTTTGGGACAATGGAGGGTGGCCTCTCAAGAATGAAGTAGTTCCCCCTCAATATAGAGTTGCTGATAGCAGCAGCTTTTAATATATTGCACATTATAGCAAATTTTATGCTCATGCAGCAGCATTTATGATCTGGGTACTTACAATTTCTGCAGGCAGCAAGAAAGGTTGAGAAAAAGGTGCAAATGTGGCATGAATAGAAAATCCCTAGCTATGGGCAAACTAGGTGACCAGCCAGGATCCAAGGGGTGCCAATCAAGGAAAAAGAAGTAACCGGTCAAAAACAACCTTAAATAAAGATGAAGCAGAATGAAGAAGAAGGTGTCCCCTGTCCTGCACACCCCCTTGCTAGATTCATCCATAAAGCAGTTCAGTTTGGATGTCAAGGGGAGGAAGATCAAAATTGATGCAACAGGGCTCAATGCACACCAAAGCTTCCTCAACCCTCCAACTCTGGCACCTGTACTAACTTGGACCTGGGCAATCATAAGTAAGCCCTACATATAGCAGGTATGAGTGTGGTGTATTTGTGTTTGTGTGAGTGTAAGAGTGTTGTGTTTTGTATGCTATGTTGCATCTTGAATTGCCGGACCTAGAATAGATTGCTAATGTATTGGGCCTTGTCTGCTTTGTGCTGTTGCTATATATATATCTAGAGTTGGAGGCCTATGTGAGTAAAGACGACCTCCTTTATTTTGGGGAAAATCTTGTATCTTATTGTAGTTTCTGTGTTGCTTTATTAGATGGTTTTCTAATTGTACTCACTACGCTGCTGCTTAATCTTCCATCAGAGTTTATTCATATATGATGATAATAAATGTCACATAAAAGGTGAATAACACAATAGAGGTGTCAAGAGTCTCTCTCCCACCCTCTGACTCCACATAATACCAACCCAGAGGAAGGGTGGGAGTTAGTGTTGTCTGCATCCTCTCTCACAACATGAGCAACACGGGCTGGGGAAGGACAAATACCCTTGCTCACTGTGGGATGGGGGAGGGATAGATCTACCAAGACCTTGTGAGGAGTCTGCAAGAGAATAAAAAAAACTAGTGCTAAGTTAACAGGCCAGGTTTGAGCCAGAGGTCACAATGGTAATAGGGTTGCTTCTTGGGCAAGTTGTGTATCTATATCCTTGAATGTAGTTTAAGTTTATAATTGAAATATGCTATTCGGGCAAGAAATGTAGTCTGGACTGTCCCATCTTTGATCTTTAAAATAAAAGTAGGATTCCCTCTTCTCTTCTCCTTACCCTCCCTGAAATCATGCCCTATTAAGAATGTGAAGTCAGCATTTTTGTGCAGAAAATAATTAGGTTGAAGGAAAAGTGGCTGTGCAATGTATAGAAAATCTGTCAACAGTAAACCAAAGTGGTGCTAATTATATGCATCGTATAATAATTCATATGCATTAAATAGATGCTAATGTAACCATAAAAGGGTTTATAGAAGGTCATCAGTCATGTGTATTTCCTTACTATTTTGGATAAAAAGAGTTGTACAACTGTCTCTTCTCACTCACTTGAAACCTTGAGGGGAATGAGCAGGCAATAAGGAGTAATGTTCAACCCAATCCACCTCTGGGGCAGCCTGTTTTGTTGTTCTTGTTGTTGTTGTTGTTTCTTTTGTTTTGTTTTTGTTTTTGTTTTTTAACATCCAACATCTGGCATCACAAACAGGATCCTGGTGGAGAGAAGTGCCTGACCACTACTTCTTGCCACAGATATGAATAATCTGAGCAGGCTCTTTATGGTAACACCTGTTAGGAAGTTTATTAACCAGTTGGTTGAGAAATGGAGGGTATTTATGAAGGAGTTTGGAGCACAGGTGGTGTTCTCCTCGATCCTTCCAGTCAAGGCTAGAGGCCTGAGGAGAGAGAGATGTATCCTGAAGGTGAACGCCTGGCTGCGAAGATGGTGTCGTCAGGAAGGATTTGGCTTCCTTGACCATGGAGTCCTGTTTCAGGACAGAGGATTGATAGGCAGAGATGGCCTTCACCTGTCCAGGAAGGGGAAGAGCATATCTGGGCACCGACTGGCTGACCTAGTGAGGAGGGCTTTAAACTAGGTTCAACGGGGGAAGGAGACCAAAGCCCACAGGTAAGTGAGAATGTGGGTGATCTGGGGGGAGGGATGGAACTTGGGGGGTGCTGGGACTGTAGCACCATGAGTAAAAGAGACGGTAGTTGGAACATGGGGGGGAATCAAACAAATGCCTTAAGGGCTCTACTGAAGCCCCAGTATGCGAGGAGAGTGGGGAAGGAGAACTCCTAGAAAAAATGCAAGGAGGTTTATGTAATAGAATTGGAAATCAACATGACAAAATAGGGCAATCGGCCGGATATCTTAGGTGCCTATACACTAATGCGAGGAGCCTGGGAAATAAGCAAGAATTGGTAATATTAGCACAGACAGGGAACTATGATATTATAGGAATAACAGAGACATGGCGGGATAGCCTGCACGACTGGAGTTCTGTTTAAATTTCAATCAATCAAATCATAGGGCTGGAAGGGACCTCATGAGATCATCAAGTCCAACCCCCTGGGAATTGAACCCAGGACCTTCTCATGTTAAGCAGAAACGCTAGCCAATTTGTCCCTATCTATCTTTAAGCTCTGGGTATAATGCAACTTTTCCCCCAATCTCGGTAACATGCCATACTCCATATTGTAAATGTAGAAACTGCATACCAATGTACCGCATGTTGTGTAGGAATGCATAGGTATAAGGTGTGAATGGAGGGTCAATGTGTGTGTGAACCAGCCCCAGGCTGCCAGCTTGTTCTGATCAACTTTGTGTGAACAGCTCCTTGATGCCAGCTCATCCAGATGAAGTGAGAAGCCCATCAGTCAGTGATAACAAGGACATCAACACAATCAAACTATATGATGAGCTATGCGCCTTTAAAGATCTGTTAAAGTCCAAATTAAACCAATTCCATAATCCTTATGCAACTCTCACATTTATAGAATCAAATAACCTCTCATTTCCAAATCTGAGCATTGCCCTAAGAATATTGCTGACAATTCCTGTCAGCGTGGCAAGTGGCGAGTGATCATTTTCACAATGAAAATAATAAAAAATTATTTGCGATCAAGTATTTCTCAAGAAAGGCTTGTAAGCCTTGCCATGGTTGCTATTGAGAGTGATATATGTGCCCAGTTAGACATCAAGGAATTAATTGCAAATATGAAAGCACAAAAAGTACTATTGTAACCTTTTGTAAAACCTTTCCTTTTTAATTAAAGAAATAACTAAAAAACTGATTTTTTGATGTTCATATAATAAGTGTTTACTGCTCAGTACTTATTTTTATTTCAGATAAATATGCATTCACCCCTTCACTGCAATTGTCTTATTATAATAACAAACTGATTAATACTAATGAGGGAGGAGGGCGCCGATTTATAGATTGCAGGGGGGCACCAGAAACCCTAGCACTGGCCCTGCACAGGAAGAGAAAAATAATGTCTGTTTTGGTGTAGGCTCTGTGAAGACCTAACAGGTTTATTGGGGAAGTTATAAATCTCAGGACAGAGGCTGTAACTTGGCAGTAAATTACTGAGAAGCAGCACACAGTTAATTATCAGTGTGTGGGCTGTCAGATCAGTTAACAGCCACATGGAAGATTTTAAGCACCTTAAGTTAAAGAACCTGGCCATAAAGGGTCAAATGGATGCCTTTAAGCAATCTTCTATTATCCTGTTCCCCATTTATCCTCCCATTTGTCAGAAAGGGATAGTTGTAAGCCTCACCACACTTTAGCACTGCACAGGCAAGTTAGCCTAAGGGTTGCCATGTTGCTTAGGGGTTGTTGACCTAATGGGGAAACAAAAGTGACCACACTCGGCACAAGCTCAGCAGAACCTAAATAAGGACTTGTTTTGTCAGAATCAGCAACTTGGAAAGCCCTGCCTGAGGTAATGCATTAGGAGAAGTTGTGGTTTTAACCTTTAAAAGTCGAGTGAAGAAGAGGGGAAAATCGGAGAGGCATTGTGCAGGTCGGAGGGCCACTTGCCGGCTATGAGACTGGCCAATTCACGGCAACTCCCCATCTGGTGTGGGGGTGATAGGGTCCAGGATGGACTCACAACTGATACATAGGCTAGCAACCCTTGCCCAAATGCATGGGTGTAGCGACCCACTGCAACCCTCTACCCTAGGAAAAAAGCATGGGAGTAGCATCCTGAGGCACCTGGGAACAGGATCCCCTATCAGGGGCAATAGGGTCTGGGAGGGACTCACTAATTTTGTAGGACAAGTCCTGAGAACGAAAACCCCCAGAGGTGGGACGTCAGGGGGAAGACCACCCAGCTGATTATTGGATCCAAGGTTCAGATGATAATCCAATGCAACTTGGGAACTGTAGAGAATGTGGTAATGGAGATCTCCGGGGTATTAGTTTAAGCATAGGAAGTGCACTCATGGGCGATAATAGGACTTCCTTAGCTTTTAATGCTGCCAGTTTTGGGGAGAGGTATTGCAGTTAAAAGAGTGGTGACATTTGTTTTGTATGGAATTATTCTCTGCTTATTGGAGAGGGGGCTGCAGAAACTTGGTGGGGATTTTTATTTGTATGAAACTTTTTTGTTTTTGTTAATTTGTAGAATGGGGGAAACTGATTTTTTGTAAGCTTAACACTGCTGGTTAATCTTAACACTACTATTTTAACTATTGGAATTAACTGGGTACATGGTTGGGTAAAAATGATGTAACTGCTTAATAAGCTTAGTATTTTAATTAATGCTGCTGTATTAATAAACCATATAACTTAAAAGCATCAGTACTGTGTGGCTTGGGGTGCGGTCTGAGCCAAGTTCTGAGGGGGGCCGGGGTCACACTAGGGTTCACTCCCATGGGCTCAAAGGCACTCAAAGTGCTTATCTCAGACTTTGGTCCGCACACCAACATCCTTTTTTCCCATTCTTTTGTATGTGTGAACTAAGACAGGGTGGCGGAACTCTAAGGCTATGTCCACACCTAGCTGGTTAAATTGCTTTAAGTTAAATTGATATAAGCTAGATCGATATAAACTCATTAAATTGATTTAAGCTAAATCGATTTAACAGGTCCACACCAAAAAACCCCAAATCAAACTAGCAGGTCCGGACACAGGACTTGCTAGTTCGATTCTGGGGAGAGGCACCCTGGGAGGAGGAAAGGAGCTGGTGCTGGAATTGATTTAAACAGTTATTTCAAAATAACACGTCCAAATGCTGTTATTTCGAAACAACTGTTTCAATTTAAGCAATGTTTCAATTTAAAACCAGGTTCTAAGGAATCGCTCTAACTTTCCCTGAATCGAAATAAAGGAGATTCAAGAAAAACGTCGTGCAGACATAAACTCTTTTAGATAGAAATAACCAGCGTTATTTCGATCTAAAAGCTGTGTGTGGACATACCCTAACATTTTGATTTTAGTGAGGATTATTGCTGCTAGCCTGTTCTTTTAAATGATTTTATAGGATTAATTGTATTTCATTGGAATTGCACTTTTGTTTGTTTTTGTTTTGTTTACAAAGATTGAAGAGACTTAAAGAGTTGGAGGCTGTGGAATTGTTAAAATGTAATATCTGTGGAAATTATAGAAGGAGCTAGTGTTATCTTTTGTTTTTTTGGTATATTTAATAAGGTAAATGTGTGTATAATTTCATAAAGTCATGTTATGTGGAAGCCTAACACATAAATTATATGAAGGTCAAGTAGTGGCTACTACCATATTTCTGTCTCTAAGAGCCTTTACAGCTATTCTGAAGGGGAAAAAAAGGACCCTTTTCTTAATGAATTGTCTGTAAACAACTAATTGTAAATAACTGCTGCAGGCAAAAGAGAAAGGGACAATCTGAATTATTTAATTACTGAACTGTTGATCAAAATTATAAAAGAGGAATAAGGGGTTTCCATTAAAACTTGACTGTCTCCAGAAGCACAAATGGGAATTTTAGTATAATTATGTAAGGGTATGTCAACACATAGGTTTTAAATCAAAATAATGCTGGTTATTTCAATTTTAAAAAAAGCTTTAGTCCACAAAAATGTTTTCTTCTTTTGAAATGATGAGCTCCATCATTTCAAACCAAGGAAAGTTAGATCAATTCAATAAAATCTCTTTTAAAATCAAAATGACGCTTTAGGTCACAACCATTATATAAAAATAACAGTGTGGACATGCTATTTTGATTTAGTTTCCAAAGGGATAGCCGTGTTAGTCTAGTCCAGTAAAAAAACAACAAGCAGTTGTGTGGCACTTTAAGACTAACAGATTTATTTTTTGCATGAGCTTTCGTGGGAGAAGATCCCACTTCCTCAGATGCTTCGAAGATGGGTGAACTTACAGAAAGGAATGAAACTAAATGCAAGGAGGTGTAAAACATAGGATCAGG
>ML682279.1:110617-144630 GCA_007922195.1 Podocnemis expansa | reverse complement strand
CAGTGCCCCTCTGCACTGCACCCTGTGGGTGCCTGCAGTCCCCTCCCCAGGCGAAATAGCACGTCCACACTGTGGCCCTGCTATTTCACTCCCTTATTTCGCGGACATGGTTTTTGTCCAGCGAAATAAGTTGTTTCGAAATAACTTATTATTTCGAAACAGCTTGTTTTGAAACGTGTTGTTTCGAAACAAGCACTCCCCGTGTAGACATAGCCCTAGTGTTGCTTAGCTTTGTTCTTAAGTATTTAATGAGTTTGTTTGTTTCATTGATTGATTGATTAACTTAACATGAGAACATGATCTTGGCAGGAAAAGCATGATCAAAATAGTAAAGGTAATTCTGGATTAGGAAAGTCAAAATCAAGAATTGAAAAATCTGATCCAGAAATGGTGGGCATCACAAAACTGGGCACTAAGCATGCATCAGAAGGAACTAAGGGAAGGTAGTTGGTGTGCTCTAGCAATCAAGAGACCGGTAATGCTCTGCTCTCAGGGAAGTTGGGTGGCTTTCCTAAAATGGGCGTATGTGAGTTTAGTGTGGGGAATGCAGAAGGGTCTCCTGGGTTTACTTTAATAAGACATTGGTAACTTTGAAAGGTGTGTTGGTGGCTAGAAATGACAGTTAAGTTAAAGGCATACCTGAAATGTTGTCTAAATTGGTTAGGTAATTAAAGGGTTAAATTAGTTAGGTGGTTAAAGGGAACTTTATGAAACAAGCTTTGACTACATAGGACCCCTGCCACTGAATCATAAGAGGAATTGGTTTATGCTAATAGTGGTACATGCCTTTAGCAGGTGGGTGGGGCATTTCCCACAAGTTACCAAGTAACCATAACAGCTAAGTAACTAACTGAAATAAAGTATTCACTTGCTGAAGTGTCCCATAGCTAGCAGATTCCAACCAAGGATCACCTTGTGGATCAGATCTGATGGATGAGCTCACAATGCGCACTGGAATCAGACAGTTGTTACACATAACTCATCACCTGCAGGCTACAGGACAAATGGACTGCATAAACCACAGGAAGAGGAATGGGAACCAATTCCAGCCATGTGAACAGGGGAAAAAAAAGGGGAGGGGAACAGGATATATCACTGGATAGCATATGAGGTAAAACAAGGGCCCCTGTGCTGGTGGCTAGAAAAATTATCTGAAAACATTAGATGATCTGTTAAAAAAATGTTGGTGCAATAAATGGAAGCACCACAGAAAAATTATGGTACCTAAGTAACAAAAAATTATAAAATACTAAGTAAAGTCACTAAGTTACTCTTTTCAAGGCTACCAAATAAAAGGGACCAAAATATAATACCTTTTGGACACTTGGGATGCTGGAACCAAAAATTGTCCCCTGATTTGTATGTAATTTATCCTGCCATAATGAGGGTAGCTGGAAACAAGTACCAATAGCATTTTTTAATTCAATTTAATCTGTTTGCAAAATGTATTTCTACAGGTGGTGTGAATACCATGGTGAAGGAATCCAGACCTGAAATGGCCACAGCCTTGAGCCAAACCATTGCCAATGAACAAACATGTAAAAATAAATGCACTTAGCATTCTTTCATAGCATTCAGCTCAGCTGATCACCCATTGGAAACAATTATTTTAATCTTGGGAACAGCACCAAATCTCTTGGAGGAATTGGTGGGGAATGTAGGGCCTGTTCAGCAAGGAAGGGTCTGCAGGAGGGTTCAGGAAACCATAACCCAGTTGTTAACAACTCAAAGTATAGGAGGAGACATTTGTTGGTGTTCCTTCAATGGTGAAGTGTTTTGGGTGTCACAACAAGTGTAGACTATTGGTGTGGGGGGCGATGTGGGGAGCTGGGGGCTTGGCCAGGGTGCCCACCACATGGTGCCCTGCGGGTGGGGGAAACTAAAACCCAGAATCCCCTGGTGATGGAGAGGGCTGGAGCCAGGGGCAGGCTCCTGCAGGGTTCCACAATAGTAAACCCAGAGCTGGGAACCACCCCGGGGGGGGGGGGGCATGCAGCTCCAGAGCTGCAGGTTGCAGACACCTGCCCTAACCAATCAATTGTCACCTTTCTTTGGGATGCCTGCCACATGTGTGACCTTCTGAATAAAGGATACCAATGTAATTAAAGCATTAAGATAGTATTGAGCTTTCCACACGACATGGCAAACCGCACTTGGGGAGTGTTCTATCGATCAATGCACCAGTATTGCAACATATAGAGCCAGTATTCCCACAACATTGGGTTGAGTGAGGAAAAATAAAATCTGGTGGAGGGGATCCACAACACTCAATATTCTGAAGCTAGATGGAGGAAGGTGTGTAGTATGACAAGGGCGTGGGCTACGAAATTTGTCATTGCAACTGGGACATTCTATGTATTACATTCAAACATCATCAGTTCAACAAGTAAACATAACTGGACACCCAACTGTTCCAATGGACTGGGCTGGAGAGGTAGCTAAACCACACTGGATTAACTGGGAGGACCTGTCACAGTTATTCAAGCAGCTCCAAACTGAACAACATACAACATAGGTGTTGAAGGCCCAAGCCCTCCAGGTTGTGAAAGATTAAAAGCTCCGTCTTTTGCTCTCTGTGCACGTCTGATGCCTTAGTTTTGTTGTTGATATTGTACAACCTGTCATGCTTACACAACTGTTGTCCTATTGCCAGGGATGCTTTGGTCATAGGCTGATGTGTTTTTGCTGCAGAATAGCAGTGTGTGTGCAGATGCTTCTGAATGGATGAATGTCCTCCGGCTGGTTTTAGAGCTTGTTTAGTTGTCTGCACAAAACTTTCAGCTAATGGATTGGAGAACAGATGATATCGTGTAGACATAATGTGATGTATTGAACTTGCCTTCATACAATTTCCAAACTCACAAATTCTTCTGTCAGAGCATAATGAGTAAAGAATCTACAGAGCTTCTGGATAATGTTTTCAGCAGGAGTGCACTGCATTACAGAGACTTCTATTCATTTAGAATGGGCATTTACAACAACTAGGAATGTTCTTCCTTCAAATGGTCATCAAAATTGACATGAATATGCTGCCATTGATTTTCAGGCCAATGTCGTAATTGTAATGGAGCTGAACCATGTTACTTATACTACCACATGAAATACGAGCTCCTGCCTTCTCTTCAATGGCACTGTCCAGGCCAGGCCCCCCAAAATAGCTTTGTGCAATTCCTTTCATGTGCAGTATGCCACAATGACCTGAATGTATCTGTTCCAACAATTGTGATCTCACTAATGACAGAATAACAATGTCCTGTGCTACGACGGGCAGACTGTGGTTGGGCGCAGCAGGGAAGATGTGTTCTTATCAGTGTTGTCCTGTGTCCAGTGCTGATACGTGTTTGGCTGTGTGTGTGCATGCATGCGTGAATCTCTGAACATGTGTTCCCTCAGGATTATCCCTGGCTCAGATCACTCAGTGGGAACTCAGTTAGCTCAGTGATCTAGAGCCTGGCTTCAATCTTAACCAGGAACTGAGTTGATCCTAAGCTGAGGTGTTCTTTTAATTAACACTTTGCTCAGTGATTAGGAGGCTAGGTGTAACCTGTGTGCAAGTGGTAAACTGAGGCAGCACTCACAACTGAAGAAACCAACATGACCATGGATCCTTGTAGAAAAGAAAGCACCAGGCTAGGCTTTATTGCAATGCAGTACTGTGACAAACAACCAATTTCAACAGGTTTTTTTGGCAGCATTGCTACTCTCAATGCAATGGGACAGCTCAACTGATGGCAGAAGTTGCTATCATCTCCTTCAGCTGCAGCAAGTTTACACTCCAGGGCTCCTCCTCTTATATCCTTACCTGTATTTACATTGATTGCTCCACAAACCATTTTTTGGTGCCACCCATCAATTTGATAGGTCCGTGCATCCCTGGGCATCTCCATCCATCAAGGTGTCATAGTTTGACCAAAACCTTCCCTTTGCATGGGTCAACTATGTAAAACATACCTCCTTATCTCTTTGGCATTAAAATGACCCAACACCTCCTTCCTCCAAGTACATTCTCTCTCTCTCTCTCTCTCTCTCTCTCTCTCTCTCTCTCTCTCTCTTTCTCTCTTTTAAATACATTTATTTTTGCAATTTCGGCATGTTTCTTGACAATTTCAGTGATGTTAGACTTTTGAAACCTGTCTGTGGTTGGTACTTTCAGTTCTGGACTAGTGCTTTCAATTACTTTGTGAGGCCTTGAGCCAGCACCTAGATACTTTTACTTCTCTTTCCTATTTTAGCCTTTTACTATCTCTTCATTGTGCCTCCCCCACAATAATCAGACAGACAGGATCCATAACTACACCCTTTTGCAAATGTACAGAAGGAGGTCAGGTCAGACCTGAGCGTCCTGTAGAGGTATTGCACAAATCACTAGCTCCAAGACTTGAGAAACTACTGGGTCAACACGAGTTGCTCTCTTTACTAGGGTAGCCGTGATGAGTGCATTCTTTACCTGTTCAAAGTAAATGATTTTTTTTTCTGGCCAAAATATTGATGTTTAACGGATGAAGGCAGCCTTGAAAGACCATCTGAGTTGCAATGCAGAGAGGACATCTGATCTTTGTTCTCATATATTTGTCTGGAAAGTAATAATGCCCACTGTTGTATACCACTGCCAGCCAATGGTGGAATGCCTGTGTGAGTTCCAAAAATTGATGTTAGAGGTCAATGTTCAGTGAGAAGTGTGAACTTCCTTCTAAACAGGTACTGGTGATTTTTCCAAAAATGATTCCCAGTGCTTCACATTTCATTTGGACATAGTTAATCTCTGCTTTGCTTAAGGTACATGAGGCAAAATTGATGGCTCTTTCTTCTTCTGATGGCATAATGTGTGACATGACTGCTCTCTCTCCATAAGGGGAGGCATCACAAGCTAACCACAGGGGTAAAGAGAGATCACAACATGTCAGAATCTTTGAACTTAGCATTGCATGTTTAGGTCTGTTAAATATAACATTGTATCCTTCAGTCCACTTTCAGACTTTTCTCTGGGCAAGTATCTCATATAGTAGTTTCAGTAGGATTGCTAATTATGAGGAGGGGGACTTTCCATAGTAGCTCGATAAGCTAAAAAAGAATTGGCTTATATATCTAGTGGGTGGCACAACCACAATAGGCTTTTTTTTTTTTTTTTTTTTTTGCCAGAGTCATACAAAGACCAGTAGCATCTACTTTCCATAATAGTTCCATTACCCTGAAGAGAGTAAGTTGGCTTCTGTTGTGAAGAGATGGAGCACTCACAATAGCCTCGGTTTCTGCCGGAGCTTTATGAGGGCCAGCAGCACCTATGATATGTGACAAATATTCCACAAAGGAATGGGAGAATTCACATTAATCTTTATGGACTCATAGGCCATGCTTTTCCAGTTTTATAAGGTAGGCTCCAAGTTCATAAGGTGATCCTACTCATTCTTGCCAGTGATCAGGATGTCATCAAGATAATCTTGGATTCCTTTCACTGTTTGAGCTGCCTTTGTGTCTAGGACTTCTGTGTGTCCAGAATGATCCCTCATGGACCATGAGCACCTAGAGTGGAGGGGTTGGCCTACTATCAAGTGCTGCCTGCAGCCAGCCCCCGTCACTAGGTTACACTCACAGCCCAGTCGAGTAAAACACCACTGCAGTGAAAATCCGCCCATGTCACCAGCTGGCAGCCTTTACCCTTTCCTTTGTTTTTGAGAGATTTAAAGGCAGTGACTTTTTGTCTCCCTGTCTCACTTTACCCCCATGTCAAGGGTGGGTAACTGGAACCCTGAGTTAAAGCATGACACTCAGTAAGTAACACAGTGCACTGCCTGGCATGCTGTGGTCATATTGTGAGGCTAATCTCTCCAGAAAAGAATCAGCCTGTCTTTGTAGAGACTCTTCATTTCTGGGATTCAGCAAAAACTGGCTTGTCACTTAGACTGACAGGCCTGCAGAGAAAGACCAGAGCAGAAAGCATTCCTGTCCCTTGTGAAAGTGCCTCCACCCTTTATCCATGACAGACAGCTGTCCTGTCTGTGGTTAGAAACATTATTTTATTTGTACACTTTCATTATTCATGGTCTTGGTTAATTTGTTCGATTAGCAGAAGGAATGAGGCTCAGAGACAGAGGCAGGATGCCAAGTTAGTGGTTCTTGCTTTGTTCTCATGTGTTTCAGTGACCCTGGACTTTGAGCAGGGCAGCTTGGATCAGGATCTGAACCCAAACTTCTTCAGCGTATGATTGGATCCACTAACTGAAGTGCTAAGCACTTTGTGATAAGATCAGCAAATTACATCTATGTAAGTGTAAGCACAGAGAAACTCTCTGAAACAGTGCTAATAGCATACATGGAGCCATCCCAGGGCAGAACATGACAGCTGTTATCCTGCACACAGCAGTGCCATAAGGCAGTGCACACCTACTGGGATGACGCTTAGCTGGGGGAATAGTATATATGCTGGAGGGTAGGACTAAGATACAAAAATGATTGGGGTAAATTGGAGGATTTGACCAAAAGAAATCTGAGGATGTTCACCAAGGACAAGCGCAGAATCCTGCGCTTAGGATGTAAGAAATTCATGCACTGCTACAGGCAAAGGGACAACTGTCTGAGCAGCAGCTGTTCAGAAAGGTATCTGGGTGTTCCAGTAGATAAGAGACTAGATAGGAGTAAAAAATATGTCCTTATAGCCAAGAAGCCAAACAGGATTTTGGGCTGGGTTAGAAGGAGCACAGCCAGAAGATGGAAGAGAGTGATTATTCCTCTCTATCCAGCACTGGAAAGGCTCCATTTAGAGTATTGTGTCTAGTTTTGGTCTGCCCACTACAGACAGGGTATGAACAAATTAGAGAGAGTCCAGTGGAAGGAAACAAAAATGATAAGGTGACTGGGGCACAAGATTTAGGAAAGGCTGAAAGAACTAAGCTTGTTTAGTCTGGAAAGGAGAAGAATGAGGCTGGGATTTAACAGAAGCTTTTAACCACCTGAAAGGAGGGTTCCGAGAAGGATGGAGCTAAGCTATTACCAGTGGTAGAAGATGGCAGAACTAGGAATAATGGTCTCAGATTGCAGTGGAGAGGTCTACGTTGTATATTAGTAAACAAATATAGATAGATAGATAGATAGATAGATAGATAGATAGATAGAAAGAAAAAAATCCCCTCTCACCCCTAAGGGTGGTATGTGTCTTCCTCAACCTCAGGACCTGTACCAGGGCCCTGGGAGTTTGAGGGTTCTGCGCAGTATCTTAGCTGTTCCGAGCACTGCACTCCGAGATGTAATGTGGAGTTGGTCTATCTCAAGTTGTGAGAGCAGCTTTCTCTTAACTCTGTTCAAGCGTTGGGGAACTAGCTGTTTCTCAGTTAGTGTGGATGTAGGTCTTTTGTCCATCCATAGGTCCCTCATAAGTTTCATATATCCCCTCTCATTAGGTCTACTGTTGTAGTAGCATTCCATCAATTCCAGCTTCTCTTGTCTCATCCATGTATGGTTTGTTTCAGTAGCTCACTTATTGTCAGATTGTCCTGGTTCTCCAAAATCTGGCACGGACCTTGTTAATCCGGGAGACGTCCGAGCTGGCATGACTCTCCTAGTTAGTGTCACTCTCATATTTGAGGTAGGCAAGTGAAGCGTTAGAGGGTCTTTTGCCCAAGGATCCCTACTGGGAAGGTAGGCAGGTACCCACTGGGATTTGAACCCTGGTCTCCTGTACCAGTATCTCTATCCTGTGACTGGATAGTGTAGTCATTAAGAACGATGCCCTTTGATACAGGAGACTGGGGTTCAAATCCTGGTGGGTACCTATCTATCTTCCCAGTAGGGGTCCTTGGGCAAAAGACCCCCTAAGGCCTCACTTGCCTACCTCAAATATAAGAGTGACATGAACTAGGAGAATCATACCAGCTCAGACGTCACCCAGATTAACAAGGTCTGCGCCAGATTTTGGGGAACCAGGACAATCTGACAATAAGTGGGCTACTGGAACAAACCATACATGTCTGAGACAAGAGAACCTGGAATTGATGGAATGGTACTATACCAGTAGACCTAATGAGAGGGGCTATATGAAACGTATGAGGGAACTATGGATGGACAAAAGACCTACATTCACACTAACTGAGAAACAGCTAGTTACCCAACGCTTCAACAGAGTAAAGAGGCAGCTGCTCTCCCAACTGGAGATAGACCAACTCCACATTACATCTCGGACTTGAGAAGAAGACCCAGAAGAACAACACCTGAAGCTGGAACTTCACTGCCACCCCGTCCATTACAGAGCACAGCAGCTGATACGAGGCATAAGATCATGGATAAACTAGCTACAGTCAACACTTGAGATGGATTACCAAGGCTCATTGGAGAAGTGCCATCAGCTAGTATGCTAGATGATGCCAATAGAGCCCTAATGACAATTCCTACTACCACCATAACTCAAACCAATGAACTGGTATACGCTACAGCCTCTGTAATCCTGGAGATGCTTGGCTACACGATCAAAAAGAACAGCAGTACATACCCCCCCTGGAAAATGAGGTTGGAGGATAAGATCAAGGCAACCTGGAGAGAAGTTAGTCAGCTGATGGAACTACAGAAGGGTGTAGAGATTGAGGATAAGACTCGGCTACTGAAAAAATACAAGGGCCTGACTCCATCTGAAGCCCTAGAGACTGCTAAACAAAGGCTCACAGCACTGGCTGCCAGTCTAAGGAGATACACTAGCGAAGCAGAGGCCAAAAAGATAAATACCTTGTTCTCCAAAGAACCATCCAAGGTGTACTCCCAACTGCAGTGCAACAACACAACAGCAGAGCCACCACCAGCAGAAACTGAACAGTACTGGAAGAACATCTGGGAGAAAGAGAAGACTCATAGCACCAGTGCACAGTGGCTGCAGGACCTGAGAACAAACCACAGCAATCTCCCAGAACAGGATCCAGTCACCATCACCGTAGCAGACATCCAACAGCGGGTCAAGAACATGAAGAGCTGGACAGCACCTGGACCAGACATGATCCACACCTACTGGCTAAAGAAACTAACAGCAGTGCATGAACGCCTAGCAGCACAGATGAACCACCTGCTAGCAGCAGGCTCCCACCCAGACTGGCTAACACAAGGAAGGACAGTGCTGATCATGAAAGACCCCCACAAGGGAACAGCACCATCCAACTACCGGCCAATAACCTGCCTCCCCACAACATGGAAAGTCCTATCAGGCATCCTAGCTGCCAAGCTACAGGACCACATGGGCCAGTACCTGAGCGCTGCTCAGAAGGGCATTGGGGACAACACCAGAGGCTCAAAACACCAGATGCTCATAGATAGAGCAGTCGCCCAAGACTCAAGGTCTAGACAGACCAATCTGAGCACCGCCTGGATTGACTACAGGAAAGCCTACGACTTAATGCCGCACACATGGATCTGTGAATGTCTAGTGCTATACAAAGTCAACAGAACACTAAGGACCTTCCTCAAGAACTCAATGGGACTGTGGAAGACAACACTGGAAGTCAACTCAAGACAGCTTGCACAAGTGGCCATCAAGTGCAGCATATACCAAGGTGATGCGCTGTCCCCGCTGCTGTTCTGCATTGGCTTGAACCCCTCAGCTAGATAATCACAAGGACTGGATATGGATACAAGTTCAAGAGTGGAACTACCATCAGCCACCTCCTCTAAATGGATGACATCAAGCTGTATGCTAAGAATGAACGAGACATCGACTTGCTAATCCACCTGACACAGATCTACAGTGAGGATATCGGGATGTCATTTGGACTAGAGAAGTGTGGCCGGATGGTAGTAAAGAGAGGGAAGGTAGTCAAGACTGATGGGGTGGAACTACCAGCAGGCCACATAGCAGACATACAGACCAGCTACAAGTACCTTGGCATCCCACAGTCACATGGGACTCACGATGAGGAGGCAAGGAAGACAGCAACATCCAAGTACCACCAGAGGATAAGACAGGTCCTGAAGAGCCAGCTCAATGGGAAGAACAAGATCCACGCCATCAACAGGTACGCCCTGCCAGTCATCAGATACCCAGCCGGTATAGTGAGCTGGCCAAAGGAGGACATGGAGGCTGCCGATGTGAAGACCCAGAAGCTCCTCACATCGTACGGAGGTTTCCACCCCAAGTCCAACACCCAGAGACTGTACGCCAGCCGGAAAGAAGGCAGGCGGGGTTTGGTGAGTGTCAAAGCCACTGTCCTGGATGAAACCCAGAGTATCCAGGAGTACATCAGTAAGATGACACCCAAAGATGAGCTGCTGAGAGAATGCCTGAGGCAGCAGCAGCAGACATGGGAGGAAGATCAAGCAGAAGAAGTGCCATGGCAAGACAAGACCCTGCATGGAATGTACCATCGACAGATAGCTGAGGTGGCTGACAATCGGAAATCCTACCAGTGGCTGGAAAGGGCTGGACTAAAAGACAGCACTGAGGCACTGATCATAGTAGCACAAGAACAGGCACTGAGCACCAGATCCATTGAAGCAGGGGTCTACCACACTAGACAGGACTCAAGGCGCAGACTGTGCAGAGAGGCCTCAGAGACAGTCCAACACATAGTGGCAGGATGTAAGATGCAGGCAGGAACAGCATACGCTGAACGGCACAACCAAGTAGTTGGCATTGTGTACAGGAACATCTGCACAGTGTATGGGCTAGAATCTCCCAAGACCACATGGGAGATTCCACAGAAGGTCGTGGAGAATAACAGGGCTAAGATTCTGTGGGGCTTCCATATCCAGACGGACAGGCAGGTACTGGCCAATCAACCAGACATTGTGGTAATAGACAAGGACCAGAAGACAGCGGTGGTGATAGATGTGGCAGTGCCAATTGACAGCAACATCAGGAAGAAGGAGTATGAGAAGCTGGAGAAGTACCAGGGCCTGAAAGAAGAACTAGAGAGGATGTGGCAAGTGAAGGCCAAAGTGGTCCCAGTGGTGGTAGGAGCACTTGGGGCTGTGACTCCTAAGCTGGGAGAGTGGCTCCAACAGATCCCAGGAACAACATCAGAGCTCTCTGTCCAGAAGAGTGCAGTGCTAGGAACAGCTAGGATACTGCGCAGAACCCTCAAACTCCCAGGCCTCTGGTAGAGGACCCGAGGTTGAGGATGACACATACCACCCATAGGGGTGAGAGGGGAATATTTATTAGCCGGGATCATTTAGCTGAGGTTGTTCTTGCTTTCAGAGCAGGTGATGGTGGGGATTGGACTAGATACTTCTTGAGGTCCCTTCCATCCCTATTATTCTTTGATCAAGGAATCAAGATTTTCCTAGTATGATCCTGGTTTCCTGGGCTAGCTTTCTGAATGTGCCAACATCAGGGCAAGCTGCAAAATCAGGGCCAAACCCCATTTATTGCCAACCAGCTCCTCCAGTCCCCATCTAGCCACTGGATCTTTTAAAGAAATAGGTTCTCCTAACCCCAGAGGGCCAGCCACATCACCCAGAAAAATATAGGCTTGGATCTTACCCAAATATCAGGGCTGCCAGCAAATCCTTCAGTAACTGCAACTAAAGGTTTTTGTTTTTGTTTTTGTTTTAAAGAGGTAGAGAGGTGTTAAAGTTTCAAAGTGAATCACATATGTACACATGATTTAGAGTCCATAGAAAGGAAGTCCTTGAAGAATCTGTAGTTTGGAGGCTAGTCCAATTCCTCTGATATACACTCAACACTTGGGTGGGTCCCAATCCTTTGTTCAGTGCAGCAGAATAGTTCTGAAGGATGGTGTTCATTGGCATTGCAGACTGAAAACTGAAGACAAAATGGAAATGGGGCCACTTTCTTTTATCACCTTTGTCTTTCCCCATGCTCTCAGAGTCCTTGCCAAATCATACTGGAGTTCAGCCACATGGTCAGTCTGGGTGACTTGCCAAACAGGTTTCTCCCTAGGTCCACCATAGCTGTGAGCTCCCTTAATAGGCCATTAAGAGGGCAATAGTTTTGCAGACATCCAGTCTGGGATTGCCTTAGAATCAAATAACTTGGAACATAAATAGAACAAACACATTCCTAATTTCTAATACAGATTTGACACCTACATATAATCCATATAATGATTCCTAGCAGATTACAACCATTCTGTTGGTACCAAACATGGCATATCACATATGGATCTTTGTAAATATGAATTATTAAAAGAAAAGATAACCATAAACAGTCTCCTTGACCCAGACAGCATCACACATAGCTTCCAGAAAACGAGTTCCTTTGAAAGGAAGACAGTTGTTAACTTGAAATGGACCATTTAAGGCGCTGTCCAGAAACACTGTGTCCAACTCAAAACAGATAAAACTTTAAAGTGTCCATTACTGAACTGTTGATCATATACAGCATAATTGTGTTAAGAATGACGAATTTTTTTTAAAGTATCAGTAAAATATTTAGTTTTATGTTGTTCATTGTGAAAGCCACATAAAGAAAGGAAAAAGTTCAATCTTGACTTCTCATTTTTCTCTATATTGGATGTGGAGTAGGGGCACCAAAGTCATTGTTCACTTAGGGTTGTGAAAAGTCCTTGGTTCAGTCCTGAATGTTTCACATTTAGCTAGGATATAGAATCCCTTTGGATGATGAGCCTCACTCATCCATAGCCTCAGTCCATGAGTTGCCTTTTAAACCCATGCAAAGTTAGCAAAAATGCTGCATCTGATGAAGTAGCTTTGAGCCCATAAAAACTTATGCCTCAAGAAGTCTTTTAGTCTATAGGGTGCCACAGGACTCTCGTTGGTTTTGCTGTAGCTGATTAACATGGCTATCCATCTGGAAATTAGTCTCTCTCTCCCTCTTTTTTTTTTTTTTTTAATACATCATAGTAAGACTACAGCTGTAACAGTGGCATTGGTACCCCTCAGCCTCCCTTGAGAGACCCTGTGATTCCTCGGAAGTGCACATATGCAGCTGAAGGTCTGGATCCCAAGAGTAGAGCCTATGCACAGCAGGCATTGCAGTCCAGTTTGGTGAGATCACCACATGTCCCTGTAACTGGGTTTCCTTACCATTTGTCATCGGCATTGATGGGGTTAAAGCTCACACACACTGAACCAATCAGCTGAGGATCCCAGTGGACAAGTGGCCCCCAAGGAAATGCACAAACATGCTTATAAGGACAGGGGCACCCTGTCTGAGCAGACACTGCCTACTGCTCGTGCAAGATTTCTGCTGACTCCTTTTCCATTTGGGTGCAGACCTCTGTTTGCAGCTGCTCCCTGTCTCGCATGGAACAGATATGTTAACAGGTTTCTCCTTCCTAAATCTTTCAGACAAAAATAGAAGGGTAAATGCTGCCAGCTGCTCTCAGGGGCAGATGTTCTGTGCAGCAGTAGCTGACTCAGCTGGGCTTTGTGAGTGACTCAATGACAGGGGCTGGAGAACAGGTAGCGCTAGTTACCTGAGGAACCCTCATGGTCCATGAGGATCCTTGCAGGTACCCTGAAGTCCCAGATTCAAAGCAAGTTCCCAGTTTGAAAGCAAATGAACCTTGAGTCAGGATTTCTTAGTAGGTTCCATTTCTAGAGGACAAGGTGTTGTGGGCCCTAGAGGAGCCTGTGGAATATCTCTAAATACTTCCCACATCACCTCATATTTATTTGTTCCTGGAAATTAGATCAGCAAAGCCATAATAAAAGCTTTTATTCTGTAGCTTGATTGTGAATGCAAGACCTCAGAGTTGTGCTGCTCTGTGATAGCATACCACACAAAGCACTTGGAATGGTTTTCTTTTTGGACTGAATGAGGGTTGAAGCAGTTTTCCCTTGCAAAATCTCCTCATGTTAACATGGCTACCTGCCTCTGTTATCCTTCTGGTCTCTGAGTGTCCTATGTCAGCCTTGTACTTTTCCTTCATTTGGGGTGGAATCCCACCATTCTCCCACTAGCAGTCTGGCCATGGGCTGTAGGAACACTGTGGATCAGCAGGGCTCAAACAGCACATCCAGCTTTCATGTGTGATATTCAGTTTGATTTGCATGAACATTCATGCATTTCCCTTTGCAATCTACTTCTTGAAAATCCCCATTAAAAAGAGCAGTATTTAGAATGTATCTATACCCGTTGCTTTCAGCCTGTGGTCTACAGACCAGAAAGGGCATAGACACTATGTGCATGCCCTCCATAGGAAAGCACACCTGCACTAGAAATTTTGCATGTGTTTGGAAATGAAAAAAGGATAGAAATTCCCATAGTAGAGAGTGAGAGTACAGGGACTGAATTTTGTTTATGCTGATCCCAGTGCCTGCACCATTCTGGATAAAGTCTACAGCCAGACATCATAAAACCAGAGAAGAATCAGTAAACTACTAAGCTGAAGATAAAGAGCACTAAGTGGTACAGAGGATACCCCTGACTTTTCTTTGCTGACAAGCAATGCAATAGGGGCCAAGAG
Organism: Podocnemis expansa; assembly: GCA_007922195.1. Taxonomy (NCBI): domain Eukaryota; kingdom Metazoa; phylum Chordata; order Testudines; family Podocnemididae; genus Podocnemis; species Podocnemis expansa. The sequence goes on along the minus strand of ML682279.1, from coordinate 130,267 downwards.
GCTGCAAATTTTTAAAGTTCTCTAGAGATCCAGATGATACACAAGGTAAATTTTTCATTCCTCTCTACGGTTAGAAATCAAGGACCAGCTGGTGACCTGGTCTTGGTAGATAAATGTGCGAGGTAAAATAATCAGAGAAGGGGTGCGGCCAAGCAGGATAGGGAAGCAATGTGAGGCATACAACTCTGAGCCCCTTGAGTGCCTGGAGTGGGAGCTGGGGTTGAACTATAGAAAAAGAGCATGGGTGATTGGTGTTGAGCAAGGTGTGGTGAGTCCCTTGTACCGGGAGAGTGAAACATGAAGGGAACGAGGATGACTGGCCACCCTGATTGCTACATTGCCCTTAAGAGTTAATCCTATTTCCTGCAAAGAGGCAATGTCATAATTTGTGCTTTTGGTATTCAAGATGGTTAAAAAAAGGCAAGGAAATATTTTATAATTCATAAATAGTACCAGTACATGCAATATAAATAATAATTTTCATGATGTGCTTTCCACAGTATGGGCATGATACAATGGGCCACACTCAGAAGTGGACGAGAAGAGAGGATGTTTGTGTGCTGTGTAAATTGGAAAATCACAGTTTTGAGGCAGGTGGTGGAAGTCAAAATTTGGAAACTTTCCTGATTTACACCTAAAATATATTGAACAGGTAGATGTCAGGAGGAAGCTTTCCATGGGTACAGATTATCTCATACTGTCTAATGCAGAGCTGCTTCTATCCACCTCAGGAGCATCTGACACTAGACATGAAACATTGGGCAGATGTACTACAGCTGTGATCCTCTGTAGCTGTGCCAGTCTTCCACTGGTGGTATATATGAGAAAATAAAAATGGCCATACTTAATAGCCTGTTTCAACAATGTGAGTGTGACAAATATTAGGGGCAGCCTAGGGAAGGAACAGAATACATAATAAAGTTTAAATTCAATATGATCTTCCTTGAGCTCCTGGGAGTCTTTTGACTTCCAGTGAGAGCAGAATATTATATAATTCAATATCATCTTGATTCTTGTTATTTTTCCTTTTCAGGAAGTAAAATTTAAAACTCCTCTGAATTCTCCAGTGGATTATGTCATTTCTAAATAACACCAAATTACAACCTCCAGTTTTCCTTCTAACTGGAATTCCTGGGCTTGAAGAAGTCCACGTCTGGATTTCGATCCCCTTCTGCCTACTCTATGTTACTTCAATCATAGGAAATTCACTTATTCTGTATATTATAAAAACAGATTCAGCCTTTCATGAACCCATGTATATTTTCCTTTCCATGTTGGCCTTCACCGACCTTGGTTTATCAATATCCACCATGCCAATGACACTGGGAATCTTCTGGTTTAACTCTAGGGAAATTAGTCAGGATACTTGTTTTGCCCAGCTGTTCTTCATCCACTCCTTTCAGATCACTGAATCATCTGTGCTCTTGTCCATGGCCTTTGACCGCTTCATTGCTATCTGTAACCCACTGAGATATGTTTCCATCTTAACCCCACCCAAAATAGCCAAAATTGGTTTTGTCTGTCTGCTAAGAGCTGTGGCTGTAATATTCCCACTCCCCTTTCTCCTGAAACAGCGCCAATACTGTAAAATCAACGTCCTCACCCATTCCTATTGCCTGCATCCAGAGGTCATGAAGCTGGCTTGTTCAGATATCACTGTCAACATCATCTATGGCTTGTTTGTGGTAATATCTTCAATGGGGTTGGATGTATTGCTCATTCTCCTGTCTTATGTGATTATCCTCAAAACAGTGCTGAGCATCACATCCCATGGGAAGCGCCTCAAGGCCTTGAACACCTGTGGCTCCCACATCTGTGTTGTCCTGCTTTTCTACATTTCAAACATTTCCTTGACTGTGCTCTACAGATTTGTGAAGAACCCTTCTCCCTTGGTGGAGAATGTCCTCGGCAATGTCCATTACCTAATCCCACCCTTCTTGAACCCAATAGTGTATAGCATCAAAACTAAACCCATTAGAGAGAGGATAATTAGGGTGTTCATCAAGTGAAGGGTTGTTCTCAGGACTGGTGACACAGAAGATGACCTACTGATCACCCTCATCAGGTGTTAAGAGATGACAGTTCATGGGGGGAAGAAAATTGAGGGAGGCAGTACCATTAACAAAGAAGCAATGTTTGTGTAGAGTCCAGGAAACTGTTACCTTGTTATCTGATGTACAGCTATATCAAGGCCATTTCAGAATTTGTCCTGGCATGGAAAAGGAACATAATTATTTTGTCCCCTTGTCCATGACTTGTCACTGTCCCTTCTCTGAATAAAAACCAGAGGCAATGAGAAAAGCTGCATTGCTGTTTTGTAGCCACCATCTTGGCCCTTTATGAGCACTTTGGGTTCTGCATAATCCATCAGAGTGGCACCAGCTATGAGAGGGGCTATTCAAGAGTCCATGTCAGCCAAGCTTACTTACGTACTCATTCCAGTGTGTGGGATTGAGTCATGTCAGAAACATGATTAAAACCAAAGGCAAAAGAAGAACCATTTAGGAAGTTCCAAGTTGCTGCCTCATGGACAGCTCTGCACACATCACGCCTCTTGTCTTCTCCCAAGCCACTGTGCTGCCCCCACACAGAGCAGAGTTATGTGTGGGTTACTGTGGGTTGAGTTCTGGTAAGAGACTCAGGCCTACATTCCCTCCCTGCCTCCTCCAGATCTGTTGCTCCAGCCATGTAAATAGGTGGAATCAGGCCCCAGCTCACCAAGACAGACATGGGCATTTCTGAGCCCAAGCCAGTCATTTGCTGGCCATTAGAAGGGTTGTGTTGGGTCTCTCCCCTTTGAGGGTTGAGGGAGCCAGAAGGGTCAGTGAGACCCTGCTTAACGGTGTGGCTGTTATACTTTATGGGACTTCTGGAGCTCACCTAGTCCTAGTAGAGGTAGTAACTGTTACTTGGTAGTTCTGTTTTCTTGGAGAATCAGGGCATATTATCCAGGCATTGAGACTCACCCCGACCCCATCACCTTCAGCCGCTGCTTGAACCAGAAACCAGAAACATGGAAAGGCAGTGGGAGACATACCTAAAACCCCTTTTAACAAGGATGCTGCAATTAGGGCAACTCCTCAAGCCTCATCTACATGGAAGATGTGAGCCATTAGCACACAGAATAGACAGCGAAACTTCATTTGCATCAAGGATGGAACCAGAATTAGCATATTGAATGGAGAACCAAGCTCTGAGGCAGGAGTCACACTGAATTCTGGGACTGGCAAAGCAAGGGAGCACTGCATGATGGGGGAATCTCTACTTCTGAGACAAAGGAACTCATGTCTGCACACACCCAGCTCAGCAGTTATCAGACCAATTTTAGTAAAAGATCTTCAATTGATATCCAACATGCTGAATCTGCCTGATTGCATTGTAAGCTCCCTCAGAGGAATGCCACCCATCACCAGGAATGATCAGCTCCTATTGTCCACCTAAACAAACACCTCTGGTATAGTTCCTTAAGACACTATTTACTCCAGAACAAACCTAGTGTTCTGCCTTAAACCATTGTTTCTTCCCTTCAAAAATCCCTACTCAAGTTCCACATGAGAGTGAGTTAGTCCTGAATCTGCTCTGATGCCTGATCTGTTGCCTGGACCTACAAGCTGCATTAGGTCCACTGGGACTTCACCTTCTTCTTGCTGATTGTGGTGGAGGTCCTGCCTGTGTCCAGCACTCCAGACCCTAAGCTGAACAGCCTGGTTCCTGGGTACCTTTGAACTGCACTGAATGGTAAGACACCCACCCCCCTTGCTTCACTCTTTTTTTCTTCTTAATCCAGCTATAATTCTCTAAACCTGATCATTTGTAATCCACTTGGCCTAGATTCCCCCAGTACTATAATTGAAACTGGGTAATATCATGACTGTTTGATCATTTTCCTCTTTTGTATGGTTATTAATATGCTAACTGTTTGGGTATTTTTCTTTCCTTTTATAATTATTCATAAATTGTATCTACCTGGCAATAAAGTAACTTTCCTAATCAAGCTGGTTGTCAGATTTCCTCTGTGTTCTTGGCTTCCCTATAGTGCTCTGCAGCAACCCTCCTTTCAACCAGCCAAAGATCCCTGTGATACCCAGTTCCTTCTAAGTTTTGCTCATTGTGTGGTTACCAGCATACTGAACCTGTGGCATGTAAGGGTGACAGCAGAAAGTGCTGTTTTAACCGTGCATCTGAGCAGGCTTACTCCAGTCTAGTTTGGTGCGGTGCAGGGGCACATAAGAGTGGCAGCAGAGAAGTGCTGTGTAACCCAGCCTGCTAAATTCAGGGACATATAAGGGGTCAGCTGAGAGTGCCGATAGATTCGGTATGCTCGGTTGCACTTAGAAACCCAGGCTTGGAACATTTAGGACCTGCAAGGGTGGCTCCAAGGGAGGGATTAGCAGAAGGGAGGAGGAAGCACCACATAGGGTATGTTCACACAAGTCTTTTATTTTGAAACAACACTGGTAGGGGCTACCAGTGCCTGCTCTGCCCTGCTAGGTGGTGGGTCAGAGGGGCAGCGGGGGAAGCCAGGGGGAAGAGGGGCTTCCCCATCTGCCCCCCCCCCGTGTTTTTTCCCCTGCCACTGGCTCTGAAGAGCCGGTGGTAGGGGATTGATTGGCAACATGGTCCTGCTGGGGGGGGGCACATTGCCACACCACCCATCATGCCCCTCTTCTAATTTGAAATAGCAAGTCGTGTGTTTGGACATGCTATTTCGATTGGGGCTTTTCCCTTATTTAAAAAGGATTTTTAGTTATTCTGAATTAACTCATTTCAAAATAAGGGCTTTATTTCAAAACGACTCATTTCGAAATAACTTATTTTGAAACAAGGCCCTGCATGTGGACATAGCCATAGAAACACAAGTGACACAAGCAGTGCACTAATAGAATTGCAATCTCCCACAGCCCCCCAAGAGGAAGTAACCCTAATAAATGAGCATACGCAAAGTTGACAGGGAAAGTTGGTAACAGTAATGGTGAGATAGGAAGATGGTCCTGAATAGAGGCTAGATTGTGCTTTGAATAATCTCTGTTTACTGTTTCAAGAAGGCTGTGATATAAGGGCCTTGAAATGCAAGGCAGCACTCATCTCTACTCACACCCTGCCAACCCACAGAAACATTGGAAATCTGGGCTGGCTGTCTCCTCTCTCAGAATATGGGCAACACTGGCTGGTGAAGGACAAATGCCAGAGCTCTATGTGTGGAGGCTGAGTGTGGGGGGAGGGATTGATATATACAGGAGGGGGGTGAAGCTTGTGAGGAGTCAGGACAGCTGTGGCAAATGTGAACCAATGTGGACCCCAGTACTGAGCACAGAGGGGTCTCCATTATAAAGGAGGAATGTGAGGGAAAGCCTAGGAGATCCTTTGCTTTGGAGAACAAATAAGAGGCCATGCAGAGAGATCTTCTTTTCACCCCCAAAGACTGAAACAAAATCATTTGAAAGACTGTACAGGGAAGGTCAGGATGCATGTTGGTATGTCAGGCTGCAATGGAGTATGCTGGAGTGGTAACCATTCACTGGGATTTTGCCAAATACACTTTGCTCTTGGAAGCTGGTTGAAATGGTCTCAGGCCCTAGGTTGCTCTAAACTCTAGTGATGATTTGTGATACCATCTAACTGTAGAGATTCATTAATTATTATTTTTCATACTAAAAATTCATATTTGCAGTAATTCATATGTTATATGCCATGCTTGGTAGCAATGGACAGGTTTCACTTGGCTAGGAAATATTTTATAGTTAATATGAAGGTGTCATATCTGCATTACAAGTTAGGAATATGTTTATTCTATTCATATTTAAAGTTTTTGGATTCTAGGACACTCTCCAGATTGGATGTCTACAAACTTCTGTTTCCCTTAATGGCCCATTAAGGAAGCTCCTACATATAGTGGGAACAGGGAGAAATCAGTTAAGCCACTAGGACCTGCCTATGTGACTGAATTCCATTTTGATCTGCAAATATTCTGCACAGCATTGAGGAGGACAGAGGTGATAAAAGGCAGCAGCACCAACTGCGTTTTGCCTCTGGTTTTCAGTCAGCAACCATCACTCATGTCTGAGAGCGAGGTTTAATTTGAAAGTGTCTTTTAACTAACTCTGAGTGGTTCCAGGGAAGAGGGCACTAAAGCATAGTAAATGGCAGAATAGGAGCAATGGTTACAGGTTGCAGTGGGAAAGGTCTAGGTTGTAGACTAACAAATACTGCTTCCCTAGGAGAGTGGTAAGAAACTTGAATGGTTTCCCTAAAGAGGTGATAGAACCTCTCTCCCTAGAGGTTTTTAAAACCTGACTTTACAAAACCTTCACTGAGATGAAATATTTGGGTTTGGCCCTGCTTTGGACAGGGGGTTGGACTAGCTGACTTCATGGTGTCCCTTTCAACCCTAGTCTTCTATCATTCAACCAACCAAACACTAGCTTGCTGCCTAGGCCTGATTCTGGCCCATGGAGAATTTGATGCATGCAGAAGGACTGAAAGAACTAACCCACATCAGAGTGAGGGGGGTTAATGTGAAAGCCATTTACAGTAGGGGTGCCTGAAGTTTTTGTACATGAAGGGCTGCAGAAGTTGATTAGCATGGGCCCATGGGCCTCAAAATTCCAAAACCATTTTTTTGCACTATACATGATATATAGTTACATATTTTCACTGTATTATTGCAACAGAAAAGTCATTTGTGTGCCGCATGCAGGGTATTTGGGAGGCACCAACAGCAAAAGGGAAGAACTGTTATTTAAGATGCTTTTACCAGAGGGAAGAGGAGATGTAGGACTAGGTGGCCTGAGATGAAACTTCATTAAGCGATATTCAGGATGTTTAGAGTACCTTGACTCCTGATGATATTTTACCCCAGGAGCCAGAATTGCCCCTTTCTGTTACAAGAAGGGACAGCTATGCCAAGATCTACAATGTTACACCCACTTTGAGATGAAAATAAACACCACAGCCTCCTAACGGCCTCTTCTGCTGGCTTGTGCAAGGAGTAGCTCCTTCCTCTTCTTTCTCAGATAGTCCCAGCACAAACATATATAACTGATCACTGAGGAAACAGTGCATCATAACATCAACTCCAGTCTGAGCCATAAACCATTTGCTCTTCTCTTCTCTTCCCCCACACTCCCACCCCTTGAAACAACACCCCATTTCAGCCTGGCTCAGAGTTGTATATATGAGTGCCTGGCTCCACCCTTTATTATAATAACCACACCCAGGGAAGGGCTCATGTTATAAATGGCTGATCCTCCATTTTGGATCTAGACACACATTGCATTGAAGAGAGTGGTGGGGAGAAGGCAGAAGTTTATACTGTGTTGGGGAAGGAAAAGGAAGAACAGAGAGAAGGGAGAGGGTAGGTTTAGTTTCCCTGTAACTGAGGAGAAATTTGGAAAATTGCTCTTGTGTGGTCCTGAGAACAATTGTTTCTATTGTGTTTTTTTTTTGGTTCTCATTACATTCAGAGAAGGATTTGGAGAAATAACACATGAGAAAATAAAAATAGTTAATAATTAGGGAACCCCAGGATGGCACCATGTCACTGAGTGCTCAGGTGCTTCACTAGAGAATCTGATAACTGCTGCTGGGGACTAAATTGCCCTTGTATGGTACTTCTAGTTAGAAATTCTTCTCAAACTCTGATGAAATAAGTTACCCCATCTGTGAAGAGACTGTCTGGCATACCTATTCTGCATTTAAAACAGAACCAGGTGTTTTAATTCTGCCCCCTTCTTGACTATGCAGGGGACCCAGACTCCTAGGCTCAGTGAAGGAGTGGTGCCTTGCCCCCAGCAGTCACATTGATGATCTCACCTGCTGCAGCATTAAAGTGGAGGGTGGAGTCTTTTACTGGTCACATTTCTTCTTCCCCTTCCTGAATGATTGGAAAGCACATTGGGTTGCAAAGGAGAGCCCTAGGAAGGAGCTGATTACAGCTAGCTGCATCTGTCCTTCTTTGAAACCTGGTTCAATGGAGAGATGGAGAAATAGGCAGGGATGCTTCTACTTGTGCAGGGGACAAAAAGGAGAACAGAGGGAAAAAACACTTCATAAAGGAATGTGGGAAAGGCCCTTCCTGCCTCATCAAAGCCTGGTCCCAGCTCTCACAGGCAGCCCAGACATAGGTGATGTGAGTGGTTTTTATTTTAAGGATGGTGATTCCCAGTTCTAATTTAGATTTTAAATCCATTGTGGCAGCCTATTCTGGGTCTATGCATGTACAGTGCCTAACATAACAGGGGTACAACCAATAACTGGGCCTCTAAGTACAGGAGGAATATAAATAATAGTTGGTGAAGGCTGGTGACTTTACAGGGCAGTGATTCAAGCTGGTCAACATTCAGCTTCAAGGCTGACTCTGTTTCAGTCTAAGACATTGGGTAGTGACTGACTGTCTATGTCTCAACCCCCCCACACACCCCCATCAAGGGAGGGTGAGAAGTAATTGGAGCATTGAGCTAAATCATGGCACTCAGTAAAGAAAACAGGGCTGTTCCTGGCATGCTGGGGTCATATTATGAGACTAACCTCTCTAGAAAAGAATCAGCCTGTATTTATAGAAGCTCTTTTCCTTTCTGTGATTCAGAGAAAACTGGCCTTTCACTTAGGCTGATTGGCCTGCCTAGAAAGACCAGAGCAGAAAGCATCCATACCCTTTGTGAAAGGGCCACTCTCCTTAATCCTGTCCTGTCTCCAGTTAGAGACAATCCTTCATTTGTACATTTTCATTGTTCATGGACTCTGTTAGTTTGTTCCATTAGTGGGAGGGATGAGGCTCAGAGACAGAGGCAGAGTGCTAGGCTAGCGGTGATGTGCTTTTTTTCCTCTGAATCTCAGTGAGCCTGGAATCTGAGCAGGGCAGCTTGGTTCAGGATTTGAACCCAAACTTCCTCAGTGTTTGATTGGATCCTCTAGCTGAAACATGAAACAATTTGTGATAAGATCAGGGAATTTCATTTTCATATGTGTAAGCACATAGATACTCTGAAACACAATGTTAATAGTCATAAAGGCAGCCAGCTGTAGCACGGAGCATTAAATCAGTTATCCTGTACAAAGCAATATCATAAGACAGTGAACACCTACTGCAACGACCCTTAGCTGTGGGGAGTGGTAAATATGCTGCAGGGTAGGAATAAGGTAAGGAATGACCTGGGCAGGTTTGAGGGTTGGACCAAAAGAAATCCAACGATATTCATCAGGGACAAGTGCAGAATCCTGCACATAAGATGAAAGAAAACCCATACACTGCTATGGACTGTGGGCCAACTGGCTGAGCATCAGCAAGGTACCTGGGGGTAACAGTAGATAAGAGACTGGACAGGAGTCAACAGTGTGTCCTGATTGCCAAAAGGTGAATGGCATATTGGGCTGAGTTAGTAGGACCATTGCCAGCAGATGGAGGAAAGTGATAATTCCCTCCTATTCAGCACTGACAATGCCTCATTTGGAGTATTGTGTCTATTTTTGGGATGCCAGCTACAGAAAGGGTGTGAACAAATTGGAGAATGTTCAGTGGAAGGAAACAAAAATGAAGATTTGGGAACTAAGAGTAATGGTCTCAAATTGCAGTGGGGGAGTGTCACGGGTTTCACACCTGTTAACCCTGGGTTATTATCTATATGATTTTCCTGTTCACTTGCATACTGTGATTGTATGATTTGTTGCCAATTTCACCATGCAACATTTTGTATGGATGCTCATAACCTGTTCTACACGATTACTGTGATATGTTTCCTGCACCATCTTGCATGTACATAGACATGTAGCATGTTTAGCATGGCTCGGGAGCTGTGAGACAGAGCTCTCTCCCAGAAAACAGACAAACACCTGGTGAAGACAGCAAACATATGCTAACTGAGGTGGCCGGGAAGAAGGGTGAGAGGAATGGAGAACAAAGAATGACAACTGACAGATTTTAGGGGCTTTTGACCTGGGACTCTGTTATCTTGGAAGAACTTCAAACAAGATCTGAGCCCTGCTTGCTCACAGGCAGAGGCTAGCTGTATGATCACCTGCTAGTCAAACACTTTGAACATGAACTTGAAGTACGAGGTCAATTTAAGTAGAGATATTACAGTAGTATGTGTATTTTACCTTTGATTTTCTTGTCATCACTCCTGATGCCTCTATATTGTGATTCTGCCATGATTGGCCATGGTCTCACTTGGAATTATAGTCTGATCAATAAACTTGTATATGTTATATCTAAAGCTGTGTGATATTTAGAGGGTGTGATTGAAGAGGGCTGGGCACAATCCATTTCTTTGTTAAATGGACGGACTTCAGTCTATTTTGATTTGGAGTGGGTCTCCACAAAAGATTTTGATCCACAGGAAAAATTCCCCTCTCATTCATTTTTGGAGTAGTTTCCATAGAAAAGTGAATAACAATAGAAAACTCAGCCGCCATGTGGCTGCCCAGCTGCAGCTGTCTGCATTCCCAGGAGAAATTGGAGGGTTTTCATCTCCCTTTTCCTTATAACAAACATGAGACTTGCACTGACTGAGTCTATGGCTGCTCCCCAGGTATGGAAAGGTCTAAAATTGATGCCAAGTCTGTGCCTCACCAGCTTCCCTAACTTGCCTTCCCACTTGCTCACAGCATAAACCCATCCTCTGCAATGGCCTCTAGAGCAGATTGTGTGGGCAGTGGCTACTATGACAGGCCCTTAGAGCACGTCTCAAACCTGTCCTCTCTGGGTGCTGGAGAGCTCTGTACAACAGTTGCGGAGGCCCAGAGATTGTGTGTTGGAGGGCCAAGCTATAAGGGGATCAGAGAGATCGCTATGTAACTTTGGGGCTCCATGGATGCTGGGCCCTCCTTTTCCCCCCAGGCAGAAGGAAAGGTACCTTGAGTAATTTGAGGAAACATTTCCAGGTAGAGAGCTGTGTGCAACTGTCCTCTTCCAGCCTGAACCCTGCATTCTCCGGACAGGATCAGGGGCTCCCAGAGAGAAATCTGACACTGCCTAACTATTCTTAGTTTACTTTTATGTATCACAGCAAGACTACAGCTGTAAAAGCAGCATTGGTAGCTCTCAGCCTCCCTTGAGGGACCCTGTGGCTCCTCTGAGGTTCACATATGGAGCTGAGGGCCTGAACCCCAGGGACAGAGTCTTTGCACATCGTGCAGTTCAGTCCAATTTGGGGGCATTGCCACATATCCCTGTGATTGGGCATCATGCACTTTGTCATTGGCAGTGATGGAGTTAAAGCTCACACAGACTGAACCAATTAGCCCAGGCTCTCGGGTGGACAAGTGGCCCCCAAGGTATTAAAGAAACACTCTTCATAAAGACAGTTGCCCTCTGTCTGAGCAGACGGCACCTGTTATCTCTGCAAGCTCTCAGCCGATTCCATGTCAGTTTGGGTGGAGCCCTTTGTTTGCATCTACTCCCCTTCTTGCAGGAACTGGGTATGTGAGCAGGTTTCTCTGACTTCAAATCATTCAGACAAAAAGGGAAAGAGTAAAGGCTGCCAGCTATTCATAGGCGCAGATGTTCTGTGCAGCTGCAGCTGACTCTGCCCAGCTCCAATGAGGGCCATAGCTAGGGTGGGGCGAGTGGGGCAAACCCCCAGCCACATATTGTAGCGGGCCCCAAACCCTGCTTCTTAATGAGGCATAAGGGGGCCTCACCTGAGCACAGTCAATGTTCCCTGCCTGGGGAGGATGAATCACCAGGATGTGGGCTCCTGCAATTGCAGCGAGGGATCAAAGCGCCCAGGCCCCCAAATCACATTTGCAATGGTCTCCCTTTTGTCAATAAATTCCTGAATGTATCTGCTTGGTAGGTAGCTGCCCCACTCCAAGCACCCCGGCTTTTTCTCCTGCTCCAGAGACTCAGATCCTTTGTGCCTCTCCCGTGTGCAGCTGGACCCTTTGCTTTCTTCTCAGCCCCAATGTAATTCCTTTCTGCTGGTGCCCCCTCTTGATACTATCAATGTCCCTTTCAATCAGTCCTGCATGCCCCCAGGGCCAGGCTGCTCCTCAATGGATATAAACAGAAACAGGAAACTTCTCATTCTTTTGCTGGGGTGATGAGGGTGCGCAGAAGGGGCTATTGCCCTGAGGAGGGATGGCTGGAGCAGATTGTGTTAATGACTTGCTAATGAGTTTGTCATTCACAAAAACAAAGGAATTTCTGCTCTGAATAAGCCAAGTGCAAATAAGCAGCAACAGCAGCTCAGCAGGAGGGGAGGAACTGGAAGGAGAGAGAGGCGGTGGGGAGGTAGGGGCAGGTGAGGGCATCCAGGCTGGGGATGCAACAAACCAGGGCAGTGCTGCTGAGGCTTTTGTTTCCTTCTGCTGGAGTTCACACATAGCAGCAGAGGAATTATAGCTGAGCTCAGATCCAGCTTCCTGCTGCCTGCCAGGAATGGACTGGGCCGCGGATCAGGACGGGGTAGAGGGAGGGCGTGTCTGGGGCTGCCTTCCCCGTGCACCAGAACTCCTAGTTACGGCTCTGGCTCTGATTGTGGTTCAGTGACAGGGGCTGTCAACAGGCAGCACTAGATGGATGAGGAACCCGTGACTCCATTCGGTCATTATCCATTGGGAATCCTTCCAGAAGCATAGAAATTCCAGATTCACGAACAACTTGCAGCATGAAAGCACCTGTATATTGAGTCAGACTTTCTCAGTTGGTCCCATTTCTAGAGGAGAAGGATGCTGTGGATCCTAGAAGAGCCCATGGAATATCACTGAATACTTCCCACATCACCTCAGGTTTATTAGTTCCTGGAAATTAAATCAGCAAAGCCAGCAGTGCCAAAGTTTTGGAACTCCAGAGCCACACAAGTTGATTATTAAACTTTTGAGAGCTACACTGAGACATATAACCATATACTTTTCTTTACTCCGAAAGTACTAAGTTTAAAATTCATTGCATAGTTTAATTTTATTGTAAAAAGAGGGCAAATATTGATCCTACTAATGTCAGATTCTAATAATTATTTAAGGTTACCACGAAAACTAGGCCTATAGAGTAAAAAATTAGCTATTGTTTGATGTAGAAGACTGCAGGCTATTGGAGAGGTTTTTGTTTTTGTATTGTGTGGTGTTGTTTTTTTTTGGCAGGGGGGTGGTTTTTTTGTTTTTTATTTCTTAATCTGGGCAGTACCTTGTCAATACAGTAGGTAAAAGATCTCTCAAGTGCTGATCTCTAAGTATTGCACAATGTTTTGATTTAGCAAATTTCATTGTGGAATACAATGCGTCACAGCAGTTAGTTGTGCCAAAAATTGAAAGTGATCTACATTCAGTTTTAAATGATCTATTTTCTTCTTCATATTTCATTTCTTATTATTCCATGTCATGTTTAGAAGGTCTTGTAAAACACGATTTTATCTTAACAATGAATAAACTGGATTAGGACCTATGAGAAAATTTAAATATGTTGTGGCTTCCCCGACCATGCCACACATCTCCCCCTTCTCTGACCATGCCACTGCTTCCCCTCCATCACCAACCATGCTGCCACTTCCCCTACAGGCTGTTGCTTCTCATTCCTGACCATGCAGCCGCTTCCCCTTCATCTCCAACCATGTGGCTGCTTCCCCTCCATCCCCGACCATGTCATTGCTTCCCTGCCATCCACTACCATGTTGCCGCTTCCCCTCCGACTCTGACCATGCCATTCTTCTCCTGGCTGTGCTCCTCTAAAATCCGCAATTTCTCTCTCAAGAGCTGCATTTTGGTCGCTCCTGCTCAAAGCTGTATTCTTTGGCTTGACTGTGAATGCAAGAACCCAAAGTTGTGTTTCTTTGTGGTAACACACCTGCCAAGGCACATGTCCAACTTTCATGCATGAAATTAAACAGTATGATTTGCATGAACACTCATGCAATTGTCTTTGTAATCCATTTCTAAGACATCCCCATTTTAGGACAATAGAAGAGCTTGACTTACAATGTATTTATACCTGTTACTTTCACCCTGTGATCTACAGATCACAGAGGCCGTACACACTATGTGCCGGCCCTCCGTGGGAAATCACATCTGCAGTAGAAATTCTGCTTGTGTTTGCTAATGAGAAAAGGTTGAAAATGACCATAGTAGAGAATGACAACCCAGGGAATGAATAGCATAAATGCTGATCCCAGTGCCTATAGCAATCTAGACAAAGGCTACAGACAGACATCACAAAACCTGAGGACAACAAGCCAATTACAAAGACAAAGATTTAAGATGCAACCTGTTACAAACAATATCCTTAACTTTTCTTCTGGTGATATGCAAGTGAATGAGGGCCAAGAGGCTACAAACTTCTCTAGAAATCCATATGGCCCACAAGGTACTTTTTTTTTTTTTTTTTTTGGTCCCTCTCTAAGTTTAGAATTCAAGGAACAGCTGGTGACCTGGCCCTGCAAGATAAAGAGGTCAGCTACAACAACCAGGGGAGGGCACTGGTCAAGCAAGTCAGGGTAGCAGTGTAAAGCAATCTGTCTGCTGTGCAGGATGGGTACACAACTCTGAGCCTTTTGACTTCCTGCAGTGGGAGCTGGGCATGAACTGCAGATGAAGAACATGAGTGACCGTAAACGAGCAAAGTGTCCTGAGTCCTTTGTACTAGAGGAGTAAAACCTGAAGGGAAAGAGAGTAGCTGGCCATGCAGTTTGCTACACTTCCCTTAAGCATATATCCTTTTTCCTCCAGAGAGTCAATGCTATAATTTGGGCTCTTGCAATATTTATTTATATAAATAAATATTTCAAGAGCCCAAATATATATAAAGTCAATGAAATAAATATATAAATATTGCAGGACCCCAAATATATATAACAGCAATGAAACATTTAATAAATAATATCACCACAGAAGAGATAAATGCAATAATCATTTTCACACCATGGGCATGATACAATTGGCCACACTCAAATGTGGAGAACCTGAGAGGATGTTGGTGTGAAGGTAAAATGCTAAAACCACAGTTCTCAGGCAGGTTGTGGAACTCAGAGCTTCAAGATATCATTGGGATCGAGTCTTTAGTAAGATTCAAAGAGGAATTCAGTGTTTATGTGAACAACCAGATAATCAAATTAAGATAGTGGGGAATAAACTATATAGATATATTTAAAAAAAAATGCTCAGGAAGGCTATAAACCTTCTTGTTTTAAAGCATAAAATATATTGAACCATTAGATTTCAGGAGGAAACTTTCTGTGGGTACAGGTTATCTCACTGAGTTTATTGCAGTTTTTCTTTAAGGTTCCTGCAAGAGGATCTGGCACTGAACATGAGAAATGGGGTAGATGGACTACAGGTGTGATCCTCTGTGGCAATGTTAATCTTCCATTGGTCCTATATATGGGAATATGTAAATAGCCATGTACAGTCAGACCAGTGGTCCGCCGAGCTTAGTAGCCTGTTCCAACAGTGTGACAGTGACCAATGGCTGTGGCTTTCCAGGGAATGAACAGAATAAGTGGTAAAGTATAAATCCAAGATTACGTTTTTGCTCATCTTCCTTGTTGTTCTGTGAGTCTCTTGAATTCTACTGAGAACAGTATGATGCATAATTCAATATCATCTAGTCACCTGTTATTTTCCTTTTCAGGAAATAAAATTCATAACTCTTCCGACTTCCCCAGTCTGTTATGTCATTTGTCAATAACAGCAAATTACAACCTTCAGTGTTCCTTCTAACTGGAATTCCTGGGATGGAAGAACTTCGTATCTGGATTTCTATCCCCTTTTGCTTACTATATGTTACTTCAATCTTAGGAAATTCACTCATTCTGTTCATTGTAAAAACAGATCCAGCCTTCCATGAGCCCATGTACATTTTTCTTTCCATGCTGGCCTTCACAGACCTTGGCTTATCGATATCAACTATGCCGACGACACTGGGCATCTTCTGGTTTAACTCTAGAGAAATAAGCCACGACGCCTGTTTTGCCCAGCTGTTCTTCACTCACTCATTTCAAATCACTGAATCCTCTGTGCTCTTGTCCATGGCCTTTGACCGCTTTGTTGCAATCTGCAACCCACTGAGATATGGTTCCATCTTAACCCCACCCAAAATAGCCAAAATTGGGTTGATGTGTCTCCTAAGAGCAGTGGCTGTAATATTCCCACTCCCCTTTCTTCTGAAACAACGCCAATACTGTCAAATCAGTATCCTCAACCATTCCTACTGCCTGCACCAGGAGGTCATGAAGCTGGCTTGTTCAGATATCAGAGTTAACGTCATCTATGGCTTCTTCGTGGTACTCTCTTCACTGGGGTTAGACTTAGTGCTCATCCTCTTATCTTATGTGATTATCCTTAAAACAGTGCTGAGCATGACATCCCATGGAAAGCGCCTCAAGGTCCTGAACACCTGTGTCTCTCACATCTGTGTTGTCCTGCTTTTCTACCTTCCGAGCATTTCCTCAGCTGTGCTGTACAGGTTTGTGAAGAACCCCTCTCCCTTGCTTCAGAATGTCCTCGGCAACATCTATTTGCTAATCCCACCCCTCATGAACCCAATCGTGTACAGTGTGAAAACCGAAACTATTAGAGAGAGGATAATTAAGATGTTCATCAGTTGAAGGGTTGTTTTCACAGTTGGTGACACAGGAGATGAACTACTGATCACCTTCATCAGGTGTTAAGGGATGACAGTGCACTGGGAGAATAGGACTGAGACAGGCAGCACCCTTAACAAAGGGACAATGTTTGTGTAGTTCGCAGGTGATTGTTGCACTTTTATAAAATATAGAGCTGTAGCGGTGTTATTTCAGAATTCCTCTTGATATGGAGAAGAAACATGATTATTTTGTTCCATTGCCCATGACTTGTCCCCGTTGCATGTCTAGTTAAAAGCCAGGGGTGATGAGAAGCTGCAGAGCAGTTTTTAGTCACAGTCTTGGCCCTTCCTGAGCACTTTGGCTTCTGCTTGATCTATGAGAGTGACACCAGCTGTGAGAGGGGCTATTCAAGAGGCCAGGTCACCCATACTTTACTTCTTTACTCACCCTGGTGTATGGGAATGAGTCATGTCAGCAATGGGATTAAAGCCAAAGCTGAAAGAAACACCAGCCAGGGAAGTTCCAAAGGGGCAGCCATGTTAGTCTAGTAAAGCAAATAAAAAAAGGCAGACAAACAAACAAAAAAAGCAAGGAGTCTTGTAGCACTTAAAGACTAACAGATTTATCCCATGAGCTTTTGTGGGAGAATATCCCACTGTGACAGACGCTTTGAAGAGGGAGAACTTACAGTATTGGATAAAAATAAATGCAGGGGAGTGTAAGACATGGGATCAACTCAAATTTGAATCCTTACAAATGCTCTGATGTGCTGTTGCAGTATGACCAGATCCCATGAAAGCTCATGCAATAAATAAATCTGCTAGTCTTCAAGTGCCACAGGAGTCCTTGCGTTTTTAGCCATTCAGGGAGTTCACTGTTGCTGCCTCATGGACAGCTCTGTACACATCACACCTCCTTTCTTTCCCCAACCCACCGTGCTGCCCCCACACAGAGCAGATGTTTGTGTGTTGTTGTGGATTACACTCACGTGAGCTCTGGTAAGAGACTCAGGCCCAGATTCCAACCTTGCACTTAGGTGGAAACAAGCTTCAGCTCTGCAAGAGAGACCCAAACAGTACTGAGCCCATACCAGTCTTTTAGTAGCTATTAGAGGGGTTGTGCCAGAGACTCTCCTCATGGAGGGCAGGGAAGACAGAAGACTCAGCCAGCCCCTGCTTCACGGTGTCACTGTTACACTTCCTGGGACTTTTGGAGCTGAACTTTTGGCCGAGGCAGTTGCATGGACAGAGGAAGAAGGTCCTGGATGGAGAATAGTTTGTGGTTTGAATAATCTCTGTCTCTTGTTTTTTTAAGGGCCTGATACTGTGGCCTTGTAGGGCAGGCCAGAATTCGTCTCCCTTCACATCCTGCCAGCCCACAGGAACCGTGGGAGTCAGGGTTGGTTGCGTTTTCTCTCAGAAGATGGGCAATAGTGGCTGGGGAAGAATGAGTGCCCTCATTCACTTTGGGAGGGGGGAAGTGGGAAGTAGTGATCTACCAAGAGGGGGAATCTTGTGAGGTGTCAGGAAACTGTAAGAAGTCTGAACAAATGGATACCCCAGCACTGATGGCAGAGGGTTCTCCTTCATAAAGAAGGAATGTGAGGTGAGGCCTACAAACATCTGTGCTTGGGAGAACAAGTAAGAGCCCATGCCGTGCTAATGGATCTTGTTTTCACCCTCAAACACTGGGACAAATTCTTCAGAAGGACTGTACA
Organism: Podocnemis expansa; assembly: GCA_007922195.1. Lineage (NCBI taxonomy): Eukaryota > Metazoa > Chordata > Testudines > Podocnemididae > Podocnemis > Podocnemis expansa. The sequence goes on along the minus strand of ML682279.1, from coordinate 112,039 downwards.
GGGAAGGTCACCAAATTTATATCCTCTTCCATTACTTTTAGTCTTCCATCCTCCCCCTCCAGTGTATGTTTTCTACTTTCTGACATCTAACAAAGTGGGACTTTATACAAAAAAGCTCATGTGAAAAATAAATGTTAGTTTTTGGAAGTGCCACGGGACTCCTTGTTTGTTTTGATGAACTACAGTAACATGGCTACCTGTTTGGAACTTAGTTGAGAAGGTGAGTTATCTTTTATTTAATTCTGGCTATCTCCTTGAGTGCTTTTTTTCCTGAGTTTGGATTGAGTTGACATATACTAAATTGCACTCATGTTTTAAACAATGAAGGTATGTGCCTGTTCTCTAAAGCAGTGAAATGTTTGAGGAATATGTGTGAAGGCCTTACTGAGAACAAAAGTTGATGCATATCAATTTCTTTGTTAAATTGATGGACTCATGTAAATGAGCTTCAAAACCCAGTAGATATGCACTGAATGTTGCATGATGGAAGTTTCCTTGGTTGCATCCTGGGCAGAAGGTGTTCACTGGGGGACCATTCCTTGTGTGGCTAGTGAAAGCATGCTTCCACTGCTGTAAGCCTGATCGCATGCTGGAGGCTGGTCATGAGCTGTCCAAGGAGTGGGGGCTCACATAGCAAGCTGGGGTAAGTCGAGGCACTAGAGTGAAGAATTGGAGGTCACAGTGGCACACAGTCCAGATTCCAGGAGGGGAATGTCCCATTTGGTTAGGACACTGGTTTCCTTTTCAGCCAATCTGGGTTTCATTTCCTTCCCCCTCTGAATCTGTGGGCACGGTACTGTGTCTGCACCCCATCCCCACACATTCTAGGAAAAATAATACCTACTCAAGAAGGAGAGACAGACTTGAGAACCTAGATTCAAACTTTCTGTATCAAAAACTTTGTGGTTAGGTGGGTCAAAGGAGGAGGGTGTGCTTGGGATTTATGTGGAACCAGCAGAAAATATTTGGAGCTGAAATTGAATCACAACCATTCCTGTTAGAAATGTGCATGCCCTTGCTTTCCCTTTGTGTTCATATGTCATGGCTGGACACAAGGAGGCGATGTGATGACCATGCCTCAGGAATCAAGGGAATCTGCAAACTGGTGGTTGTTAAGTTTGATTGCCTGTGGCATGATGCTTTCCCGAAGACAGTACGCTCTGAAAACCACAGGACGTGGGAACAGCATCTCTACCTCCATGACCAGAAATGTCCACTAACTAACCCAAAGCAACTTCCTATGTGAATGCTCTGGTTGAAATGTGGCCAGGAGTACCAAATCCTATGATGTATTTTGGAATCTCACACAATTTCCTGTTTTGTCTTCACACCCCAACTACTGGGATTCAGAGACTGTCTGGGAATCTCTGTTTCCAAATTTCCTATTTTTTAATGTAAACTAAAGAACATGCAGGGGAAAAT
>ML682279.1:55300-105617 GCA_007922195.1 Podocnemis expansa | reverse complement strand
CGGCGGGGCTCAGCCCTGGGCTTCTCCCCCGACCCGCCGGCGGGGTCCGGGGGCAGCTCTGGCAGGGGGGCTGAGCCACCCCGCAGCGGCTCACCGGCTGGTGGTGCCTGCAGCCCCCTTTCTGGGGCTCCAGGGTGAGCCAGCAGCGGCTCACCCCCAGGGGTAACGAAATAGCATGTTCACACAGTGAACTTGCTATTTCTTTTCCCGCTTTTTTTCTTATTTCAAATTAACATTTTGTTAATTCGAAATAAGATATTTCGAAAGAAGGTGTTGTTTCAAAACAAGTTGTTTCGACACAACTTGTTTCGAAATAACCCTCTGCGTGTGAACACAGCCCATGACTTTTCTTTGCTGACATAAAAATGAATGAAGTCCAAGATGCCACAAACTTGTAAAGTTTTCTAGAAATCCAGATGACACACAAGTTATATTCCCCCCCCACCCCCATCTAGAAATCAAGGAACAGCTGGTGAGAGGTAAATAGGTCAGCTACAATAACCAGGGGAGGGTTGTGGTTAAGCAGGGCAGGGGTGCAGGGTGAAGCAGTTTGCTTCCTGTGCAGTAGGGACACATAATCCTGATCCTCTTGAGTGCCTGGAGCTGGAGATGCAGGTAGACTGTAGATAAAGAACATGAGTGACTGTAAAGAAGCAAGGTGTGATGAGTCCTTTGTACCAGGGGAGTGAAATTTGAAGGGAACTAGAAGGGTTGGCCACACAGTTTGCTACACTGCCCTTAAGCATTTATCCTATTTCCTGCAAAGACACAATGTCATAATTGGGATCTTGTGAGTCAAGAAAACTAAAAACCAAAAAAAGGCAGTGAAATATTTTATAAATATTATCAATGCAGACGATATAAATACAATAATCATTTTCAACACTTGCTTTCCACAATATATGCATGATACAATGGGCCACATTCAGAAATAAAGGACCAGAAAGAATGTCTGTGTGAATATAGAATTGTAAAATCACATTCTTCAGGCAGGTTTTGGAACACACATCTCAAGATATCATTGGGATCAAGCCTTTAGCAAGATTCAAAGAGGAACTGAATGTTTATGTGGTCAAGCAGAAAATCCAATTACAGTAGTAAGGAAAGAAAGAAAGAAAGAAAGAAAGAAAGAAAGAAAGAAAGAATGCTAGGGAAAGTTATAAACCTTCCTGATTTATACCTAAAATATATAGAACCTGTAGATGCCAGGAGGAAGCTTTCCATGTGAACAGGTTATCTCATACTGTCTATCGCTGGGCTTCTTTTATCTTCCTCAGTAACATCTGACATTAGCCGTGAAAGCCTAGGTATATGGACTAGAGGTGTGATCCTGTCTGGCAATGTTAATCTTTCTTTGGTCCTATAAATGAGAATATAAAACTGGCCAGACAGGGTCAGGCCAATGGGCCACCTAGCTTAGTAGCCTATTCCAACCGTCTGACAGTAATCAGCACCAGGGGCTTCATTGGGAATTGTGAACCATAATCATCATGTATAAATCCAGGATTGTTTTTGCTGATCTTCCTTGAGCTTCTGGCAGTCTCCTGATTTCTACTGAGAAAAGAATGATGTATGGTTCAATGTTATCTAGACTACTTTTTCTTTTCTTTTCAGGAAATTAGACTCTTTGGACTTGCCCAGTGTATTATGTCATTTGTCAATAACACCAAATTACAGCCTTCAGTGTTCTTTCTAACTGGAATTCCTGGGCTGGAATATGACCATGTCTGGATTTCGATCCCCATCTGCTTAATGTATTTTGCTTCTCTGTTAGGAAATTCCCTCATTCTGTTCATTATAAAAACAGATCCAACACTCCATGAGCCCATGTACATTTTCCTTTCCATGTTGGCCGTCACAGACTTTGGCTTATCTGTATCCACCATGCCAACGACACTGGGCATCTTCTGGTTCAACTTTAGGAAGATCAGCCACAATGCCTGTTTTGCCCAGCTGTTCTTCATCCACTCACTTACATTCACCGAATCCTCTGTACTCATGTCCATGGCCTTTGACCGCTTTGTTGCAATCTCTAACCCTCTGAGATATGATTCCATCTTAACCCCAACCAGAATAGTCAAGATGGGACTGATATCTCTGTTACGAGGAGTGAGTATGAATTTCCCACTCCCCATTCTTCTGAAACAGTACTGGTACTGTCAAGCCAATGTCCTCTTCCATCCTTACTGCCTGAATCAGGGGGTCATGAAGCTCTCTTGTTCAGATATCAGAGCCAACGTCGTCTATGGTTTATTTATAGTAATATCTTCCCTGGTGTTGGATTTGCTGCTCATCCTCCTATCATATGTGATGATTCTTAAAACAGTGTTGTGCATCACATCTCATGCAGAGCGCCTCAAGGCCCTGAACACCTGCGTCTCCCATATCTGTGTCGTCCTTCTTTACTACATTCCAAGCATTTGCTTGTCTGTGATGTACAGATTTGTGAAGAACTCGTCTCCTTTGGTTCTGAATCTCCTCGGCAATGTCTATTTGTTCATTCCACCCCTCATGAACCCAATTGTGTACAGTGTGAAAACAAAACCCATTCGTGAGAGGATAGTTAGGATGTTCATCAAGTGAAGGGTTGGTCATCACCAGTTTCCAGTGCTGGTGACACAAAAGATGAGCTACTGATCACCTTCCCCTGTTGTTAAGGGATGACAGCGCACTGGAAGAAAAGGACCAAGACAGGCAACACCATTTACAAAGAGGATTGGGGGGGGGGGGGTATTTTTTTTGCAGAGTCCAGGAGATTGTGGCATTCTTATCCCACATAGAGCTGTATAAATATCATCTCAGAATTCCTCCTGATACAGAGAAGGAATGTGACTTGTTTCTCCCATTGCCCATGACCTATCATTTCCCCTTCTGTGGTTAAAAATCGGGGGCCATGAGAAAAGCTGCAGAGCTGTTTTTTTTTTTGCTTTCCTGGCCCTCCCTGAGCACTTTGGCTTCTGCATGATCTATGAGAGCGGCCTCAGCTGTGAGATGGGCTGCTGAAGAGGCAAGGTCACCCACATTCTCCCTATCTATGCACCCCAGTTGAATAATCTCTGTTTACTGCCTGTTTAAGGGCCTGATACTGGGTCCTTGTAATGTAGGGCAGGACCCGTCTCCCCTTACAGCTTGGCAGCCTACTGGCACCATGGGAGCTATGGCTGGCTGTGTCCTCTCTCAGAACATGGACAACATTGGCTTGGGAAGGATGACTGCCCTCCTTCAGTCTGGGGGCAGGGAAGGGACTGATTTACTGATGGGGACACCTTGTGAGGAGCCAGGGAAGCTGTGGCAAATCTGAACCAATGCAGACCCCAGAACTGAGGGCAGAAGTGTCTCCTTCATAAAGGAGGAATATGAGGCAAAGTTTAAGCCCTAGTCTCCACTAGAGGGCTTTTCGGTGGCAGTCAACCATCAGTTAGATAAGGAACATAAAATTCATTGTGTAGCTGGTGGAGACTTTGCAAGCCACCGGCACACATCAGGGGAAAGCTGACTGCAATCACTTGTGATGGGCTTTCCTTGTACCAATGTTCCCTCTAAGGGGACAACGCAGATGAGCAACATCTGTTGCTCGCTGTGCTGCCCCCCATGCATGCCTGATCCTGCCACATGGCCCGATCCTGTCCCCCCAAGCTCCGCTGCCTGCTCGGCCTCCTGGCAGCAGAGCAGACCAGCCAGCCCAGGCTACACCCAGCTGGTGATGCCTCCCGAGTGGGGGCCAGTGGGGGCCAATGCTGAGATCTGGCATGTGGGGAAGGGCCCTGGAGTGGCCTGCTCCAAAAAAAGTTTGGGCCACTTCGCCCCCCCCCCATCTGAATGGGCATGCTCCATGGCCTGGGGGGGGCTGGGGGTGAAGCAGCCCAAACTCTTTGGGAGCAGGCCGCTCCAGGGCCCTGACCCCGCACACCGGAGCTCAGCACTAGTCCCTTCCATCCCCCCGGGAATGTGTGGCTGGCTGGGGATAGGCTGGGCTGGCTGCTTTGCCCCTCTGCAGTGAGACCAGGTGGAGCAGCCTCCGGCCCTGACTCTCCCTCTCGGGAGCTGGAAGGAGAGGGTTAGGGTTAGGGCTTTTGTTTCTCTAAATGGCCCATTGAGGAAGCTCCTAGGTATAGTATGCCCAGGGAGAAACTTTTTAAGATGCTATAACCTGGTCATGTGATTCAACTCCATTTTGATTTGCAAAGACACTGTGCAAGATGGAGAAGGACAAAGGTGATAAAAGGCAGCGGCGCCAGCTCCAAAGGACTGAGAACCACCCAGGTGCTGGGTGTCTACCATAGGAAATGGACTAACCTGCAAACTCCAAAATCTTCAAGGAAATCCTTTCTATGTACTCTAAATCATTTGTATTTATGTGATTCACTTTGTCACTTTAACATCTCTCATTTTGTTTCTTTTCCTTTTACATTAAACCTTTAGCTATGAGCCAGACCTCTATTGTTCTGGGTGAAGTGGCTGGCCCTTTGGGGTTAGGAGAACGTATTTCTTTAGGAGATCCATTGGCTAGGTGGGGACCAGAGAAGCTGATGTGCAATAAAGGGGACTGTTTCTATTTTGTTATGCTTTGTGAGGAACAGTGTGGGGAATCAAAAGCATGTTTTGTTACTGTCTGGGAGACTGGTTTAAGTACCTCCCAGAAGTGGCTTGGGGGTTAGTGCCCTGGCAGCTTGCCCTGATTTTTGTACATTCAGAAGATTACGCCAGGAGGCCTGGGTCACAAATATGATAAGAGCAGAGCAGAGAATCAAAACTCTGTAATTGGCTTCATGCTATCCCAGCTCAACAGAGATGAGGAGGCAGCTCTGAGACAATAGACAAACCAGCCAGTCTAGCTAGAAGGCTGGTCCTGTGGATTTGGGCACTGCTCTGCGACTCAAAGTCCAAGGCCATAGAATTCGTCTTTGAAGAGGAGGGATGGATGGAAGGGACAGCAGGAGATCATCTAATTCAAACCCCTACTCGAAGCAGGACCAATTAAAGCATCCCAGCCACAGCTTTGTGAAAATACAAATTAATTGTTACAGACCATTTGAGACAGAACTTGGAATTAAATTTGAGCTTTATAATTCCTAGTTTCCTGCCTCACCCACAAGACTCTCCCTCCTTTTCTCGACAGAGGGCGGTAGTAGAAGATCATGACCTGGAACTTAGAGATCAAAAGTCATCTATTTTTGTGTTCCTCTTCCATACAGCTGTCTGTGTCCCTGTCACACATACACATGTCCCAGCCTTTTGTTGATCCCTCTAATCAAGTAACAGCAGCTGGTGGCTTGGATTTCCATGAGTTTATCTTGCATGTTTTAAACACAATTCTCAATGATCAGATTGTTGTGGGTTCTAGGTTAAGAGCATAATTTTATTATTTTTCTGTCTTTGCCAGGGCCAGGAATGAGCCTGGGGATGTGAATGACTCAAAGCAGGGCATAATCTCTGGTCACTTACAGGCTGAAATAAGCACTTGGATTTCATATCTGGTGTCTTGAGCTCTTATAAAGCATTTGAAATCAAGAACTTCATAAATTCAATAGTAATAAGTCACCAGAACCAGATATGATTCATGGAAGAGTACTGAAGAAAATTATGTGTGAAATTACAGAGGCTCCTAACAGTTGTATGCGATGTGTCATGTATATCAGTTTCTGTACCAGATGGCTGCATGTATATCTAATGTGACATCAAAAAAAAAAAAAAAAAAAAAGGCCTCAGAGACTATCCCATCAATTACAGGTGAGTTAGCCTAACTTCAGTGCCAGGAAAAAGGGTTAAAATTACATTAAAGAACAGAACTATCAGACAGATAGATGAACATCAGAGGGATGGCCATGTTAGTCTATATATAGCAAAAGCATTGGAAGTCCTGTGACCTCCTAAAGACTGATGAATTATTTTGGGCATAAGCTTTCATGGGCTGCAACCCACTTCATCAGAAGCTCTGACAAAGTGGACTGCAACCCATGAAAGCCTATCCTCAAAGAAATTTGTTAGTCTTGAAGAAGTCACAGGACTTTCATTATGGGTTAAGACAATTTCTTGAGAAAGAGTCAAGATGGCTTTTGTAAAGGAAAATCACCAAAATTCTTTGGTAAACTAAACTGTTATCGTATAAGAGGGATGGTCGACTTCTGGATCTGTAGGTTGTTAAAAGTCAGGAAAGAAAGGACATGAATAAATGAAATGTAGAGAGTGTATAAAGGTGTCTCCAAGAAATCTCTACTGAGACCAGTACTGTACAAGCAGTTCATAAATAATCTACAAAAAAGATGATATAAATAAATGGTACAAAATACTCAATATAATGCAGCCTAAAGCAGATTGCAAAGAGATACAAAGGGACATCACAAAACAAGGTGACTGGGAAACAAAATGTCAGATAAAATTAAATATATACTGGGAAACGTGATCACAACTCTACATATAAAATCATGGGCTCTAAATTATCTTTTACCACTCATGCAAGAACTTTGGAGTCATTGAGGATAGTGTTACTTGTTAGCTCTGTGTTCTTGAAGAATCAGGGCATAGCATCCAGCCACTGAGACCCCCCCCCCCCCGCCATCACCTTCAGCCTCTGCTTGAACCAGAAACCAGAAACAATGAAAGGCAGTGGGAGACACACCTAAAACCCCTTTGAACTAGGGTGCTGGAATTAGCGCAACTCCTCGAGCCTCATGTACATGGAAGATATGAGCCATTAGCACACCAAATGGACAGCAGAAACTTCATTTGCTTCAAGGATGGAACCAGAATTAGCATGTTGAATGGAGAACCTAGCTCCAAGGCAGGAGTCACACTGAATTCTGGGACTGGCAAAGCAGGGAAGCACTGCATGATGGGGGATCTCTGCTCCTGAGACAAAGGAACTCATGTCTGCACACACCCAGCTCAGCAGTTATCAGACCAATTTTAATAGATCTTCAATTGATATCCAACATGCTGTATCTGCCTGATCGCATTGTACGCTCCCTCAGAGGAATGCCACCCATCACCAGGAAGGATCAACTCCTTTTGTCCACCCAAATGAAACACCTCTGGTATACTCCCTTAAGTCATTATTTACCCCAAAACAGCCTAGTGTTCCGCCTTAAACCATTGTGTCTTCCCTACAAAAATCCCTACCCAAGTTCCACATGAGAGTTAGTTCTGAATCTTTTCCAATGCCTTATCTGTTGTCTGGGCCTGCAAGCTGCCTCAGGTCCACTGGGACTTTGCTTTCTCCTTGCTGATCATGCTGGAGGTTCTGCCTCTCTCCAGCACTCCAGAGCCTAAGCTGCACAGCCTGGTTCCAGGGTACTTTTGAGCTGTGCTGAGGGGTGAGACAACCTCCCCACCCCTTGTTTCTCTCTTTTTTTCTCTTAGTTCAAATACAACTGTCTAAACCCGATCTTTTGTAATCCACTTGGGCTAACTTTCCCCAATACTATAATTGAAACAATTGGCCAATATTGTAACTGTTTCTCTTTTTGTATGGTTCTCAATATTGTAAATTTTGGGCATTTTTCTTTTCTTTTATAATTATTCATAAGTCTCATGTACCTGACAATAAAGTAACTTTCTTAATCAAGCTGATTGCCAGACTTCCTCTGTGTTCTTGGCTTCCCTATATTGCTCTGCAGCAATGATTCTTTACCTAGCCAAAGATCCCTGTGATGCCCAATTCCTTGTAAGGTTTGTTCACTAAGGGGTTACCAGCGTGCTGAACCTGTGGCATACAAGGGTGACAGCTGAAAGTGCTGGTTTGACCCAGCCAGTGGGGTCCAGGGGAATATCAGGGTGGCAGCTGAAAGTGCTGTTCTAACCCAGCCTACTCCAATGCATACTCCAGTCTAGTCCGGTGCAGTACAGGGGCACAGAAAGGTAACAGCAGACAAGTGTTGTGTAACCCGGCCTGCTAAATTCAGGGACACATAAGGGGTCAGCTGAGAGTGCCGATAGACCCGCTCCGCTCAGTAGCACTTAGAAACCCAGTCTTGGGAAATTTAGGTCCTGCAAGGATGGTTCCATTATGAGGGATTTGCAGAAGGGAGAAGTAAGCTCTGCACAGAGACAAGGGACACAAGCAGTACACTAATAGAATTGCAACCTCCCGCCCCCAGAGGAAGTAACCCTAATAAATGAGCAGACCCCAAGTCGATGGGCAAATTTGGTAAAAATAGTTCTCTGAAAACCCCTTATCAGTATCCGACAATTGTCAAAATGAATGTTGGGAATCATTAGCAATGAGATCAATAATAAGGAAATGGATGTTCAGGAAGGTAAGTGATTTCGCTATGGTCACCCTACATCAGTGATGGCTTAGAGCCCATGGCTTTGTTCACTGTTCTCTCCACTAGGTCACACAGCCTCTCTTTATGCAGGCAGTGCTGGGCAGGAGGCCTGTGACAGCTGTTTCACTATACTTGCAATTTCTGCAAGTGAATTTGATACGGAAAATGAGGTAAATGGCAGGTGGAAGTCACAGCACCTGTATCAGGACTAACTTTACTGAAGTCAGGGCAGATGAATAGTGTAAGGTACATGACAGCTCTGTTCTGCCTATGGCACCCATTAGCCGTCTTTTCAAAATCCTTGCATTGCTTCTCCAATTAATATGGGATGTACCAGGAGCATCGTTGCCCCAGGGAAGGACCCAAAGCACTGGCCTAGGCCATGCCCCCTGGCTGTGGGCCACGCCACCAGCCCCATTTCTGTACTGGAGCCCGACCTGGCCTCAGGTGCCTCCTGCCGCCAGGCTGGCCCTGGATCCCTGGCTGGGGACAAGGCAGGGAGCGGGAGCTGCAGCCGCAGGCAGCCCAGCCTAGGACGGGGCCAGAAGCAGCCGCTGCCACCACAGGCGGCCGGGCCCCGGATCTCCGGCTGGAGACTGGGGAAGGCAGGGGCCGTGCCAGGACTTGGGGCACTGGTGCTGGGATTCGGGGCATGAGCCCCATATGCCAGGCCCCAGTGACACCCCTGATGTACAGTCCCATTGTATGATGGGCTTGGCTTTCCCACAGCCTCGTCTCACCTATTGCCTTATAGACCTCTGCAAAGTTGGTGCATGTGCTATTGTGACAGACTGCTTCCCAGATCTGACCCAGTGTGCCACCATGACTCACTCCTGAACCCTGATTTGCTCCACTTTGCCAAGTGCCCATTTACTCCTGAGTCAGTCCACTCTGGCCTCTGGCATGCAGTCGGTCCCAAACAGTGGGTATGGCCCACTAGGAAGCACCCACAGCCCCAGATGCCACAGTCACTTTCTACAGAGATTGGGGCCCACTTCCAATCACCAGACACTCTATTCTGTCCATTTAATAAAGAAATTTATTTTGTCCAGTCTTCTTCACTCACACTCTAAAGATCACACAGCTTTAGGTAAAACAGCTATTTGTTTATTGATCAGATTACAATTCAAAATGAAAATATGGCCAATCATGGCAGAATCATAAATATAAATGAATCAGGAGAGACCACAATTTGGGGTGTGTTCACACAGCAGTCTTATTTAGAAATAACAGAGGTTGTTTCGATATAAGAAAGGCCATGTTCACACGACACACTGTTGTTTTGAAACAACGGGTTCCATTGTTTCGAAACAATGGCATTGTTTTGAAACAACTTAAACCCCAGGTGGGGATGAAATAATGTTGTTTCAAAATGATTGTTTCGAAACAATGCTGTCCGAACGTGTTGTTTCGAAATAACAGTGACACATCTCGAAATAACTGTTGTCTGAACATGCTATTTTGATTCCTGCTTTTTTCCTTAATTTGAATTAACAAACTGTTAATTCAAATTAACTTATTTCAAAATAAGGCGTTATTTTGATACAACTTGTATAGAAACAACTTGTATCAAAATAACCCCCTGTGTGTGAACATAACCCAAGGGAATAAAAGGTAAAATACACACATTAACTGACTATTTCTACCTAAACTGACCTCATAGTCCTAGTTTATGTTCAAGGTGTTCTGCTGTTAGATGTTTTACAGCCTGTCTCTGCCTGAGGCCAGGCAGGGTACAGATCTTGCTTGAGTTGTCTCAAGATGGAGAATCCCAGGCCAAAAAGCTTCAAATGTATGTTTCAAGTGTTTTTGTTTCCAATCCTCCCGACCCCTTCCTTTCTGGGCAGAGGTGATCTCTTTGTCCGGCTTGGGTCAGGGAACTCAGTTACTATATTGTTTCTGCCTGCTCCAGGTGCTTCCTTGCTGCTGGAAGAAAACTCTATCTGGCTCCCACCCCCTTCTGCCATGCCAAACATGCTATATGTTTGTGCGCCGTGAGGAACATATCATACTAATCATGTGAAATAGGTCCTGGACATCCATAAAGAAACATTGCATTGTGTAACTGGTAACAAATCAGACAATCACAGTGCACAAGTGAACAGAAACATCATATACATAATAACTCAGGGTGCACAGATGTGCATCCCGTAACTCCTATCTAATCCACAGGAAGAGATTTCAGAGAGGAATGGTGAGGAACAGGATGGAGAAACAAATGACTGTGACTGGCTGCTAACTATCCTGACTTTGTTACCATCTGCCTTGTATCCTGGGGGCCTCAGCTCTGCACTGTTACAGCTCATGGCCCTGATGAAGAGACCACAAGCATAATGGTTTCACACTGGCATCCAGAAATCTACTTACTCCTTGCAGGTGATGTTAATGGTCTCTATAAATCCACCCCCCCCCACCACCACCACCCTGAGTCCTCTCCAAAGTAAAGTCCTGGAAGGGGCAGGAACGTTCTGGTTTTTCTTCCATTTGCTCCCATGCTAGTGAGGGGCATTATAGAAGGAAATGATTGCCTGGGAAAGAGTAGGACGTTAAAGAAATCTGACTGAAGTGGCAAGTTCTGAAGACAGAAGACTTGGACGAAACACAGGGTGCACTGTAGAATGGCCAGATTACTGTCATTGTGCATTTTTTGTTTGAAATATCTGTCAGCCCTCTGACATGATACAAGAACCAGGACTGGGGTTCTGGCTGAATTTGATTGGCAGCTCATAGACTTGTTATGAATGGGGCTTATGGCTTTTTTAATCAAAGCTGGGCTGCACCACTTTGAAGCTTTCTTTTCTTTTTGATGGAGAGAACAACATAATAATAATAATAATTAATACATGTTCAGTAACAAGAATGGGTTCCCTCGGGGCTTTTCTTGAGAACACTTTGAACCATGGATGCAGTAGATGTCTGGCTTTCTTACACAGGACAGAGCTAAGGAGAGAGGAGTAGCTGAGATGGACTGAGGGCAGAGCAGAAACAGACAGAGCGACTGTGTCTACATCCACTTTTTTTAGTTTGGATTTCGTAGTCTGAACTAAAAAAGCCCAAGGATAGTCTGAATTATCCTCAGACTAGTTTGGCCAAACCACTACTTTTTAGTTCGAACTAGCCATCTGTCCGAGTTCAAACTAACCTTTTAGTTTGAATCAGTAAGTGTGGCTAGTTTGAACTAATGATTTAGTTCATATTAAGCCATTAGTCTGTGTCTACATCATGCTAGTTCAAACTTAAAGTTTAAACTAAGCACTTAGTCTGGACTAACCACTCAAAGTTATTAGTTAAGACTAAGCTTTGCTTACTTCGAAGTAGGAAATTTCTGAGTTTAAACTAGGCAAAGCCTAGTGTGGACATGGACTAAATTAGTCCAGACTAAGCTTGCTTAGTCTGGTCTAATTGGCTAGTGTAGACATAACGAATGAGAGCAGGCAGAGGAGCAACCCAGAGGCGGTGAAGGCCAATTAAGGCAGTGACTTTAGGGGCTCTAAAACAGGGCCCCTCGATGTCAAAGGGCACACTGGCAAAACCCATGAGCGGAGTGGGAGTATGGTGCCTATCAGCACTGAGACAGCAAGAAGCCAAAACCCTGCCTCTGGGAGGTGTTGGGCCTGCCCTAAATGTTCACAAGGGAAAAAGGGCATTGGTACCTACAGCATCTCCCACTCCCTGCCCGCTATGAATGGCTGCTATTTTAGCAAACACTGTGAACATTAGAGAAAATGACTTTTTTTAAAAAAGGAGGATGTTACGTGTCTCTACTCCTCTATCCAATATGTCCCTAGCAGCTGAATGTGACAGGCCTTGCTTTGGAGATACAAGAATGGAATAGGCCCAAGGAAAGTCAGGTTGCTCATTGAGGCATCTTGGGTTCCCTGTGTCTCAGAGAACATCTTCCCATGAGTGTGCCCCTTCTCTTAAGCAAGCAGCTTTTTCTCAAAGACTCCCTGTGTTAGCCTGGGCTCAGTCACCATTGTGTTCAGATGTGTCTTGTGATACAGGAACAAGAGGTGAAGCTGACCTTTGCTTTGAGACTGCTATCTTCCAGCCAGGCCCTCGAAGATGACAACATCCCACCCCCTGTGGCTCTTGCTTTATTGTTTGGCAGTTAGACACATTCAGATTCAATGGCTTGAGAACACCAGTGTGCTACCTGGGCTGAAAGTCTTAGTTTCCAAATGAGACTCCAACATGCACCTGAGAGATTTGGTACCTAAACCTCACTGTCAAGGGAACCATTTACAACTGCTACCTTCTCTCTCCTTGGTTTAACGGCTGACTGGTTCTGAGGTTCTCTGATAGCCTTTGTTGAAAGTGGTGCTGGCGCTGGGATCAGCACATACAATATAAATTGCCTGGGCTGCAACTCTACAGAATGATGATTTTCAACTTTTTCCCATTCACAAACATATGGGAAATTTCTAAAACAAGGTGTGATTCCCTATGGAAGTCTTACACATAGTCTGTAAACCCTATGTTATGTTGAGTCTTTGGAATATTTTGTATCCAAGATGTCAGAAGGACACAGGCACAGAGGTCCAGAGGGGTAGCCATGTTGGTCTTTATAAAGCAGAAACAACAAAAGTATGGTAACATCCATAAACCTGTAGGAGAGCACTTCAGTCTCCCTGGACATATTATAGCAGATGTAAATTTTGCCATATTTCAGCAAAAAGAACTTCAAAAACATACTTCAGCATAAAAGTACAGAGCTGGAAGGAAATTCTGAGAACCGCTCCAACTGCCTGAGCTAACACTCTAATAGTCTGACTCTATTGCTATGGCAACAAGTGAGCTGGGTAAAAGGGATGCTTCAGCATATACACAGCATCCCCGCCCCCCCCCCCATGAAAATACTCCCTTATTGGAATAATCACTGAACTAGGAGATAAGGGTAGATTGCTTCATTATTGGGTTAAATCCTGGGGATTATTCTGCACTGTTTTGTTTTTTGTTGTTGTTGTTGTTGTTTTTTTGTTTTTTGTTTTTTTTTAATCTAAAGATCCAGCCATTGAGAAAGCAATCCCTTTCTAAGTGAATTACAGAAGATCTCCAGTGTTCCTCGACTATGCTCATACAACAATGGCTAGAGGACTAGTAGCTCAAATAGATGAGGATGTGGTATCAGGTTGAACAGTGGAGAAGACTCTGTGCTCTGAAGAGGTGAGTGAAAAAGAAAAGCTGGGAACGAATGACTCTTGACTTGATAGTATCTGACCTGTAATGGTGAGGTCAGGCAGTTTAATCAAACATGTATCCCTGGATGCCACCACCAAGGACAGAGTAGGAAACAGGTCCTTTCTTGGCAATGACTGTAGGAGGGGTCCATTTAGCTGTACATAGTTCTGAGCTGGTTTGCATTATCCAAAATTAAAGGTTTGGATTTTTGGCCCTTTGTGAACATCTAATGACTTAGTTTTGTTGTTGACATTGTATAACTTGTCATTCTTCATAATGTTTCAATAAATCAAAGAAAGTATATAACTGTTGTTCCATCATTAGGAAAGCCGCGGATGTTTTGGTCATAGCCTGAGGGTTGTTTCTGTAGCATAGTAAGTAGGAGTGCAGAAACTTCTGAAAGCACAAACATCCCTTTGATGATCTTAGAGCTGTCTTAATTGTCTGCACAAGCCTTTCAGGTAATCAACTGGTGGACAGATGTTATAATGCAGACATAAGGTGAAGTATTTCATTTCCTTCAAAAAATTTCCAAACTTCTGAAAAATGAACTGCAGTCCATTGTTGCTCACAAATTCTTCTGGCAGACCATAAGGACTAAAGAATCTATACTGTTCCTGTATAGTACTTTCAACAGGAGTGGACTGTATTACAGAGACTGACAATGGGTATCTAGAATGGGCATCTACAACTAAGAACATTCTTCCTTGAAATGGGTCAGAAAAAATCAATATAAATATGCTTTCATGGATTTTCAGAGAAATGTCATGGGTGTAGTGGAACTGAGGCATCTTCTTTACACCCTGACATGAAATACAAGCTCTTGCCTTTTCTTCAATGTCATTGTCCAGGGCAAAGCACCCCCCCCAAAAAAAAAGCCTTGTTCAATTTCTGTCATGTGCACTATGCCACAATGACCTGAATATAGCTGTTCCAACAATTGTTTTCTCAGTTATGGTGGAATAAGAATGTGCCTCCCCCACAACAACCAGCCAGACAGGACTGACAACTCCATACTCCTGAAAATATAGAGACTGAGGTCAGGTGAGACCTGTGAGTCCTGTAGAGGTGTTCCATGCATCACTAGGTCCATGACTTGAGAAAGTACTGGGTCCACAGCAGTTGCTCTCTTTACCTGAGTAGCACTAAAAGGTGTGTTTTTTATCTGTTTTGAGTAAAAGATTACATCCTGGCCAGTATCTTGATGTTTAACTGGTGACAGCAGCCTTGAAGGACCATCTGCTTTGCAGTTCAGAGAGGATATCCCATACATGTACCCGGAAAGAAATAATGCCCTTTGGTGTATACAGCTGGCATCAAATGGTGAAATGCCTGAGTGTGGCTCAAAAAATGATAGAAGTCAGTTGGCAGTGAAATGCAAGCTCCTCTAAACAGGTACTGTTAAACTTCCCAAATAATGATTTCCAGTGCTTTACATTTGATTTGGACATAGTTAATTTCTGCTTTACTTAAGGTACATGAGGCAAAAGTGAAGACTCTTTCTTCTGACAGAATAGTGTGTGACAAGACTGCTCTGCCTCCATGAGAAGAGTCATTATAATCCAGCTGTAGGAGTATGGACAGATCAAAATGTGTCTCAATCTTTGAGTTAAGCAGTACCTGTTTAGGTTTTTAAATATAACATCACAGGTTTCAGTACACGTCCAGAACTTTCTCTGGTCAAGGAGCTCATGTAGTAGTTTCTGTAGCATTGCTAATTGTGGAATAAACTTTCCATAAGTGTTCAATGACCTTAAAAAGAATTGGCTTACATTGCTAGATAGTGGAGCACCCACAATTGCCCTGATTTCTGCCAGTGTCTTACACAGACCAGTAGCATCTACTTTCCAGAAAATGTCAATAACTTTAAAAAAGAGCCAAGTTGGCTTCCATTGTGAGGAGGTAGATCATTCAAAATTGCCTCAATTTTTGCCACAGTCTTATGAAGGCCAGGAGCATCTATGATATGACCCAAATATTCCACAGAGGACTGGGAGAATTCACATTAATCTTTACAGACTCATGGGCCGTACTTTTCTAGTCTTTATAGGACAGACTCCAAGTTTGTAAAGTTATCTTCCTTATTCTTGCCTGTGACCAGAATGTCATCAAGATAACTCTGGACTCCTGGCAAGCTACTCAAGATCCGGTCTGTAGCTCTCTGGAACAAATCTGGGGCTAAAGTTATTCCCAAGCAGAAGCTACAGTATCTGTACAGTGCATTATATGTTGCAATACTCAACTGCTCTTGGGACTTCTCATTGACCTGCAGCTGTACATACACTTGATTCAAATCAATCTTACTGAACTTCTGTGCACCAGGCAAGCCAGTGAAGAGGTCATTGATGGGGATAACAAGGTATTACTCTGACATAACATTGGGTTAATAGTGACCTTAACATCTCCAAAAATCCAAATGGAGCCATCTTTCTTCAATACTGGAATATTTGTGGTTGTCCATTGGCTGTTAGTAACTAGTAATAAGAAACTTTTGACTAGGTCCTCCAACTCTGCTTCAACATTTATTATGATGGCATATGGGTCTGTTCCGTCTTTCAAATACTTTGGCTGAATGTCAGGCTTAATGTTTAACTTCACAGTGATTCCCTTCATTCTGTCCAAGTTCCATCCAAAAACAGCAGCATTTTTCTCTAATACAGCTGCCAGACCTGTTTCTTCTTTAGTCATTCCCTGTACTTCTGCCCGATTTAGCTGGATCTTCCTAAACAATGACCTTCCCATTAAGTCTGGGTAATTGCTTTCCATCAAAAATGATGGCAATTTTGCAGTCTCTCCATTGAGTTCCACCTTAACGTCAGTTGTGTCCAACATGGGGATATCTTTACCAGCGTACATCTTCAGAACAATTTTTGTTGGTGGCGACAGGGTTAATGCTGGTCCACACCAAACCAATCAACTGAAGGTCCCAGGTGGCCAACTGGCCCCCAAAGAAATGGAAAAACACATGCTTCATAAATAAGGACAGCGGTACCCTCTTTGAGTAGACACTGTCTGCTGCCTGTGCGAGTTTTCCACTGACTCTTTCTCTGCAAAGGTGCAAACCTCTGTTGGCATCTGCTCCCCTTCTTCCAGGTACTGGGTATGTTGGTAGGTTTTTCTGTGTTTAAATCTTTCAAAAGAAAGGAAAGGATAAAAATGGCAACCGTTGGCATAAACTGATGTTCTGTGAAAGGGCAGCTGACTCTGCTGGGCTCTGGATTTATTTCAGGGATAGGGGCTGGAGACCAGGGAGTATTAAGTTGCTGGAGACCATCCACTCCATTCTCTAGCTGGATTGTGAATGCAGGAACTCAGAGCTGCATTGCTTTGTAAAAGCAGGGCAGATAAGACTCATTGAAGAGTTTTGTATTTCCAATACTTCCCTTGTGTAGGACCTCCTCACAGTTATAGGGCTGCATTCATCTCTGCCCCTCTCTGGTCTCTGAATGTCAGATATCAGCCTTGTTCCTTTCCCTCTCCTTGGCTGAAATCCCATTATATCTTTCCACAATCAATCTGGGCCTTGGACTACTGCACACTGTGGTTCAACAGGGCTTGCCAAGAAACTCTGACTGGATTCAGCACCTGGTGTTCTTCCCTTGTGGGACTCTGTGATGGTGTTGAGAATGGTCAGCAACAAGCCTTTCTGAAAGAAAGTATTGTTCAATCTGAACATTAGGCCTAAAATATTACAAGAGACAGTAAAAGGGCATTTAAGCTACAGTCTGTGAATCTTCCTAAAGCCCTCCAACTGCGATGGAAACCCAGGCAGTCTGTCTCCTTCTGCCCTCCCTGGCAATCTCTGTATGCATCAGTCTGAGGACCTTTACACGACCAATTTCCCCAGCTCTGTTAATGCTCCTGGCACTGGGAAAATGAGCTCTGTAACTTGGATGGAACCCAGATATGGAGTCCCAATAGTGTGAAACTCATATGTTTTGTCTTCACATCCCTGAAATTTTTAACTGAGATGACCTTTCCTGAGCTCTTGTATCCCTTGCTGCTTGTCTTCAGGAAGCCTACTATTAATTTAAGGTTAGCCATACTTGTAATATCCTGATAAGAATCATTGGTAATGTGCCATTAAAAATTGGTTTAACATGCACATTCATAATTCTGGCAGCTCAGCTCCATGTCTGTCACCACACTGCTCTAGGTTTGTGTGTATTTTATGAATACAGTACATAGACAGTGAGAGAATGAGACTACATTTTGTGTGTGAAATGAAATTTAATTTCCATTAAGGTTCATGCATTTCACTTTGAAACCCATTTCCCATAAACCCCCATTGAAGATGAATAACAGGTGCTAGGGTTACTCCGTACTGGATCAGCGGTTTTAAGTCTGTGGTGTACAGACACTTATGCATTCGAAGACAATGTTTTATATTTCCAAAAGTTTTCCCAACTGCACTGGAATTTCTTCTTTGTATCTGAAACTGAGAAGAGGTTGAAAATCACTGTATTAGAGAATGAGGGAGTGAACATTGTATGCGCTGACCCCAATCTGTGTACCACTCAAGGTGAAGGCTGAAGATTGACATCACATAACCTGTGGCAAACCATTCACCTAGTAAGCCGAGGATAGAAAATCTAACAGCTGGAAAAAAAAATAAAATAAAAGACTTTGCTGACAGGCAAGTGCATGAGGGCCGAGATGCTGAAATCCTTTCAAGCTCTCTGTAAATCCAGATGACACGTTATATTTTTGGTCCATCTCTAACTTGAGAGATCATCACTGAAAGATTAGAGGGCAAAGAATGGGTTTACCTGTGTGCGCTAAAGCAGTGGTTCCCACCCTGCGGTCCATGGACCACTGGTGGTCTGCAAGGGTACTGCAGGTGGTTCGTGGGAGGCAGGGGGAGATAATTACTGTAGTTAAATGTACTATGATGAGTGTAATGTCTGTGAGTGAGCATAATAAATTATTATAAATAGCTGGATTTTTAATACCCCTCGATACACAAGTTGGACTCCTGTCAGCCATAGGCTATGTTAAAAATGTTGAAAAAGGTTTGTTAACATGGCAGTCCACTAAAGATTTTGATGATGATTTAGTGGTCCACAAAAAGGGAAAGGTTGGGAACCACTGTGCAAAAGTACAGACTTATAAAAGCAATGCCACAACTTTTCTTTTTTAAAGAATTGTTACAAACTAAATTTTCATACCTTGCATGTCTCCAGCAGCAGAATTGTTGGAATCTCTACCAAAAGGGGCAGGATTAACTTTACTACTTAATAGCCCCCCCCCCAAGTATGTCAATGATTTTTTAAATTGCAAATAGCACAAAATAATTGCAAAGATTATTATTGCCCAACCCCACTCCCCATGAACATTTGCTGGATACTGTCTCCTTGAAACAAGTTTGAGAGTGCCGGTCAAGTCAGTCTATTTCCGCAAAACAAAACAAAACCAAAACAAAGGTGTTCAGAGGCACTTTGACAAACTCCTTGTCTGTTTTGTCTCCTGGTAATTGATCAGCAGCTAACACTTACACTGAGAATTGTGCTCTGATGGCTCTGCTACAATTGTGAGACATTTTCCAAAAAACTAAGGAGAAAACTGAATTGCTTGTTTGTGTTTCAGAAAAGTTTTGTGGTGAAGTGAAGGAAAAGTGATTATCTTAGTGGCTGGACTTGCACAATCACCTGGAGATTAGTGCAAAATTTGTGTTTTCATGATTTTCCCTTTGGGACACCTCTCCCACCCTGCTGAAGTAACAGTCTGCGTGAACTTGGTACTTGCCAAATAATAAACAGAAGCACGGAGAATGAATGACCTCTCTGGATCCACTCAGCACTGGCCAGGGAAAACAATCAGCTGCTCTTGGAGGGATCCTCAGGAGTTACAATGTGGGAGTTTCTGGTAAGTTGAAGTTGATAAATCCCAGTTCGGAATGAATTTCTGCATGTAAGACTGGAGGGAAGTTGCTGCAGTCAAAGTTACTAAGCTCTGGACCTGGCCCTAAGCATTAACCCAGGGTGGGCAACCCCTGGCATGGGTGCCAACTGTGGAACATTAGCCCATTCGCAGCGGCACGCTTCACCTGTTGCTGAGCCACAGAAATTGCTGCTTCTGCCACTGCACGTCACTCCAGGCAACTTCTTTCAGGGGCAGTTGGGGCGTGAGGGGTCCCCATTATGCTTATGCCCTAGTCATGCCACATAATGAAGCTGCCTGGAGTGGCTCCTCTGCTCGCATGCCACCTGCAAACTGGGCAACTTCTTTCTGTGTCATTCCTGGGGCCCTCTGAGAGGAGTCACTCTGGAAAGCTTCCTTCTGCGGCATTCC
Source organism: Podocnemis expansa (assembly GCA_007922195.1). Lineage (NCBI taxonomy): Eukaryota > Metazoa > Chordata > Testudines > Podocnemididae > Podocnemis > Podocnemis expansa. The sequence goes on along the minus strand of ML682279.1, from coordinate 85,878 downwards.
TTGGGGCACCATCCCCAGGCATGCCACTGAGAGGAGCCACTTTGCGTGGCTTCTTTCCACAAGCAGCTCCTTTCAGTGGCATGTGTGGGAAGCATGTCCCCACCCTCCACCTGTGACCACCACTAAATAAGACAGATGCAGCATTTTTTTTTTCAATGGAGGGGCTGCTAGCATCGACTGAGGGTTGGGGAGGAGGAACCAGCACAGGAGTCAGCAGAGGTTTCCAACCCCTGCATTAACCCCATGTCCTGCCCATAGACAGAAGCAAAATTGGAGCTTTCGGAAGATGAGGGTGAAAAAAAAAATGTGTAAGGCAATGAAACACACTTGGAAATAACATCAGTGCAAGACAGAAAAATGCAATGATCATTTTCACCGTGCACTTCCCTCATGAATAAACATGATACAATGGGACAAACTCACAAGTGCAGGGCCAGAGATGGTGTCTGTGTAAAGTTAGGAATTGTAAAATCACATGATGCTAAATATAATGTGGAACTCAGAGCCACAAAATAATAAAAGGATTGAATCTTCAGTAGATTTCAATGAAAGATAGGGTGTTCACTAGGATGTTTACAGAGGGATCCAGAAAATCCAACTACTGTTGTGAAAATTAGAAAAAAAAAAGTTGAAGGGGCTATAAACCTTCCTGATTAACACCATAAAATATGCCTAAATAGTAGGTGTTCAGAGGGAAAAAAAGTCCTAGGAACAGGTTACCTCACAGCTGTACATTGCAGGACTATTTCTGCCTTCCTTTCATGTATCTGGTCCTGGCCAGTGGATATTGGACTAGACCAGGAGTCTTCAACTCAAATCACCCCGAGGGCCACATGAGGACTAGTACCTTAGCCTGAGGGCAGCATCACTGAAAACTTTTCATCCAATGATATTGCAAATATTAATACTGATAGTGTCATTGTGGGCTGCAGGAAATAACTTTAGGGGCCATATGCAGCCTGTGGGCTGTGGGTTTGAGACCCCTGGACTAGACAGACTACAGGCTCTGACACTGACTATGTTCCCATCGATGGTGTGTATAACAGTATTGGAACAATCACTTTGCACAAGACTAATGCTCTATTTAGCAGAGTTTCCTGTTTTGGCTGTGGCCAATGCCAGGTACTTCCAAGGAAATGAACACTATAGTTGATCAACAAGTGAATTTCCAAGGCTATGTATTTGCATATCTTCCTAGAGCTCCTGGAAGTCTCTAGACTTGCACTGAGAGCAGAACGATGCCTCGTTCAATATCATCTAGTCACCTGTTGTTTTCTCTTTCAGGAAATAAAGTACAAAACTGCTGAAAATCACACAGTGTATCATGTCATCAGTCAATGACACCAAATTAAGACCTGCAGTTTTCCTTCTCACTGGAATACCTGGGATTGAAGACACCCATTTCTGGCTTTCTATCCCCTACTGCTTAGTATATCTTATTACAATATTAGGAAATTCACTCGTTCTGTTCATTATAAAAACAGATCCATCCCTTCATCAGCCCATGTACATTTTCCTTTCCATGTTGGCCATTGCAGACCTTGGCTTAACCATATCCACCATGCCAACCACATTGGGCATATTCTTGTTCAACTCAAGGGAAATTACGCATGATGCCTGTTTTGCCCAGCTGTTCTTCATTCTCTCGCTCACATTTATTCAATCCTCCATGCTTTCATACATGGCCTTTGACCGCTTTGTTGCAATCTGTAACCCACTAAGACATACTTCCATCTTAACACTGCCGAGAATAGCCAAGATGGGTCTGTTGTCTGTGCTGAGGGGGGTGTCGTTAATATTACCACTCCCTATTCTCCTGAAACAGTACCAATACTGTCAAGCCAATATCCTCTCCCATTCCTACTGCCTCCATAATGAAGTGATGACAATGGCTTGTTCAGATACCAGAGTCAATATTATCTATGGCTTCTTTGTTATAGTCTCTTCTCTGGGGTCAGATTTGCTGTTCATCATCCTATCTTATGCAATGATTCTCAAAACGGTAATTAGGATCCCATCCCAAACGACGCGCTTTAAGGCCCTGAACACCTGTGTCTCCCACGTTGTCATCGTCCTGCTTTCCTATGTACCAGGGATAGGCCTGTCTGTGATATACAGATTTGTGAAGAGCTCTTCTCCCTCAGTTCGAAATGTCCTGGGTAATGTCTATTTGCTAATCCCACCACTAATGAACCCAGTCATCTATGGTGTAAAAAGCAAACCCATACGTGCTAGGATAATCAGGGTGTTTGTCAAGTGAAGAGTCAGTATATCACCATCTCCAAAGAACCAAACCCCTCTCACTGGGCTCTTTCTGTCCTTGCTCTTTGCAGTACAAAGGGTAGCTCTGGGGCAGCAGGAAATCTGCAGCTCCAACTAGAAGGTTGGTCTTTTGGTTTGGCTCTACTTTGTAATTCAAGGTTCAGGGTCCCATAGGGCACCTGCGTAAGAGTTTGGAATTAAAATGTGAGTTGCCTAAATCCTTGTCCATTGCTTTAAATGCAAACCTTCCTTCCTTTTCCTAGCCACAGCATGGGAGCAAACCTTCAACTTAAAGAAATCAAAACTCTTTTACTTTGTTTGATCCTGTTGCATGCAGCTAAGATCCAAAGGGGCAGCACACAGCTGTCTCTGTACGTTTTCCTGTCACACATACAAACGTTCACATCACTTGTTGAATCTTCCTAATTTCTTCAGCAACAGCAGCTTGTGGCCAGAATTTCCATGAGTTAATTAAGATGAGTTTAAATAAAACACTGAATGATCAAGCTCTTTTAGTTGTCACCTGTTTTTGGTGTAGAGCAGACTATATTATTAATTTTCAGGTTTTTCCAGGGCTGGGAGAGTTCCTGTGGCTGGGAAGAACACAAAGCAGAACATGATTTAAGCAGCTGTCTCTGGTGCAATCCCTCACCCAGGAATTAATAATAAAATGTATGTCTTATACTGAAGTAGTCATTACTAGATTGGTAAATTAAACAGTCACAAGTGAGCTTGGGACAAGATGGGGTCATCAAAATGTTCTGAAGGAACATGTTACAGAAAAACCCCAGGGATTCTCGGAGGCAATTGGAATAAATGTTTCCCTTTATTGCCTGCTCATTGCTCCTCAGTGTCATGAATGAGGAAGGAGAAGGTGGCATTACAATCCTTTTATTCTTAAAAATGTGTAAAGGCTTACTTTTTCTCTGACTTTCCAAACATCCTTATTTGGTTCACCTATGAAATTGAATATTATTATTTTTGTAATGAAAATAATTTCCCACTCCTGTTTGTTTACAGGTTTAGCATATAGCATGCAGATTCTTTTCCTTCAAACTTAATATTTGTGCAAAAGAGATGATTTCCTATTCTTAACAAGCCTGGAGGAAAGGGGAGAAAGGTAATAAGCAATGGTCCTTTTTAAGAACTTATACGGGAGGGGAAGTAGAATCCTTTTAGTTACATTTCTTGCACAAGTTTCAAAAAAGGATGAGAGAAAAAGGAACATAATTATACAATATTTAACTGGTTACAAAGGGATACCCATATTAGTCTAATTCAGCAAAAATAAGTCTGTTAGGGTATGTCTACATTTACACTTTAAATCAAAATAGTGATTGATATTTCTATTCAAAGGAGTGCACATCTACACTAGCTTTCCTTATTTTGTAATGAGGAGCTCCCTCATTTTGAAAAAAAAATGAATGATCATTTCAATATAATAAAACCTTGCTTTATATCAAAATGATAGTTAAATCAAAAATATTATTTTGAAATAAAATAACTCAGTATAGCCATGATATTTTCATTTAACTGTTATTTTGATTTAACACATTTTGCCCTTCTCCCACCCAGTGTCTCTTCCTCTTTCTATATATTGGGTGGGGGCATGGCACTTCTTGGGGGCCATCTTGCCACACTGTCCATGGTGCCACTCTCCTAAATCAAACAAGCAAGTCCTGTCCATAGACATGCTGGTTTGATTTGGGGTTTTAGTGGGGACTTTTTAAACAATTTAACATAAATCGATTTAATGATTTTTATTTTGATTCAATTAGATTAATTTAAGTTAAATTGTTGAAGCAATCTATGTGTAGACATAGTCCTCGTCTTTAAAAGTGCCGCAGGACTCCATGATTGTTTTGATGAACTTTAAAATAGAATCTCATTTGCACGACAGCAAGGTTTGCCTGTGCTGAGACCCCATTATGACAGAAGTTGTCAGTCAGGTGAGGTACTCAATTTCACCCTTTCCTACAGAATACAAGCATCTAATTGCCGAACTCCTAAATGCCATGCCAGATGACGGGGAGATAGGTAACGTGTTACCAGTTTTTAAAGATGGGTCCAGGAGCAATCCTGGTAATTATAGGCCAGTAAGCATAACTTCTGAACCATGCAAACTGGTTGAAACTACAGTTACAATTTGTCAAACACATAGATAAAAATGATTTATTGGAGAAGAGGCAACAATGTTTTTATAAAGAGAAATTATGCCTCACCAACTAACTTGGGGGGGGGGGTCAGAAGCACACAGACAAGAGTGATCACACAGATATAGTGTATTCAGATTTTCAGAAATATTTCCCAAGGTCCCTCACCAAAGTCTATTAGGCAAACTAAGCTGTCATGGGACAAGAGGGAAGGTCCTCTTCTGCATTAGTAACTGGATAAAGGTAAGAAATAAAGGGTTGGAATAAATGGCCATTTTTCAGAATGGAGAGAAATAAACAGTAGTGTCCCACAGGGTCTGGACTGGAACCAGAACGGTTCAACATATTGCTAAAGGATCTGGAAACAGTTAAACAGTGATGTCACAAAGTTTGCAGGTGAATGAAAAAGCTCTTCAAAATTGATAACCCAAAGCAGAATACAAAATGTCACAAAAGGATCTCACAGAACTGGTCTAGCGGACCCAAACAAACAAACAAAGAAAAGGAGATGAAATTGAAGGTTAATCAATGGAAATGAAGGTGTACTGGGGGGGGGGGAATCCAGCTTCATATATAAAATAATAAGATGTAAATTAGCTGATATCACGCAAGAAAAAAAAATCTTGAATTCACTGTTGTTTGTTCTTTAAAAATAGCCACTCAATGGGTATATTTACACTATAGATTTAAGTCAATTTAAACAAAGCCGTGCCACATTGAGAAGCTATTGCATCAACTTAAGGATTTGCTTAAGTTGAGTTAATAACTCTCACTTGTAAAGTTGACTTAGCAGTTAAGTTGACTTTACTAGGGTTAACATAAGTAAATGTAGCCTGGGAATTGGCTTAAGTTGATCTAATTGGCCTCCTAGCTATCTGAAACATGGGGAAGGGGGCTGGAGAGAAGGCACAATACAGCTGGGAGCATTCCCAGCTGTATGCAACACATCCAAACTCCCCATGTCTTAGCCCCAGCCCTGCAGCCTTGCATCCCAGCGCTACAGCCCACGTCACCTTCCCCCGACCTGATCTGGCATCTCTCACCTTCTCAGCCTGACCCCGCATGTCTCCCCCTCTCAGCCCAACCCTCCCTGTCTCTCCCCTTGCCCTTCTCCAGCCTGACCTTACCTGTCCCTCCCTTTGCCTTTTGCAGTTTGATCCCATGTCTCCCCCCTTCTCAGCCCAACCCCTCGTCTCCCCTCCTTGTCTCCCCTTCTCAGCCCCACCCCCCCGATGTTGTAGAACAAACAAGGAGTTCTGTGCAACTTTTCAAGACTAACACATTTATTTATTGCATGAACTTTCATGGGATAAAAGCCCACTTTGTCAGATGGCTTGACTATGGAGGGACTTACAGAATGGAAAGAAAATAAATGCAGAGGATTGTAAGACATAGGATCGGGTTACACTGTAACAGCAAATCAAAGCAGTTGTTAAAATTCAAAAACTGGGAAACAGCAAAGAAAGAGAAAAAAATTGCTATTTGTTTCAGATCAGATTGTGTGAGAGCAGGATTAAATCATTACTATGCTTTTTCTCACTACAACAGTTGATTTGACTTTGCTTTCCTCTATGCACTGTTTCCCAGTGTTTGAGTCTTAAGAACTGCTGCACCCTGCCCCTGCGCTGGAAGCAGTGTTGTCACTGCTCTGTGCTCAGCAGGGCATGGGCCCTGGCTCTCTGGCCTGCAGGACAGCTGAAAGGGGCCTGATCCAGCTCTGGGCCACTTCTGGCAAGCAGCAGAGGTTCAGACACAGCTCCTGCCACGTGCCAGCAGCAGCAGGGGCCTGATCTGACTTTAATCCTCCTGCAAGAGGCTGGGAACCAGAGACAGCCCCCCCCCCCGCTGCTTTTCACAAGTAGCAGAAGCTTGTGAAAAGCAGCATGGACCATCTCCAACTCTGAGCCCATGGTAAAAGGCTGGAAGCTGGATCAGGCCCCTGCTGCTGCCAGGAAGTGGTAGAGGCCATACTGAGCCCTAGAGCAGGATTGGGGTTTTGTGTGGGGGGAAGCAGGCCCCAGGTCCCGACCCCCCTCCAGTAATTTCCCGGACTGGCACACTTGGTCCAGAGCCGGAGGAGGCTGGGCAATGGGGTGGAGGCGGGAGTGCTGTGCTGGCAGATTGCTGAGCCACGTCAGGCTCACTGAACGCCCTGGGCTCCCAGTTGCCACATACAGTATGGAGGGTGGCGTGGTCACTCACTTTCTTCAGTGAAGGAGTGGCCAGGAGAGAGGGGCACCTCTGCTATGCACTGGGGGCCAGCTACCCACAATGCACCCCTCCTACGGTGACCTAGTCACTGCCAGTGTAGATGCGGGCATTCTCTTGGTATTTTGAGTGTGGACACTCTAAGACAACTTAATAAGGTCTGCTTTGAGCCTGCTTAAAGTAGACTTTATTAAGTTGGCTTAACCAAGCCTTATAGTATAGATATAGATATAGCCATTGTGCAGTGGCGATGAGGAAAGAAAAAGAAAAAAACTAACAGAACATAAGCAAGAAATGTTGTGGCACTTAAAGACTAACAAATTTATTTATTGCATGATCTTTTGTGGGAGAAAATCCCACTTTCTCGGATGCTTTGCTTCCATACCTTTCTAACCTGCTAAATACAATATTCGTAGTGCAACAGGTTACATCATTCCTAGATCTGTAAATGGTTTCACTCTCCTCAATATGCAAGTTACTGGGTTAGTTTATACTTAATATACAGCATATAATAAGCCTACCCATGTTTCTTGTTTATGAAGCATTTGTGTACCAAACACAGTTCTGACAAATGAAATGTTCAAAACTCCTTTGGCTCATCTGTTGCCTGGCCCCTATCAGCTTGTTTGCCAGAGTACAGTGAATGGCTTTGTAGCAGGGCCATCGCAGTTGACTGATTACACTTATCTATAAATGGTTTCCACTGAACTTTCCTTTGTTAGCTGTATACTGGGTCGTTCCAGACAAGCTGTTTACACTGTAGTGACCAAGCCACCATAAAAGCTATGATTTCTAATAAATGCATTGACCAGCTATTCACTTGGCTTATGAGAGAGGCTCCTGGAACAGGGCTCGTTTCGACTGCCTAGAGAAGATTGAAGAGGAACCTCATATCAGCCTTTAACTATCTGAAAGACGGTTCCATGGAGGATGGAGCTAGGCTGTTCTCAGTGATGGCAAGTGACAGAACAAGAACCAACTGTCTCAAGGTAAAGTAGGGGAGATCCAGTTTGTCTATTATGAAAAAAAAAATAGTGCTAGCAGGGTGGTGGAGCCCTGGAGTTGCTGGTTAAATGAGCTGCATCCTTAGATGTTTAAAAGGTGCAACATGACAGATTCCTAGGTGGGATGGTTTAGTTGGCTTGGGTCTCACGTTGAGCATGGAGTTAGACTAGATAAACTCCTCAGGTGCCTTCCATTCCTTATCTTCTAAGATTCTTGTTAATTCTCAGAAAAGGGAAAGAGAGGCCCCATACCACAACAGTCTGGGGGAATTTTCCAGGTAGGAAGCTGTATGGAGTTTTCCTTCTATGCCCTGTATTCTGGGTTTGGTATGTAGGAAAGAAGTGCAGCAGGGGAAATGTTTGACCCCATACAACTCTTAATGGTCTATTTTACTGTACTGCACCACAGCAATATTGCTACCAGTCAGCCACCACTGAAGGAGACCTGTGACTCCTTTCAGCTGTATGCAGTGCTGACAGCCTGGATTCCAGATACAGAGACTGCAGAAGGGGTTGAGTTGCAGTCCAGTTTGCGGACATGGCCATGTATCCCCTGTGGTTCGGCTTCCTGCAATTTTCCTCTACCCATGACAGGCTTAAAGCTGATGCACTTTGTTCCAATCAGGTGAGGGTCTCAGGTGGCCAAGAGCACCCCAAGGAAATAAGCCAACATACTTCATAAAGACAGCTTCACCCCATCAGAGCAGACACTGCCTTCTGCCCATGCAAATTCTCTGCTAACTCCGCGTCCTTTCAGGTGCATGACCTGTGAGCAGATTATGCAGTTCTCACAGGAACTGGGTATGTTAACAGATTTCTTTGTCTTTAAATCTTTCAAGTCCAAAGAAAAGAGTAAAGTCTGCCAGCTGTGGACACTGGCAGATATTCTTTGCAGTGGCAGCTGACTGTGCTGGGCTCAGGACATGACTCAGGGAAAGGGCTGAGCACCAGCAGCGTTTAATAGCTGGAGACCCCCCACTCCATTCTCTGGCTCGATTGTGTTTGCTGGAACTCAGAGCTGTGTTACCTTAGCAGGGGAGATAAGATGTGTGGCATAGTTTTATTTCCAGACTGGATGAGGGCTCCAGGATTTCTGTTTTGTAGTCTCCTCACAGTCCCATGGCTCCCTGTATCTCAGCCCTTTTGTAGTCGGCAGTGGCAGATGTCAGCCTTGTCCCTTTCCCTCTCCTGGGGTGGAAGCCCACCATTCTCCCACACTGAGACCAGGCTCTGAGCTACAGCATACTGTGGGTCAACAGGACTTGTCCAGCAGGTCTAGCCGGGTTCTGCACCTTTGGTTACTCCATTTAGGAGTCTGTGACTTGTCTTCAGAGAAGTCTGCAGGCAGCTTTCCTAAAACAATGTTTTGTTCAGCCTGAACAGTTGGAGTAACACTGTAGATGGACATTGAAAGTGTATTTTAAAATAGCCTCTTCATGTCACAGTCTTCTGACTTCCCCAACCATGTCTGAGTGTGTAAGTCTGGTAAGGTTTTCAGAACCAACAGCCCCATCTCTGAATACACTCCCACCCATGGAAAAACAAGCTGTGTAAAATGGAAGTTGCGCACAATGCGGTTCTCACAGTGGAGAGCTCCATTGTCTATTAACTTCTCCAAATGTTTAGTGAGAGATGACTTTTCCCCAGATCTTGTGTTACTTCCTGGCTGTTCACCAATATCTTTCTATTAAATTTTGTTTAGTCATACTGGTAATGTCCCAATAAGATTTCTTGGAGAATGCCTGTATAATATTTAATGAGTGATGTTTTTTCTTCAACTCTTATTTACTTGCTTCCTCCTTTCTAGTAACTGACTATAACACTGAGACTAGCCATACCTGTAATATCCCCATAAGAATTTTCTGGTAACATCCCAATACAAAATCTTTAAACAAATATATAATTAAGTCAATTCAGCTCCACATCTGCCAGAGCACTGTTCCAAAGGGCATATACTTTATGAATAAGGTGTGTGTAAAATGAAAGAGAGAGAGAGAATTGATTTTGTCTGTAAAATGGTGTTTGATTTTCATAAATGATCATGCATTTCACTTTGAAACCCATTTCATGTAAACCCCTTTTGTAGCTGAATAATAGGTGCTGTGGTTACTCTGTACATCAGTGGTTACCAACCTGTGGTCTGGGGACACCTGGGGGTCCACAGAGTTATTGCGAGCGCTCCATGAATACATCTGTCCCCAGCCGGTGCTGGCCAGTGATCCATGTTGGAAGGAGCTCTTAATCAGGGATGACAAACTTATGGCCCATGGGCCACATCCGGCCCACCAAGGGATGCTGATCCAGCCTGTGGAGCTGCTGTCTGGGCTCTGCCTGCAAGTTGTCTGCAGCAGTGAACTCCAAAGAGAGGGTCCTGGCACAGCAGGGCTAGGTATGCTTCTGACTCACTCACCTGCTCTGAATCACATCATAGTGGAACAAAGAAAGCACTCCAGCCAATCCCAGCTCAGCTCTGCTGTGGTCTGCCAACCAATCAGAGTCTCTGTCACAACATGCTAGGCCAGCTCTGTAGAGCCACCGCACTGCTCCCCATCCCAACTGTTCACTGTCAGTCAGTCAGCATGCTTATTTGATTGACAGCATATTGAACGAATCATAAATACAAAAGTGGCTGGCGCCCACATGGGAACAAGCCAATCAAAGACCAGCAGGGACTGAGCCAACCAAAGGTCAGCATTCTGAATGACTGCCAGCGAGTGGGCTGGGAGGAGGAGAGGCAGGCGCAGACCCTGCCTGTAACTGAGACTGACTTTTTTGCCTGACACCAGGAAGTAGGTGACATGGAAAGGGGAAGATAAGGAGGGGTGAGGGAGCCAGCATGGGGACGGGAAGCCCACAGGACAGGCAAATGGGAAGGTGTGGGAAAGCCTACAGGGTTGAGGAGGGGGAAGTGGAAAGGTCTAAGCTAAATAGAATGAAATTCAATAAAGTGCCAAGTACTCCACTTTGGGTTGAACAACCCATTGCACACATACAAAATGGGCAATGATTGCCTAGGAAGGCTTACTGCAGAAAGGGGTCTGGGTGTAATAGTGGGTCACAAGCTAAGGATGAGTCAGCAGTGTGATATTGTTGCCAAAAAAAGCAAATGCCATGTTGAGGTGTATTAACAGGAAAATTGTGAGTAAGACATGAGAAGTGATTCTTTCACTCCACTCTGCACTGATCAGGCCTCAACTTGAGTACTGTGTCCAGGTTTGGATGCCTCATTTCAAAAAGGATGTGGAAAAACTGGAGAAAGTCCACAGAATGGCAACAAAAATGATTAGAAGTTTGGAACATTTGTCCTAAGAGGGAAAATTGAAAGAGCTGGGTTTGATTAGTCTAGTAAAAAAGGAGACAGAGAGGATATCATAACAGTTTTCGAATATGTTAAAAGTTTCTATGAGAAGGAGAAAAAAATTATTCTCCTGAATCACAGATGATAAGACAAGAAGCAGTGGGCTTAAAGTACAGCAAGGGAGGTTCATCTCAGACATTAGGGAAAAAATCCTCACTGTCAAGGCGATTAATCACTGGAGGAAGTTTTCTTGGCAGATTGTGGAATCTCATACATTGGAGGTTTTTAGGAGCAGGAAACAAATACCTGTCAAGGACGGTTTAATGGGGGCATGTGGTCCTGCCATGAGTACAGGGAACTGGGATCAATGACCTGTCATGGTCCCTTTCAGTTTCTGTAATTCCAAGGGGAGCCCATGCTTCTCCGAACATAATCAGATATTTCCAACCTTTGATTTTCAGACCCTTACAGATTTACAGGCTATGTTTTAGATTTCCAAATGTTTTCCCACTTGTATTGGAAATTTGTTTGCTGTATGTAAATGAGAAAAAAAGTGGAAAACCACTGTATTAGACAGTGAGATCCCAGGTAATAAATAGTTTATATGCTTATCCCTGTGTTTGGACCTCTCCCTATGAAAGTGGCAGATTAACATCACATAACCTGCAGAGCACCAGTCTGCAATTAAGCCAAGATTAGGGAAGTTTCCAGCTACAAATGATTCTCTAGACTTTTCTTTGCTGAGAGGCAAGTGAATGTTTGCTAAGGGTCTGCAAAATCTTCATCTTCTAAGAAATATAAGTGCCAGTTACGTTTTTTGGTTTCATGAGAAATCATCAATGAAAGATGAAAAAAGAGAAAAAAGTGAGTTTACCCATCTGTGCTACAGTTTCATTCTATATATGTCAAGACAAAACATTCTATTATAATACAATTATTAGAAGCCAAACTTCCTTTCCATTCAAATCTGTTGAAAGCCTGCCACATCTTTGAAGGATGGTAGATATACATTTACTATTTTCATTAATTGGCGGCATCTTTGCAGGAGAAGCAGGTATACCTTTACTAATTAATTGCATTTACTTTAGAAAATATTGTGGTATTCCAGGATAGGTGTTCTTATGTCTGTGTTGTTCTGTATCCAGCATGGATATCTCTTTGGGTGTGTTCATGAGTCATTGGGATTACCTCTGGCTCAGTTAGTTCAGTGATGTCTGCAGCCTGACCAGGATCTTTAGAAACAATTGAGTTAGCCTGGTGAGTCTAAGACGAGGTGTTTCCTTGGTTAATGCTTTGTGTTTGAAATTGGTTTCTGCTACTAATGGTATTTTCAATGAAAAGTTGTCTGATACTGTGTCCTGGTAACTCTTCAGAAACTGTTTCTAATACTGACATTGAGAATTGTGCATGAATAACTCTGCTGAAATTGTGCAAGATTTTCAAAAAAGTCATGAGAAAACAGAACTACTGGTCTTGTGTTTCAGAAAATGTCTGGAGATGAGGAGAAAAAAAAAAAGATTATTGCAGTGGTCATACTTGCATAGTGACATGGACATTAATGCAAAACAGTTTTTCATTAATCTCTATTTGGAACACACCACTCCCTCTCCAAGGAGGCTGTGTTAACAGTCTGTGCTTCCTTACCAAAAGTATAGAGCAAAATTTCACTGTGTCAGCATGTGATCCTGTGAAGAGAGGGAACCTGTAGAATGACAACTTCTCTGGACCCGCTGAACACTGGCCAGGCAAAGCATTAGGTGTTACTTTGCGGGATTCTTAGTAGTTACAGATTGTCCCTGGGGGTACCTGATAAGAGATAGATAGGACAGCTCAGGTCTGACTGAATTAAGACATGCAAAGCTGGAGTGATCATGTTCTAGTAAAGGTTACAGAAATCAGAACGTTGCCCTAAGCATTAATCCGATGGCTGTGGAAAACACAACAGTGTAATCTGGGCTCTTGGGAGTGGTTAAATTGGGGGCAGGGGAAGAGGCTATTAGAAATATTTGAAAAAAATAAAAAGACTGCCAGTCAGACAGATTAACCCAGTGACCAATTACACCATGCCCTCTGGACTTCCATTTAGCCCAGTTCCCTATTTCAACAGAGTAGAACTCCAGGTAGTTCAAAGAGAATAAGCAAAACAGATAATTCACAAGTATATATCCAAAACCACATTTTGTTTGTCTTCTTTGACCTCCTGGATGTCTCTAGACTTGGACTGAGAGTAGGAAGATGTCTCATTCAGTGCCATCTAATCTCCTCTGTGTGTGTGTGTGTGTGTGTGTGTGTGTGTGTGTGTGTGTGTGTTTTTTTCCATTTCCAGGAAAGAAAGTTCCAGATTTCTCAGACTCACCCAGCGCATCATGTCAGTTGTCAATGACACCAAGATACAAGCCACCGTTTTCATTCTCACAGGAATCCCTGGGCTGGAAGGAATCCATGTATGGATTTCTGCTCCTATCTGCTTATTGTATATAGCTTCATTATTAGGAAATTCAGTCATTCTGTTCATTATAAAAACAGATACAAATCTTCATGAGCCCATGTATCTTTTCCTCTCTATGTTGGCAACCACAGACATTTGCCTATCAATGTCCACCATGCCAACCACCCTGGGAATATTCTTCTTTAACAGGAAGGATATCAGCCACAATGCCTGTTTTGCCCAGGTGTTCTTCATTCACACAATCACATTTATTCAATCCTCCATTCTCTCATTCATGGCTTTTGACCGATTTGTTGCAATCTGCAAACCACTGAGATATATTTCCATCTTAACACTTCCCAGAATAGCCAAGATGGGTCTGGCGTCTCTGCTCAGAGGTGTAGTCTTAATATTACCACTCCCTATTATGCTGAAACAATACCGATACTGTCAAGTCAAAATCCTCTCCAATTCCTACTGCCTCCACAAAGAGGTCATGACAATGGCTTGTTCTGATAATAGACTAAGCATCATCTATGGCTTCTTTCTAGCAGCCTTTTCCCTGGGATTGGACTTGCTGCTCATCCTCCTATCATATGCGATGATCCTGAAAACAGTACTTAGCATCCCATCCCATGTGAAACGCCTTAAGACCCTTAACACCTGTGTCTCCCACATCTCCGTTGTCCTGCTTTCCTACATACCAGGGATTGGCTTGTCCATGATATACAGGTTTGCTAAGAGCTCTTCTCCCTCGGTTTTGAATGTTCTGGGCCATATCTATTTGCTAATCCCACCTCTGATGAACCCCATTGTGTACAGTGTGAAAACAAAACCCATACGCGCAAGAATAATCAGGCTGTTTATTAAGTGAAGACTCAATTTGTCAGCAACTCTACAGAATCAAACTAATCTAATTGACTCCTAGCTATGCACAGCATTCTGGACAACCATTGGGCAGAAGATGGTGCGATGGTTTGGGCATTGCTCTGAGACTCAAGATCCAAGGGCACACAGATTGTCAGTTTCTCAGCGCCAGAACCTGCAATTAAATTTAATTCCCTAAATCTTGTTACCCTACCTTACCCACAGGCCCTCCTTCTTTTTCTTAGTCAAACAATGGGAGCAGAACATCATGGCCTGGAATGTAAATAAATAAATAAATAAATAAATAAACTCATCCAGTTTTTGCACTCTGAGTGCACACAGCTTTGGGTGTTTGTCTCATACATAGAAATGTGTCCTTCTTTTGTTGAACTCTCCTAAATTCTTAAGCAAGATCAGCTTCTAAAAGGAATTTCCATGAGTTAATTATGCCCAATTTAAAAGAAAAAAGAAAGGAAATATGAAAAGATGAAGTTCTGTTGAGTGGCATGGATACTTCTTCTAGATCTGAATTTATTATTAGTTTTCAGCATTTGTAAGGGACAGGATCATGCCTCAGGATGTGAAGCACGCAAATCAGGCCTTAATTCCTGAACGTTTATCTATAGTGGGATCACACACTCCTAACACTCACTCCTAACAGCTAAATAATACCTATGATGTTGACAATAATTGCCCACTCCTCTATTAGTGGTTTACAGGTTTAGCATAGAGCGGTGATCTGCTTTTCCTTCAATCTCACTATTTTCTACATCAGAAGTTACTTTACATTCCTGACAAGCAGGGAGGAGAGGGAAAGGAAAAGTCATAACCAACCTTCTTACCCAATATATTTTTTTCAGGGAACGGGGGTGGGGGGGCAGGGCAACATACTTCTGGTTACATTCCTTGGACAAACTGTGGGAAGGGAGGAGAGAAAATGGTATAAAATAAACTTTAGCTAGAATCTCATTTATGGTAGCAATGCTTGCCTTATGCTGCCACCCCAAAGGACATTTGTGCCTCCTGATGTTCACTGATAAAACTGAGCTGTTTCTTCAGTTATCTTAAGTGCCTGTATTTAAACATAAGAAACCTGGAAAAGAAAGAGGAGCAACTGGAATGTGTGATATAGCCAAGAAGCTATGACACGATTGGAATAATTGATTCTTGATAGGTAAATCATGCAACTCATTCACTGTCATGGATCCGTGTATGCTCAGAGAGAATAAGCTGGGGCAAAAGGATGGTGGTGCTTATTTAACATTTTTGTTACTGACCTTGTCACAAAAGTGTGACTGTGCTAATTAAGTTTGCAGATGACACAAAGTTAGAGGTAAAAAGCTCCCAAATAAGGGTCTTTTGGATACAGTATGAGGAGGGAGAGACACCAAAACCACCACTGGGTACAACCAACTTCTTTTATTGGAGAGAAAAAAAAAACTCTAAAAAAATTCAGTTAAAACAAATTCTCACTCCTTATTCTTTTAAGAACCTTAAGACAAAAAAATAAGCAAACAAAAAAAAAGCACAATAAAAATCCTAATCCTATACCTATAGTTAGTCACTTAATCAAAACTAAGTTACAATCTGTACTATTAAGCATTATTTAATTCACTTTCAAAACCATGGCTTCTTTGATTCAAATTCTCTTTGATTAATTTTGGGTGCACCAGTTCTATCCTGGATAGGATGTTTTGCTGTCAGCCAGCAAGGGTATCAATGAGAAGGTTTGCCACTGGGGAGGGAACCTCAGGTGATGAGTCCTTAGTTCTGCAGTAGATTTGTGATTCCGCAGGCCTCCACCCTCCACAGGCTCTTTCAGCGGTTTTATTGTTCCACAACCCCACCTTCAGTTTCCAGAAGGTACCATTGCATTGTTTTACCATATTTGCACCCTTGGAGAAGCTACGCCACCATCTTATTGATCCTGAGACTGGTTACAGTTTTTTTGCTGACAGAGCACTGTCACTTATTATTCAAGCCAATCAAAATTTGTAACTAGGTAGACATGATGTTGTAAGTTTGTTTACAGTTAAAATACCTTTAAAACTACTTCTGCAAACAATTTGTACATGCCAATTTCCTTGCACAGCATTTTTTGCCAGACAGGAAACAAGCCTGCATCTGGCAACAGAACTATTATAACTACAAAATAGAAGTAGGCCAAAAAGCAGAACAAAAACAAGACTAGCAATCAAACTATTGTCTATCAAGCCTTCTTTTTTTTTTTTTTAAATTCCAGATGGGTTTTATTGACATAAACTGTACCCCCCTATTGACAAGAGGGTTTTGCCAACACAGAGAAGTATTGGGATAACATACAGATTAACCTAGATGACCTTGTAAACTGGAGTATTATCAATAGGATGAAATTTAATAACAGGAAGGGAAAGGTCATGCTTCTAGGGACACAGAACTAGAATTTCTTCTATAAGTTGGGGACACATCAGTTGGAAGTGACTGAGCAGGCAAGGGACTTAGGAGTACTGGTTGATGGGAGGATGACTATAAGTCGCCAATATGAGGTACCTGTGAAAAAAGGTAATGTGTTCCTAGGAGGCATCAGAAGAGCTAGTTCCTCCAAAGATAGGGAGGTGCTAGTACTGTTATAAAAGGCACTGGTGAGACCTCATCTGGAATGTTGTGTGCAGTTCTGGACCCCAATGTTTAAGAAAGATGAATTCAATTCAATTGAGCATATTCAGATGTCAACTGGCTAACCTAGTGGGGAGGGCTTTAAAATAAGTTTGAAGGGGGAAGGTGACCAAAGCCCACAGATAAATCACAAATGGGGGAGTCTTGGAGTGAAGGATGGAACTTGGGAAGGGGTGCCAGGTCTGTAACCTCAGGGATAAAACAGCGGGCTGTTGGAACTTGGGGGGGGGAGGGAATCAAATAATTGTCTTAGATGTCCTACTGGAGCTCTGATACCTCAGGCGAGTGGGGAAGGATGACTCTGGGAAAAAATACGAGGAGATAAATGCAACAGAACTGAAAATTGACATGGGAAAGTAGGGCAATCGACCTGGTATTTTAAGTGCCTGTACACAAATGTAAGGAGCCTGGAAAACAAGCAAGACGAATTGGTAGTACTAGCATAGACAAGGATCTATGATATAATTGGAATAACAGACATGTAGTGGGATAGCTTGCATGACTGGAGCTTTGCCATGGATGGATGTGACATTGTTCCCAGGAGTTCCCTCTCTCTGGTCCCCGCTGCATCGGCTGTTCAAGACTTTGAAAAGGTGGAGTTCTCTCTCAACACTGCCCATGTCTCACATTTCCACACAGTCAACTCCCAAGTCCAGCCTCAGAGCATCCAAACTCCTGCCCCATCTGGCCTCCCCTGAGACCCCTTCAGATGGGCCCCTGGAAATCCCAGTCAGCAGTGACTCTCAGCCAGTGTGGAAATCAGAGGGTTTATTAGCAATCCAGTTTATACAGCAACAAGGACAGTAGGTATCAGGCTCACCAGGAAATATAGCATTGCAAACCCAGAGCATTAGGGTTACACCCCAGGACAGGGTCCTGCCTCTTGGACCCCCATTTTTCTATTACCACTTCTTCCCCTTTTGTCCTTTGTTCTCTTGCCAGGCTCTTCCAAACACCACTCCCTGCTCCAACCAGCTGGAAGCTGTGTGACCAATGGGGTTCCCACGTACAGGTTGCCTAAACACTATCCCCCTGCACCCTGGTGGCTCTGCTACATACCACCCACCTGTGATCCATCACCAGAAAAGAAAAGAAACATGGTCATCACCCATGACAAACCCCATTAGCCTAAGAGAGGGCTCCCACTTCACCACACTGGATATAAATTTTTCAGGAAGGATTGGCAGGGAAGGAGAGGGGGAGGACTAGTACTATATGCAAAAGAGCTGCATGACTGCTGAGAGCTCCACTATGAAAGTGGAAAAGAGCCAGCTGAAAGTCTGTGGGTAAGTTTAGCAGAAAGGGCAACAAGGGGGATGTCATGGTGGGTGTCTGCTATACACCTCCAGACCAGAAGGAGGAGGTGGAGGAAGCTTTCTATGGACATTTGGCAGAAGTTTCCAAATCACAGGCCCTGGTTCTCATGGAGGATTTCAATTATCCTGACATCTGCTGGGAGGCCAATCCAGAAAGTTTCTGGAGAGGGTTGCGGACAACTTCCTGGTACAAATGCTGGAGGAACCAACTAGGAGCCTTGCACTTATTGACCTGCTGCTCACAAACAGACAAGATTTGATCTGGGAAGTAGAAGTGAATGGCAACCTGGGCAGCAGTGAACATGAGGTGGTAGAATTTAAGATGCTGATTAATGGAAATAAGGAAAGAAGTAAAACACAGGCCTTGGACTTCAGAAAAGCAGATATTGAGTCCCTTAGGGAGCTGATGGGCAGGATCCCTTAAAGGCTGATCTGAAGGGGAAAGACATCCATGAGAGCAGGCTGTATTTTAAAGAAACCCTAAGGGCACAGGAAGATACCATTCTGATGAGCAGAAAGAACAGCAAATGTGGAAGGCACCCAGTGTGGCTTAACAGAGAATTCTGCAGTGAGCTGAAACATAAATGGAAGCTTACAAGAAGTGGAAGCTTGGACAGATGACTAGGAAGACATACAAAGATATTGCTTGTGGGACTGCAGGGATAAAATCAGAAAGGCCAAAGGACAACTGGAGTTGCAGTTAGCAGGGGATGTGAAAGATAACAGGAAGGGGTCCTACAAGTATGTCAATAACAAGATCAGTGATGGCTTAGGTCCCTTACTGAATGGAGCAGGTATCCCCATGGTGGAGGATGTGGAAAAGGCTAAAGTCCTCAATGTTTCTGTTTTTTTTTTTTTGAACTTCAGTCTTCACAGAGAGGGTCTGTTCCCAGCCAACTATGCTGGGCAGGGCAGATTGGATAGAAGAGAGGCCTTTGGTGATGGAAGATCAGGTTAGGGACTACTTAAAGAAGTTGGATGTGTACAAGTCTATGGGACTGGATGAACTGCACCCAAGGGTGCTGAGAGTTTGCTGATGAGATAGCAGAACTGCTGGCCATTATCTTTGAAAACTCATAGTGCACAGGGGAGGTGCCAGAGAACTAGAAGAAAGCAAATATAGTATCTATGTTCAAGAAAGAGAAAAAGGAGGATCTGGAGAATTACAGACCTGTCAGCCTCACCTCAATCCCTGCAAAAATCATGCAGCAGGTTCTCAAAGAATCCAGCCTCAAACACTTGGAAGAAAACAGAGTGATCAGGTACAGTCTGCATGGATTCACCAAGGGTAAATCATGCCTGACAAACTTCATTGCCTTCTATGATGGGATGACGGGATTTATGGATTTGGGAAAAGCCATTGCCATGATATACCTCAACTTTAGCAAG
This sequence comes from Podocnemis expansa, assembly GCA_007922195.1. NCBI lineage: Eukaryota > Metazoa > Chordata > Testudines > Podocnemididae > Podocnemis > Podocnemis expansa. The sequence continues at coordinate 66,298 of ML682279.1, read as the reverse complement.
GCTTTTGATATGGTTTCCACAGCATTCTTGTCAACAAGTTAAGGAAGTATGGGTTGGATGAGTGGACTGTAAGGGGGATAGAAAACTGGCTAGATCATTGGGCTCAGAGGGCAGAAATCAATGGCTTATTGTTTAGTTGGCAACCAGTAACAAGTGGAGTGCCTCAGGGGCTGGTGCTGGTGCTGGTTCTGCTCAACATTTTTATTAATGATCTGAAGGATGGGATAGACTGCACTCAGTAAGTTTGCGGATGACACCAAGCTGGAGGGAATGGTAGACACACTGTAGAGCAGGGACAGGATTCAGGGAGACCTAGACAAATTGGAGCAGTGGGCCAAAAGAAATCTCATGATGTTCAGCAAGGACAATTGCCCAGTCCTGCACTTGGGATGGAGAAACCCCATGCACTGCTACAGGCTAGGAGCGATCAGCTAAGCAGCAGTACTGTAGAAAACGACCTTGGTGTTATGGTGGATGGGAAGTCAGATATGAATCAACAATGTGTTCTTGTTGCCAAAAAGGTCAAAAGCATACTGGGGTGCATCAGTAGATGTATTGCCACCAGACTGAGGGATGTGATTGTTCTCTATTCAGCACTGGTGAGGCCACATCTGGAATACTGTGGCCAGTTTTGGGCACCAGATTTCAAAAAAGATATGGACAAATTAGGAGTCCAGTCGGGGGGGGGGGGAGATCAAGGGACTAGAGAATAAGACTTATAAAGAGAGACTGAAGGGACTAGGCTTATTTTGTTTGCAGAAGAGAAGAGTGAGGGGGGACTTGATAGCAAACATCAGCTACTTGTAGGGGTGCTCCAAGGAGGAGGGAGCTCATCTGTTCTCAGTAATAACAGAGGACAGAACAAGGAGCAATGGTTTCAAGTTATAGCTGGGGAGGTAGAGGCTGAATATTAGAAAAAAAAATCTTACTAGGAGGGCGATGAAGCAGTGGAATGAGTTACCTAGGGAGGTGGTGGCATATCCATTTTTGGAGATATGTAAGGCCTGGTTAGACCAAACTGTGGCTGGGATGATTTAGTGAGAGTGGTCCTGCTTTTTTGAAGGGGGTTTTACTAGATGACCATATGAGATCCCTCCTAACCCTATGATTCTCTGATTCAAGCTGGAACAGGTGCAGAGCAGAGCTACAAGGATGATCTGTGTAATGGAAAATCTGCCTTACGAGGGGAGACTTAAAGAGCTTGGCTTGCTTAGCCTAACCAAAAGAAGCTTGAGGAGAAGTATGATTGCTCTCTTTAAGCACACCAGAGAGATAAGTATTAGGAAGGGAGCAGAATTATTGGAATTCAGCACCAATGTAGACATAAGGCAAATGGATACAAACTGACCGTCAGGAAATTTAGGTTTGAAATTAGATGCAGGATTATAACCATCAGAGGACTAAAATTTTGGAATAGCCTTCCAAGACAAGCTGTGGGGGCAAAAACCATTACTGCCTTCATAACTGAGCTTGATAAATTTATTGAGGGGTCCATACAATAGGATGGTCTAGTTCGGAATTTTACTGCATTTTGACTACTGGTGGAGGATATGCAAGTGTCCTGAGAAGGAAGGTTGGATGGGGTGGATTCTGGGTTTTTATAGAGAAATCTTTCTTCAGTGACTGACTGCTGAGATTTGCCCACATGCTCAGGGTTTAACTGGTCGTGATATTTGGGGTTGGGGGGAAATCTTCTCCCAGAGTATGTTGGCTAGAGCGGGGGGGAGTGATCACCTTCCTCTGCAGCATAGGTCATGGTTCACTTGCTGATGGATTTGTTCTATTTTGAAGTCTTTAAACCATGATTTGAAGACTTTAATAAATCAGTCATAGGTTAAGGTTTTATTACAGGAGTGGGTAGGTGATATTTTGTGGCCTGCATTGTGCAGGAGGTGAAACTAGATCATCACATCGGTCCCTTCTAACCATAGAGCAGAGGTCTCAAACACACGGCCTGTGGGTTGCATGCAGCCCCTAAAGCTATTCCCTGCAGCCACCACAACACTATCATTACCGAATGTTGTAAGAAAAGGTTTCAGTAGTGTAGCCCTCAGCTAATGTACTAGACCTCATGCGGCCCTCGTGGTGATTTGAGTTAGAGACCCCTACCATAGAGTATCTGAATTAATAAGTTCTGGAGACTAGTCAATAATGTCCTGGTGCAAGTGCTGAAGGAACCTATAAGAAGTCATGCTCTTCTTGCTCTGCTTTTCACTGAAAGGCTGTGTTCACACAGCCTCCTTATTTCGAAACAACAGAGGTTGTTTTGAAATAAGGTTTTGGCTGTTCACACAACACACAGTTGTTTCGAAACAAGTTAAACCTAGCCTGTGGGCGAAACAAAGTTGTTTCACAACTGTTGTTTCGAAACAACGCTGTGTGAACATGTTGTTTCGAAATAATGGTGGTTTTGAAATGACTTGTTTCGAAACAACCGTCGTCTGAACGTGTTGTTTCAAAACGACGGTGAGTCGTTTTAAAATAACTGTTGTCCGGAATTGCTATTTCGATTCCGGCTTTTTTCCTTATTTCGAATTAACAAAATGTTATTTTGATATAGGTTGTTTCGAAACAACTATCGAAATAACCGGCTGTGTGAGAACACAGCCAAAGGAAAGATTTGGTAGGGGAAGAACTGGGTATCAACCAAGGCAGCAGTGAGCATGGGATGGAGAAGTTTAGTATTTTGACAAAAGGAGAGAAGAACAGAAGACCACAGATCATGAAATTAAAAAATAGCTGACTTTGACTCCTTCAAGGAACTGATGGGAAGGGTGTTTTAGCAAGCTAATATGTTTCAGGAAGGAGTTCAAGAGAGCTGTTATAATGTAAGAAAGAAAAGACCTTATTTGAGGCTTTAGGAAAAAGGCACCCCAATATACAGAAATAATAGTAAATATGTCGGGTAAGAAGCCTTGTCTAAGAGGAAAGGTTCTGATGAGCCTAAATACACAATTAAAAGGATTACAGGTGGGGGAAGCTCGGTCAGATGACTTGGGATGTGTTTAAAAACCAGTCTGAACATACCTGAGTTAAACCTAGAAGAAAAAAGCACAGCTGTAGTTGTACATAGCAGGAAATGTGAAGGGTAACATGAAGAGTTTAGAGAGATATATTAATGACAGGAAGACGGTCAGTGAAAATATTAGCTCCCTACAGAAACAAGGAAACAGTCTAGTGACAGAAGATGTGGAAAAAAAAACAAAGCACGAAAGGCTTTTCTTTTCTTTTCTTTTCTTTTCTTTTCTTTTCTTCTTTTTTTTGGGGGGGGGGGGCTTCTGTCTTTACAGATATGGTCAGCTCACAGATTGCTGTGCCAGGTAGGGCAAAATGGGGAGGAGGTGTTGAATAGTTGTCAGTTCTGAAGAAATAGGTTCAGGGCTATTTAAAAAGATTGGACATTCACAAGTCTATGGGAGCAGATGCAATGATTCCAAGAGTTCTGAGGGAGTTGGCTGATGTGATTACAGAGCCATTGGTCATTATCTACGAAAACTCACAGCCATTGGAGAATGTCCCTGATGAATGGGAAAAGGTGAATCTAATGCCCATCTTCAAAAAAAGGCAAGAAGAAGATCTGGGATATTACAAACAAATCAAGCTCACTTCCATCCTGGAAAAATCATGGAACAGGCCTTCATGAAATCTACTTTGAGTTACTTGGAAGAGAGGAAGATCATTACGAACAGTTAACAGAGGTTCTTTAAGGGCAAATCAAGCTTGAACAAACATATAGCCTTCTCTGTAAATGGTCTGTAAAATGGAGAGAGCAGGCTAGGTCATTGAGATCAAAGGATAGTTATCAGTGGGTCAACCTTAACCGGAAGCCAATAATAAATGCAGTACACCAGCGGTTTGTGCTGCAGCCAAATTTGTTCAACAGCTGTATTGATGATCTGGAGGGCAGGGCGGATGGCATCCTCATCAAGTCAGCAGTTGACTTGTGTGGAGTGCTAGATTCCTGGAGGAGAGAGATAAGAAAAAGAGTAACTTAAACACATTGAATGATTTGGCCAAAATAAATCTTATAATGTTCAACAAGGGCATGTGCAGAGTTCTAGGCTTAGTGCACAAGAATCACATATAGTGCTGCAGACTGGGGACCTACTGGCTGGGTAGCAATTCTGGAGAAAAGGATCAGGAGCTACTGCAGAGAGGAGGCTTTCTGTGAGTCAGCAATGTACCCTTGTTGCAAGGAAAGCTAATGGCATATTTTTTTTTTTCCTGCATTAATAGGAGTATTGACAGGAGACTGTGCAAAATAATTGTTGCTGCTGGTTTGGCAGCATCTGGAGTACTGTATTTGCTTTTGGAGACCCCATTATAAAGGGGATGTGAAAAAAATGTAGACAGTGAAGTGGAGGGTAATAGAAAATATTGTGTTGCTTGGAGATCATTACTTATGAGTAGAGGATGAAGGAACTAGATTAAATTAGCCTTCAGAAAGAAGAATGATAGGGGATTGGATAAGAACAATATCTAGAAAAAGATTCCAAGGAAGATGAACTTAGGCTCTTCTAAGAGGTAGCAAATGACAGAATAAAGAGCAGTGGTCTCAAGCTGTACTGTGGGAGACCTATGTTCAATATAAGATTTTTTTTTTGTGGAGGTGGGTTAAACATTGACATTAGTTAACTAGGGTAGTGGTGGAATCAGCATTTTTAGGTGTGGCTTGCAAAAGTCATGATGGGGTGAGTTAATTGGGGTTGATCCTGTTTGAACACATTTGGACTAATTGTCTGCCAATGTACCATTCAACCCACATCCTGTATGATTCTGGGATTCCATGGCCAGTTACAGCTGCCTGGATCCTGATGTCAAATTGTCTTTTCCTCATTGCAAAATGAAGGTTTCACTGACTGGCTATGTCTACACTGTGGGGGGTGGGGCTGGAAGTTGACTTAGCAAGGCTGACTTTAGGTTGAGCTTGTTAAGTCAACTTCAGGGTATGTCTGTGTGGACAGGGAGCGGACATACCCAGGGTGCCCTACCTCCTACCCCGCCCCCAGTCGGCTCTGGCCTGATCCATACTGGGGACCTGGCCCAGCTCCTGCCCTCTAGAGAGGAGCTGGTAGCTGGGTCCTGCTCCCAGCCGTCTCTGCCAGTGGTAGAGCCAGAAAAGAGGAGTTAGGAGCCCGACCTGGCTCCCACCCCCTCTTTACAGGTGTGGGGGCTTGGAGCCTGCTCCTACCAGCCATGACAAGTGACCCTGGGCCAAATTTGGCCCCCCAGTCACTTATCAGAGCAGGAGGCTCCACAACCTGATCATTTTCATGAGCCTCTACTGGATGCAACAAGTGACCTGGCGCTCAACTTGGCCCCGGGTCACTTGCCATGGCTGGCAAGAGCCAGCTGCACCCCCCTGCCACCCATGGAGAGGGCCTGGGAGTGATGGCATCCCCCCCAGCTCCTTTCCACAGGTGGGGGGAAGGCAGAGAGGGACTAGGAGCTCGACCTGGCTACAAGTACCTCTCTATAGCCAGAGACCAGTGGTGCTGGCATCTCCCCTGACTGCTTGCAAGCAGCCAGGGGTAGGGGGAGCTGGCATCCCCTGCAGGGGCACGGGGAGCTGGCATCTCCCCTGATCACTTGCAAGCAGCATCTCACCAGCATGTTCCCGGGTGAAGCCCTGGATTCACATACCTGTGGCATTGGTAGAATCTGCATTCCTTGAGGATTTTAATGTTTAACTGGACAGAATCCTATCTGGTATGCTTTAATTGGCTTGGGTGGTGCCAGATTTCCCATTAGGCATTGTAGGCACAGTACCTAGGGCCTATGAAGGCAGGAAAAAATTAAAAAAGCAGGAAAAATAAGGAAAATCATGTGGTTTAGTATTAGAATAGTTTAAGTGCATCATGTCAATCAATGTAATTCAGTTGGTGTTTACTCCTCTTTTTGCACATTTTGGAGTGAAAGTGCCTAGGGCCTACAAACACCAAAATCCAGCCCTGGGCTTGGGTGCCACATTGAGCACAGTGTTAGACTACATAAACTCTTGAGATCCTTTCCAACCTTCATATTCTAAGAGTCTGTAAATTCTCAGAAAGAGAAGCATTCCCCCTCCCACAATCTCAGGAAAATTTCCAGGTGGGAAGCTGTGTGGAGTTATCCTCCGCACCCTGCATTCTGGGTTTCTTATGAAGAAAAGAGTGCAGCGGGGAGGAGAGTGGATTCTGTACAGCTATTAATGATCTACTTTATTGTGCTGCCTAGAGTATTACATCTGTAACAGCAGCATTTCTACCAGTGAGTCGTCCTCAAAAGAGACCTGTGCCTCTACTGAGCCCTAAAACACAGTGTTGACAAACCTGGATTCCAGGAAGACAGACTGTGGCAGGAGCTGAGTTGCAGCCCAGTGTGCTGGAATTAACAACGATCCCCTGTGATTGGGGTTCCTACAGTTTGCCATTGGCTGTGAGAGGGTTAAGGTTGGTGTACACTTATCTAATCAGGTAAAGATCCCCGGTGGCCAAGGGACCCCAAAGGACACGGGCAAGCCTGCTTCATAAAGACAGCTGAAGCCCATTTCTGCAGATCCTGCCTGCTGGCTATGCCAATTCTATCCTTACTCCTTGTCCCATCAGGTGCTAACTCCTGGGGGCAGCTGATACACTTCTCACAGGAACTCGGTACGTTGGCGTTGGTAGGTTTCTGTGTGTTTTGATCTTTCAAACACAAAGGGATGGGTAAAGGATGCATGTTGTGGACGTGGGCAGATTTTCTTTGGAGTGGCAGCTGGCTCTGCTGAGCTCTGGATGTGATTCAAGGACAGTCGCTGGGCACCAGACATCACTAATTGGCTGGAGACACACTAATCCATTCTCTGGCTTGATTTTTTACATCAGAACTGAGAGCTGTGTTATCTAAGCAAGGCAGATAAGGCTCATGGAATTGTTTGTTTCCTGACTGAATGAGAGCTCCGTGATTTCTGTACTGTTGAATCTCCTAAGAGTTAAAGGGCTGCCTTTATCTCACCTCTTTTCTCGTCTCTGAGTGCTAGTTATCAGTCATGTCCTTTTTCCTCTCCTGGGGGGGAATCCCAGCTTTCTCTCAAACTGAGAAAACCGGAGGTCAACAGGGCTTACCCAGCATGTCCATCCAGATTCAGCACCTTTGGTTCCTCTCTCTCGAAGTCTGCAACATTTGTTCAGAGAAGTCCTCAGTCAGCCTTACTAAAACAATGTTTTGTTCATTCGAACCAGTAGGGCTAAAGGTGCACACAGGCTTGTGTCACAAAATCCCTCCCACTGTGATGGAGACCCATTCAGGCTGAGAGTCTCCTGACTCCTCGATTTGTGTCTGTGCATGTCAGTCTGATGAACTTCTCAGCTCCAACACCTCAGCTCCGGCACAAATGCCTACAAGTGGAAAAACAAGCTGTGTAAATTGGATATTGCTCAAAATGGGGGTCCTCTAAAGTGGAGGCTCAGTTGTCTCTTCACCTCCCCAAACTTTTTTGAGAGATGGCTTTTCCTGTGCTCTTGTGTCACTTTCTGTTTGTTTGAAATTACCCTTTGGTGAAGTTTTTATTAGCCATACTGGTAATGTTCCAGTAAGAATTCCTGGAAAATGCCCCTACAATATTTAATGAGTGATAATATTTCTTCAACTCTTATTTACCCTGCTTCTTCCTGTCCAGTAACCAATTGTAAAATTGAAGTTAGCAATACCTGTAATATCCCCATAAGAATTATCTTGTAATGTCTGGATAAAAACTGTTTAAACAAAAAGATTCATAATTAAGTAAACAAAGCTCCATGTCTGTCACAGCAGTGCTCCAAAATTTTGCATATTTTATGAATACAGTGGATATATAGTCAGAGATAAAGAGAGAGACTACTTTTGTATGTGAAATGAAGTTGATTTCCTTGAATGCTCATGCATTTCCCTTTGAAACCCATTTCCCATAAATTCCTAGATTTCCAAATGTCTTCTGTCCTTTGCTGGAATTTTGTTTCGTTTCTGATAATGAGAAAATGTTGAGAGCCATTTGGTTAAGTAGTGAGATTCCTGGGAAGGGATTTTGTAGATGCTGACTCCTATTACTGTCAATCTCAAAAGGGATAGCCGTGTTAGTCTAGTCCAGTAAAAAAACAAACAACAAAAAAACAACAGGGAGCTGTGTGGCACTTTAAGACTAACAGATTTATTTTTTGCATGAGCTTTCGTGGGAGAAGATCCCACTTCCTCAGATATCTTCAAAGCATCTGAGGAAGTGGGATCTTCTCCCACGAAAGTTCATGCAAAAAATAAATCTGCTAGTCTTAAAGTGCCACACAGCTCCTTGTTGTTTTTTTTTTTTTCCTATTACTGTAACACTCGAGGTGAAGGCTGCAGATTAATTCAACATATCCTGCAGAGAACTAGTCAGTTGTTAAGCTAAAGCCAGACAAGCTACTTGCTGCAGAAGATTCCCACAGACTTTTTTCTTTGATGATGGGCAAATGAATAAGTGTTGAGGATAGGGAATCTTCTAAAGATCTGAAGATACCCAGATGACATAAGAAACATTTTGGGTGTCCCTCTTACATGACAAATAATTATTGAATAACACCAAAGGGGGAAGAGTGAGTATACCTGTTTGTGATGAATTATAATTCTCTAAATTTCATGCCAAAACATTCAATTAAATCTCAGTTCTTTCAAGCCAAATTTTCATTCCATGCATATCTGTTGAAAGCCAGACAGGGACCTGTTGGCATCTGTACAGGAAAAGCAGATATATCTTTAGTGAATTGCATTTGTTTTAGAAAATATTTCAGAGATATTGCAATTAGTGATTGTCTGTGTTAGTTTTTAAAAGTGCCATCAGAATCTTTGTTTGTTTTGCTCAAATAGACTATAATAACAACCTCTTTGGAAACTGCAAATACTGCTTGCAATGGTTTTCTGCTACAAATTATATTTGCGGTGAAAAGTTGTTTGATACTCTGTCCTGGTAACTCATCAGAAGTTGTTTCTAAAACTTACATTGAGAAATGTGCACTAATATCTCTGTTGAAATTGTGCAAGTTTAAAAAAAATTGTGAGAAAAGAGAACTACTGGTCTTTGTTTCAGAAAAAGTCTGGAGATGAGGTGAAGAAAAAGGGATAAAGGAGGTGGTTGTTCTTGCATACTGACATGGGCACTAACACAAAAGAGGTTTTCAGTATTCTCCATTAGGAACACTCGACAACTTATCCAATTGTGCTGTGATAATTGTCTGTGTTAGCTTACCAAAAGTATAGCTAAGAAGTTCACTGAGCGATTATGAGTTCCTGTGAGGAGAAAAGGAAGCCTGTGGAATGATTTACTTCTCTGGATCAGCTCAACTCTGCCCAGGCAAAGCATTCAGTTTTAATTTGAGTTTTAATTCAGTTTTAATACATAAATTAGATTTAATCACTGGGCGTACCTGATAAGAGATAGTTGAGAGAGCCAGGTTTTGATTTAAGATACACATTTAAAACTAGAGCAATTGTGTTACAGTAAATGTTCCAGAACTCAGAACATGGCCCTAAACATTAATCTGGTGTTCAGGGAAAGCAGGGATGGTGTAATTTGCTAGGAAACATATTCGGAAAAACAAGAGTGCCAGGCAGCTTAAACGAATGATGATTTTTGCCATGCCATTCCCACATGAACTAACATGATATAATGGAGCACACTCAGAATTTCAGTTCCAGAGAAGGTGCCTGTGTAAAAAATCACCGTTGTAAAATCATACAGTGCTCAAAGAGATTGTGGAACTCACAGGTGCAAGACTTCAATGGGGTTGAGTCTTTAGAAGGAATCAGACATGGATTCCATGTACCCAGGGTATGAGAATATGCAAGTAGTGTAGGGGGGAACCATTTTAGAGAAGAATAAGTTGTTAGGGTTAGAAACTTGCCTCATTCATATCATAAAACATGTCTAACAAATAAGCGTCTGGAGGAAACTTCCCTAAAGACAGCTTATCTCCCAGCTCTATACTGAAAAACTTCTTTTACCTTCCTCTGCAGCTTCTGCTCTGGACACTTGGCTAGATGGAGTGCAGGTCTCATCCATTCCGGCACTGATGTTCTTATTATTTGTGGTAAAAACGTTTACAGATGTGATCCTAGTGGGTCACACCAATGGTATTTCAGAGTTTTTCCTCATTCAGGAGATGACAATGTCTGGAATTTCAAAGGGAATGAACAGAACACATATTAGTCAAGCAAAAAATCCATAATTTATATTTTTGTTGGTATGCCTTGAGCTGTTGGAAGTCTCTCCTGAGAGCAGGATGATATCTCATTCTGTGTCATCTAATCTCCCATTATTTCTCTTTTCAGGAAATAAAGTTCCAAATATCTCAGAGTCACCAAGTGAATCATGTCACCTGTCAATGACACCAAATTGCAAACCACATTTTTCTTTCTCACTGGAATCCCTGAGCTGGAAGATGTTCCCTTCTGGGTTTCTATCCCTATCTCCTTATTGTACATTGCTTCAATATTAGGGAATTCAGTTATTTTCTTCATTATAAAAATGGATCCAAACCTTCACGAGCCCATGTACATTTTTCTGTCAATGTTGGCCATCACAGACCTCGGCTTATCTTTATCCACCATGCCAACAACACTGGGCATATTCTTCTTTAACTCTAAGAAGATCAACCATGATGCTTGTTTTGCCCAGGTATTCTTCATCAGTTCACTCACGTTCACTCAATCCTCCATTCTCTCATCCATGGCTTTTGACCGATTTGTTGCAATCTGTAACCCACTGAGATATACTTCTATCTTAACACTACCCAGAATAGCCAAGATGGGACTGGTGTCTGTGCTAAGAGGGGTTATCTTAATATTACCATTCCCTATTCTCCTGAAACAGTACCGATATTGTCAAGCCAACATCCTCTCCCATTCTTATTGCATCCATAAGGAGGTCATGACAATGGCTTGTTCGGACTTCAGAGTAAGCAGCATCTATGCCTTCTTTGCAGTTCTCTCTTCCCTGGGGTTGGATTTCCTACTCATCCTCCTATC
>ML682279.1:41173-55290 GCA_007922195.1 Podocnemis expansa | reverse complement strand
ATTACAAACCACAGTTTTCATTCTCACTGGAATCCCTGGGCTGGAAGGGATCCATGTATGGATTTCTGCTCCCATCTGCTTAATGTATGTTGCTTCATTATTAGGAAATTCAGTAATTCTCTTCATTATAAAAACCGATCCAAATCTTCATGAGCCCATGTATATTTTCCTTTCTATGTTGGCAACCACAGACATTGGCTTTGCAATTTCCACCATGCCAACTACACTGGGCATATTCTTCTTCAACTGGAGGGAGATCAGCCACAATGCCTGTTTTGCCCAGCTCTTCTTCATTCACTCATTCACATGTATTCAATCCTCCATTCTCTCATTCATGGCTTTTGACCGATTTGTTGCAATCTGTAACCCACTGAGATATGCATCCATCTTAACACTGCCCAGAATAAACAAGATCGGTCTGGTGTCCCTGTTAAGAGGATTGTTCTTTATATTACCACTTCCTATTCTCCTGAAACATTACCGATACTGTCAACTCAACGTTTTACCCCATTCCTACTGCCTCCACAAGGAGGTCATGATGACAGCTTGCTCAGATTACAGAATTAGCAACGTCTATGGCTTCTTTTTAGCAGTCTTTTCTATGGGGTTGGACTTGCTGCTCATCCTCCTATCCTATGCGATGATCTTGAAAACAGTACTTAGCATCCCAACACATACAAAGCGCCTAAAGGCCCTGGACACCTGTGTCTCTCACATCTTTGTCATCCTGCTTTCCTACATACCAGTTATTTGCATGTCCACGATACACAGAATTGTGACGACTTCTTCTCCCTTGGTTCCGAATGTCCTGGGTAAAGTCTATTCACTGATCCCACCCCTGATGAACCCTATTGTGTACAGTTTGAAAACAAAACCCATACGTGCAAGGATAATCAGGGTGTTTGCCAAGTGATTCAGGGTTTTTTTTTTTTTAACAAATTTACAGAATCAAACTATTCTAATTGACTCCTTGTTATTCACATTCTCAACAGCATAGTGGACAACTGTTGACCAGAAGAGAGTCTTCTGATTCAGCCAGGAGGCCAGTCATGTGGTTTGGGAATTGCTGTGAGTCTTAAGGTCCAATGTCACACTGGGATTCAATGCCAGAACTTGCAATTAAATATGAATCCCTAAATTTTGATACCCCACATTAACCGCAGGGTCCTCCTTCCTTTTCTTAGTCATAAAATGGAAGCAGAATGTCATTTTCTGGGACTTAAAAAAAAAAAAAAAACAAATCTCTTCTACTTTTTGTGCTCTAGTTGCACCCAGCTGTGGGTGTTATTTTGACACATACAATGTTGACTTCTTCTGTTGAGCCTTCCTAATCACTTAAGCAACATAAACTTCTAGAAGCAATGTTAATTTGTTTATTATGCCCAGTTTAAATAAAGTATGAAAAGATGAAGTTGTGTTGAGTGTCACGTATACTGGATGTAGAGCTGAATTTATAATTAGTTTCTAGTATTTGCCAGGGACAGAATCATGCCTTGTTTTGTAAAGTACACAAAGCAGGCTGTAATCCCTGAGCATTTAGCTATAGTGGAACTCCTCACCCAGGACTTTATAGTAAACTTTAGCTCTTAAATTGAAGTTGTCATTATTAGGTTGATAAATTAAGGAGTAGCATGTGAGCCCAAAACAAGATGGGATTCACCAAACTGATATAAAATAGCATGTTAGAAAAAACTAAACAAGGATCACTGGTGGCTGATTAGGACAGATATTTCACTTTTGGCCTGCTCATTCCTACTGAATACTGTACCATGAGTGAACAATGAAAAAGGGACATTATAATCCCTTTATGCTTAAAAATATAGAAGAGAAAACATTTTCAGTCACTCAACAGAGACCATTATTGGATTACACTAACAGCTAAATAATACTTTTCTGTTGACAAAAATTGTCCATTCCTCTGTTTGTTTTTTTACAAATTTAGCATAGACCATGAATGTGCGTTTCCTTCAAACTCGCTATTTAATGCAACAGAAATGGCATCACATTCCTAACAAGCAGGGAGGAGAGGGAAAGAAAGGTGATACTTGGGGGGTGCTGGGATTGTAACAGGAGGGATAAAAGAGGGTAATCAGAATTGTGGGGAGAAATCAAAATACTGTTTGAGGTGTCGTGATCATACCCTAATACCTGAGGTGAGCAGGGAAGGAGGGCTCTCACCTGCGCTCCCAGGGCTGCAGCAGCCAAGTCCCCCCAGGCAGCGGGGAGCCAGCTCCCACCTGCACTACTGGGGCTGCAGGCTTGGAGCCCCAGGGGCACGGGGAGCCGGCTCTCACTCACGCTCCTGGGGCTGCAGGTTGCCCCAGGGTCCCTCCCCTTCTGGCCCACCTGCAGCAGGGGATGCAGGGCCGGGGGATCCCTGCTCTTGGGGCTGTTTTCCCCTGCCTGGCTTTCCAGGGTGAGAGCTAGGCAGGGGATTGGGTGGCAACATGGCCCTTCCAGTGGGCCATGTTGCCACACCTCCCATGCTGCCTCTCTGCTAAATCAAAATAGCATGTCCACACTCAGGGCATGCTATTTCGATTTGAGTGCTCCCCTTATTTTGAATTAACTTATTTCAAAATAAGGACTTTATTTCGAAATAACTCAGTTTGAAATAACTTATTTTGAAATAACATTTAATGTGTGGACACAGCCTTCAAGTTGGAACAGGTGCAGAAAAGGGCTACAAGGATGAACCATGGAATGAAAAGCCTGACTTATGAGTAGAAACTTAAAAAATGTGGCTCCTTTTCCATAACTAAAAGAAGCTCAGGGGAGATATGAGTGCTCTTTTTAAATAAACAAGAGAGATAAATATTAGGGAGGAAGAGGAATTATTTGAGTGTAGCGCCAATGCGGACATATGAAAAAAGGATACAAACCAACCATCAGGAAATTAAGGCTTGAACTTAGACACAGGTTTCTAACCATCAGAGGAGTAAAATTATGGAATATCCTTCCAATACAAGCTTTGTGGACAAAATCCATAACTGCCTTCAAAACTGAGCTCAGTTAATTAATGGAGGGGGAAATTACAATGGGATAGCCTAGCTTGGAAATTTAGTGGATTTTGACTACTAGTGGAGGATATGTCTGTGTCTTGAGAAAGAAGGAAGGATGGTGTGGGTTCTGAGTTATTACAATGAATTTTTTGTTGGGTGACTGGCTGGTGAGACTTGCCCACATGCTCAGGATATAACTAATTGTGATATTTGGTGTTGGCAGGAAATTTTCTCATGGGGTACATTGGCTAGAGATGTAGGGGGGGTTGACTTCTGTAGCGCGGGCCATTGTTCACTTGATGATGAATTCTCTGTATCTTGAGTTCTTTAAACCATGACTTGAGGACTGTAATAACTCAGTCACAGGTTAGAGGTTTATTTCTGGAGTGTGTAGATGAGATTTTGTGGACTGCATTGTGCAGAAGGTCAAACTAGGCGATCATATTGGTCCCTTCTGACCTTAGAGTCTATGAAGTTATAAGTTTTGGAGACTTGTGGATAACTTCCCCGTGCAAGTGCTGGAGGAATCTATAAGAGGACAAGATCTGCTTGCCCTGCTTCTCACTGAAAGGAAAATTTGATAGCGGAAGAAGTGGGTATCCATGAATGCAGCAGTGAGCATGAGAGAGACAGATTCAGGATTCTGACAAAAGGAAGAAGAGCAGCTCACAGATCCTGAACATAAAAATAGCTGACTTTGACTTCTTCAAGGAACTGATGGGCAGGATGTTCTAGCAGGCTAATATTATTTGGGAAGGAGTTCAAGAGCACAGTTTTAATTTTAAAACATGACTTTATTTGAGGATTTATGAACAAACCACCCCAATACTCAGAAATAATACTAAATATGTCAGGCAACGAATCTGGTTTAAGAAGAAAGGTTTGATGAGCTTAATCACCCAATCAAAAAGATTGCAAGCATCGGAAGCTGTGTCAGATGACTGGGGAGGAGTTTAAAAACCAATCTGAACATACATGAGTTAAACCTGGAAGGGAAAAGAACAATTGTAGTTTGTGAAAGGTAGGCTGCAGAGTTTATAGAAATATATTACCAACAAGGAGTTGGTCAATGAAAATATGAACCACCTACAAAGACAAGGAGACAATCTAGTGACAGATGATGTGGAAAAAGCCAAAGTAGGAAAGTCTTCCCCCTGCCATCCTTAAATACAGTCTGCTGCTAGACTGTTGCATTGGGCAGCACAGAATGGGGAGCTTGTGAACAGTCCTCAGTGCTTAAGAAGTAGTTTCAGGGCTCTTTAAAAAAAAATGGACATGCACAAGTCTATGGGGCCAGATGCAATGATTCAGAGAGTGCTGAGGGAGTTGGCTGGTGTGATTTCAGAGCCATTGGTCATTATCTATGAAAACTCGTGACAACTGGGGGATGTCTCTGATGATTGGGAAAAATCAATTGTAATGCCAATCTCTTTAAAAACAAAAAGTTCTGGGGAGCTGCAAACAGATCAAGCTCACCTCTGTCCAGGAAAAATCATGGAGCAGGTCTTCATGAAATCCATTTTTGAGGCACTTGGTAGACAGGAAGTTCATTAGAAACAGTTAACAGGGATTTTGTAAGGGCAAGTCATGCTTAACCAACTCTATAGTCTTCTCTGATGAAGTACTGGCTGTGTGGATTTGGAGAAAATGGTAGACATGATGTACTTGACTATAGCAAAGTTCTGATCCCTTAATATTCTTATCATGAAGTTAAGGAAGTGTGGGTTAGATAAATGGTCTGTAAAATGGAGAGAACAGGCTAGATCGTTGAGATCAAAGGATAGGTATCAATTGGTCAAACTCTAACTGGAACCCAGTAAAAAATGGACACACTAGGGGTTTATGCTGCGACCAGTTTTGTTCAACATCTGTACTGATCATCTGGAGGATGGGACGTACAGAATCCTCATCAAGGCTGCAGGTGACATTAAGCTGTGCGGACTGTTAGATTCCTTGCAGCGTAGGAATAAGATAGAAACTTAAACACACTGAAGGATTTGATGAGAACAAATCTGATAATGATAATGTAAGGGGACTGATAGCCTCTTACTAAGAGTGAACGGGCCTTTTGATTGGCCACTCCCACTTGGAAGCAGGACTCTGAAACAGCCAGCCCCAGGGCCAGCGGGAGAGGCCAGTGTCCCAGGATGGCCTGATTGATGGAAAGTGCTCCCTGGCCCCTGAGCTGAAACTGCAGGCTGGACACACCTGGGCAAGCCTGTGTGTGTGTGTGTGTGGGGCTGAGCTAAGGAGGAAGCACTAAGCAGCCAGCAGTCGGGAGCCAGAGGGCCCAGGAAGGGAGGCCAGGCTGAGCTGATTTGTGCAGAGGAGACCCACAGCAGCTGGACCAGCAGAGAGCCAAGTGGAGCTGAGCAGAGCAGAGCTGGAGGCAGTGACAGAGCCAGAGGTGCCTGAAGCTGGGGCAGGAGGCCAGAGAAGGAGCCCAAGGTGCTGAGCTCATCTGTGCAGCCCCATGGCAGGAGGGCCAGAGGAGCCCCACTGAACCCGAGCAGCAGCTGGGAGCCGGAGTTGCAGCCATCTGGAGCCGGGTGTGGGGAGCAGCTGGGGAGCAGTGAAGGGGGGCTGATGCTGGGAAGAAGGGCCCTGCCCCTGGAGCTTGGGGACGTGCGGCAACAGCCGGAGCCTGCATCTGGCCCCCTGGATCATCCAGTTGTAGCCAGGCCTGGGCAGAGGGCTTGCAACGTGGAGGACAGACTGTGAGACTGTTCCTCAGGCCCCAGAGACTCTGTTTGTAGTGCTCCCACACCAGGCAGTGGTGCTGGGGGTTTACTGTTCACCTTTTTCCACTTTTTTCTATTTTCTTATTGGGTTATTCTTTTTATTTCTGTATGCTTAAATAAATTGTATATAGTGTATATAGTAACTGGTGGGCCAGAAGAGTGGTCAGTGTGGTCAGCACCCCGGAGTGGGGACACCCTAGCCCTGTCCTGAGAGACCACGATAAGAGTCGGGGTCGAGCCCCCAGAAATCCTGGAGCCCAGCCTTGTCGGGGTTACAGAGACTCCTCCAAACGGGAGATTGGGAGGTGAGCCTTTGCGATCAGGCAGGCCTTGAGGTAAAGGAAGTGGGAGCAGGGACTCAGATCCTTTTGCTACCCACCTTCACCAGGTGGTATACAAAGTCTGGGAAGTTCCCCACAAGAGCGGGTCCATCCCCCCGCTTACATTAATAAGGGCAAAAGCAGATTCCCTAAACTTAGTGGACAAGAATCCCATGTTGTGCTACAGTCTGGGGACCTACTGGCTGAGTAGCTGTTTCACAGAAAGGGTCCAGGGGCTACAGCGGAGAGGAGGCTGGCCATGAGTCAGCAATGTGCCTTTGTTGCAAGGAAAGCTAATGGCATATTTTTCTGAGTTAATAGTAGTATTGACAGGAGATTGAGCAAAGACATTGTTCCCCCATACTTGGTGCTGGTCAGGCAGCATTTGGAGTAGTCTGTTTACTTTTGGGGACCCCATTATAAAAGGGATGTGATAAAAATGGAGACAGTTAAGCGGATGGTAATAGAAAATTTTGAAATTCTTGGTGATCATTACTTATGACTAGAGGCTGAAGGAACTAGATTAATTTAGCCTTCAGAACAAAGAATGATAGGAAAAGCAGCGAGAGTCCTGTGGCACCTTATAAACTAACAGATTTCTTTGAGCAGAAGCTGTTGTGCATTTGACAAAGTGGGTTGAAGCCTATAAAAGCTTATGCTTGAAGAAATCTGTTAGTCTATAAGGTGCCACAGGACTCTCACTGCTTTTACTATACACGGACTAAGATGGCTACCCTTCTGGAAAAATGATAGTGAATTTGATAGCAGCCTTTCCATACGTAGAAAGGGTTGCCAGGGAAGATAGACTTAGGTTGTTCTAAGGGGTGGCAGATAGCAGAACAAGGAACAGCGGTCTTAAGTTGCACTGCTGAACATCCAGATTCAATATTAGATTGTTTTTTTTTTTCTTGTTTTGGTTGGAGGTGGGTTAAACATTATAATTGGTTAAGTAGTTCAGTGGCACAATCTCCATTTTTAGACATTTTTAAGGTGTGACTTGAAAAAGTCCTGATGGGATGAGTTAGTTTAGGTTGATCCTGCTCTGAGCACATATTTGGGCCTATTTTCTGCTTCGGTACCATCCACCCCTCACCTTCTATAATTCTGTGATTCTATGGCCAGTTGTAGCTGCCTGGATCCTGCCATCATATTGTCTTTTCCTCATAACAAAACAAAGGTTGCACTGACTGAGTCTATGGCTGCAGTCATGGAAGCTAGGCAGTAAAAGGTTTTTCTATCTCAAACAGCCATTTGTGGCCCTACCTGTTCCTGCAACCTTGCTTGAATATATCTACGTTTCCTGTTTAACTTCAGGGATCCATGGAACCGGTGTCATCCTCTTTGCATCTTCATCAGTGATCTGGAGAATTGGTTGGATGGAACCCTAAGCAAGACTTCATATAACACTAATCTAGGGAGAGTGAGAGTGTTAGGTTCACTGAAGGGAAGGGTTTGGATACAGAAGGATCTCAAGAAATTGGACAATTGGACCATAAAAAACCTTGTAAGGATCAGCAAGGACAAGTGCAGAATACTGAAAACATCATGGGAGACTCCTATAGAGTTCTACAGTTCGGGGACAGATTGACGTAGAGGTAGTTTGGGAGAAAATGGCTTAAAGGTCACAGTAAACAAAAAGGTGGATATGAGTGAGGACTATGCTCTTAATGACAGAAAGGGCCTGCATTAGGAGGACCATTCCCAGAAGATCAAAGGAAATGATCATTCCCCTCACTGCAGAATTGGTGAGGACACATGCTGAGTACTGTGTCCAGTTTTAAGCTCCCCTCTGCGGGAAGAATATGTACAAAAGAGTCCAGCAGATGACCAAAAAAAACCCCACAACTTTAGTGGTTGGAGTACACAACCTATGAGTGAGGCTGTAAAGAACAAGTGTTATTTAGACTGCCTTGATAAGAATGGAGTGGGAATTGATATCAGTCTTTAACTACCTGAAAGGAAGTTACATGTGGGATAGAGTTAAGCTGTTCTCCATTGTGGTAGATAACAGAACTAGAACCAATTGTCTCAGCATGCAAGGGGGTAGGTCTAGTTTGGATATTATGGGGGGAAAAAACATATTGGTAGGAGAGGGGTGAAACCCTGAGCATGCTTACCTGTGGCACTGGTGGAATCTGCATCCTTTGAGGCTTTTAAGTTTTAATTGGACAGAATCCTGTCTAGGATGCTTTAGTTGGTTTGGAGGCCACTTTGGGCAGGGTGTTAGACTACATTAACTCCTGAGGTCCTTTCAAACTCTTATCTTCTATGAATCTGTAAATTCTCAGGAGAAGGGAAGCCCCATATGGTCAAAATTTGAGGGAAATTTCCCGGTAGGAAACTGTGTGGAGTTTTCCTCCATACCTTGCATTCTGGGTTTGTTACCAAGCAAAGAGTACAGCTGGAGGAAAATTTGAGTTTATGCCACTCTTAATGGTCTATTTCATTGAGCTGCCTGAGGATTACATCTGGAACAACAACATTATTAAGAGTCAGTCATCCTCGAAAGAGACCTGTGTCTCCTCTGATCCATATGCACAATGCTGACAAGCCTGGATTCCAGGAATAGAGACTGTAGCAAGGGTTGAGTTGCAGTCCAGTTTGCTGGCATCAACAAAAAGCCCCTGTGACTGGGTTTCCTACAGTTTTTCACTGGCTGTGACAGAGTTAAAACTGCTGCACACTGATCCAAGCAGGTGATGATCCCAGGTGGCCAAGAGGTCTCCAAGGAAACAGGCAAACCTGCTTCATAAGGACATTTCAACCCCAGTCTGTGCAGATACTGCCTTCAGGCTATGCAGATTCTCCTCTTACTCCTCATCCCTTCAGATGCAGACTCCAGGGGTCATCTGGTGCAGTTCTCACACAGGAACTCAGAAGATTTGCAGGTTTCTGTGTGTTTTAAACTTTCAGCCACAAAAGGAAGGGTAAAGGCTTCCAGCTGTGGATGTGGGCAGATGTTCTTTGGAGGGGCAGCTGACTCTGCTGGGTTTTGGATGTGATTTACGGACAGTTGCTGGACACCAGAGATTATTAGGTAGCGGGAGACCCTCCAATCCATTATTTGGCCAGATTGTGTACATTGGAAATCAGAGCTGTGTCAGCTTAGAAGAGCAGATAAGGCAAATGGAATAATTTTATTTCCTGACTGAATGCGGGCTCCAGGATCTCTGTACTGTAGGATGTCCTAAGAGTTACAGAGCTGCCTTTATCTCAGCCCCTTTCTGGTCTCTGAATGCTAGGTATCAGTCTTGTCCCTTTCCCTCTCTTGAGGGGGAATCAGAGCATTTTCCCACACTGAGCACACCAGAGGTCAGCAGGGCTTGCCCAGCATGTCCAACCAGTTTCAGCACTTTTGATTCCCTCCTTTGGGAGTCTGTGACATATGTTAAGAAACGTTCCCAGCCAGCCTTATTAAAATAATGTTTTGTTCATTCTGAGCAGTAGGTCCACTAAATCGTTCACACTGTGATGGAGATTAGTTCAGGCTGAATATCTTCTGATTGCCCTGATTGTGTTTCTGTTTAACAGTCTGATGAACTTTTTGGCGCCATCAGTCACATCTCTGAACAAGCTCCTAGAAGTTTAAAAACAAGCTGCGCACATTGGTTATTGCCCAAAATGGGGCCCTTATGATGGAAGCTCAGTTTTCCCTTCACCTCTCCCAACTATTTTAGTAAGAGATGAATTTTCCTGTTCTCTTGTGCCAGTCCCTGATTGTTTACCAGTACGGGTCTATTAAATTCTGATTAGCCATACTGATAATGTCACAGTATGAATTCTTGTAGAATGCCCCAATAATATTCAACAACTGTATTTAACAAGTGATGACATTTCTTCAACACTTATTTATCTTGCTTCTTCCTTTCCAGTAACTGACTATAAAATTGAAACTAGCCATACCTGGAATATCCCCATAAGAATTATCAAGTAATGTCCAGATAAAGATTGTTTAGACAAACACATTCATAATTAGGTCAACTCGGCTCCCTGTCTCTCACAAAAGTGGTCCAAGGCTCTGGTTCTTTTTTTTCCCCCCTGTATTTTCTCAGTACAGTGCATAAAGAACCAGAGAGAGAGAGACAGAGAGAGAGAGACTACTTTTGTATGTGAAATAATGTTCAATTTCCATAAATGCTCATGCATTTCCATTTGAAACCCATTTTCAGTAACCCCCATTTGTAGCTGAATAAGAGGTCTTGTGGTTACTGTCTAGTAGGTGAGAGATTTTCAACCTATGGTTTACAAACCCTTATGAATTTGCCGTCTATGTTCTAGATTTCCAATCTTCTTCCTTCTTGCATTGGAAATTTGTTTTGTTTCAGGGGAAAAAAAATTGAGAACCATTTTATTAGGCAGTGAGATGCTTGGGAATTAATATTGTAGATGCTGAACCCAAACCCTGTAACACTCCAGGTGAAGGCTGCAGAGTAACATCACATATCCTGCAGAGAACCAGTCAGCTATTAAAGCCCAGGAGAGAGAAGTTACCTCCTGCAGAAGATTCCATAGACTTTTCTCTGCTGATGGGTGAGTGAAGAAGTGCTGAGTGTCTGCAATTTTCTCAAGATCTGAAGAAATCCAAATGACATGAGATACATTTTGAATGTCCCTCTCACATGAGAAATAATTACCAAAAGAAGACTAAAGGCAAAAGAGTGAGTATACCTGTTTGTGTTATATAATAGTTCTCTTAATGTCATGACAAAAGGTTCCATTATACCACAATTATTACAACCAAAATTTTCATTCCATGCAAGTCTGTCAAAAGTCAGCCACAAAGTTGTTGGCATTTTTGCATGAAGAATAGGTACTACTTTAATGAATTTGTATTAGAAAATAGTGATTGTCTGGGGGTCCTCAAGTGTCTGACAAATTGGGAGTTTCTTCCATGGAAGCTCATGAGATAAATAAACGTGTTAGTGTATAAAATTCCACAAGCCCCCTTGTTTGCTTTGCTGAAGTAGATTAACATGGCAACCCCTTTGGAAATTTCATATACCGTTGCAATAGGTTTCTCCTATAAATTACTTTTTCACTGAGAAGTTGTTTGAGATTCTCCCCTGATAACTCATAAGAAGCTGTTACTAGCACTTATATTGAGAAAAGTGCACTAATATCTCTGCTGAAATTGTGCAAGAGTTTTGAAGAAGGTCACGCGAAAACAAAATTGCTGCTCGGTATTTCAGGGGGAAAAAATGTCCGTAGATGAAGTGATCAGAAAGGGATTGTTAAAATGTTTGTTCTTGCATACTGGCATCAGCATTAATGTATGACATGTTTTCATTATTCTCCATTTGGAATACACCACTCCATCTCCAAGAAGACTATCTTAACAGTCTGTCTTAGCTTATCAAACGTATAAAGTAAAATTTCACTGAGACAACTTGGGCTCCTGTGTGGGGAAAGGGAACCTGTAGAATGAAGACTTCTCTGCACAAGCTGAACACTGGCCAGGCAAAGCATTCAGCTTTACTTTGAGGGAATCCTGGTAGTTTCAGTTTGTCACTGGGAGTACCTGATAAGAGATAGAAAAGAGAGCCCAGTATGGACTGCATTTAGACATGTAAAGCTGCAGTGACCATGTTCCAGTAAAGGTTACAGAACTCAGAACTTCTCCCTAAGCATTCATCCAATGTCCAGGGAAAACACTGTGGTGTAGTTTGGACTCTTGGGAGTGGGTAAATTGGATGGATAAATAAATAAATTAAATTAAAGACTATGAAATGCATTTGCAAGAAATAAAAGTGCCAGATAGACATTAATTCAGTTACCATTTACACCATGCCCTCCCCACATGAAAAATGTGATATAATGGGATCCACTCAAAATTGGAGTCCCAGGGAAAGTCACAATTGTAAATTCACACTATGTTCAAGCAGGCTATGGAGCTCACAGCCACATGAGACCCATCGGATTGACTCTTTAGTAGGATTGAGAGAGACACATGTTGACCTGGGGAATGACCATATGCAATTACTGTAGCGGGTAAAAAAATCTCTTGAGGGGTCTGGAAACCTTCCTTATTTACACAATGAAAATGTCTAAAAAGCAGGTGTCAGGAGGAAACATTCTCAAAATACAGATTATCTCTTAGCTCTGTAATGAGGAGCATCTTCTGTCTCCACCTGCAGCATCTGCTCCTAGACACTGGGTTAGATGGATTATTGGTCTCATCCATTCTGGTGCTACCTTTCCATTTGCTGTGAAAAAATATGTGTAGAAAGAAGAATATTGGATAAGATCAGATCTCTATTGGGAAATCAGTATTCTATTTAAACCAGTCTTCTGTTCCGAAAGCGTGCAATGCCAGGTAGTTCAAAGGGAATGAACAAAACAGATAAGTGTCAAGTACATATTCAAAACTATATTTTGATGCTCTTCCTTGAGCTCCTGGAGGTCTCTAGGCTTGCACTGAGAGTAAGATGTTATCTCATTCAATGCCAACTAATCTCCTTTTTTTTTGTTTCTTTTTCCACTTAAGGAAAGAAAGATCCAGAATTCTCAGACTCAGGCATTACATCATGTCAGTTGTCAATGACACCAAATTACAAGCCACAATTTTCATTCTCACTGGAATCCATGGGCTTGAAGGCATCAATCTATGGGTTTCTGTCCCCATCTGCTTAATATATGTTGCTTCATTATTAGGAAATTCAGTCATTTTGTTTATTATAAAAAGCGATCCAAATCTCTATGAGCCCATGTATATTTTCCTTTCCATGCTGGCAACCACAGACTTTGGTTTATCCATATCCACCATGCCAACCACACTGGGAATATTTCTCTTTAACCGGAGGGAGATCAGCCACAATGGCTGTTTTGCCCAGCTCTTCTTCATTCTCTCAATCACATTTATTCAATCCTCTGTACTCTCGTTCATGGCTTTTGACCGATTTGTTGCAATCTGTAAACCACTGAGATATACTTCCATCTTAACACTACCCAGAATAGCCAAAATGGGTCTGGTCTGTGTGCTAAGAGGGGTGCTTTTTATATTACCACTTCCTATTCTCCTGAAACGGTACAGATACTGTGAAGTCAAAATCCTCACCCATTCCTATTGTCTCCACAAGGAGGTCATGACAACAGCATGTTCAGATAACAGAGTAAGCAACATCTATGGCTTCTTTTTATCAGCCTTTTCCCTGGGATTGGACTTGCTGCTCATCCTCCTATCATATGTGATGATCTTGAAAACAGTACTTAGTCTTCCTTCCCATACAAAACGCATTAAGGCCCTGAACACCTGTGTCTCCCACCTCTTTGTTATCCTGATTACCTACGTACCAGGGATTGGCTTGTCCATGATACACAGATTTGTGAAGAGCTCTTCTCCCTTGGTTCCAAATATCCTGGGTCATGTCTATTTGCTGATCCCACCCCTGATGAACCCTATTGTATACAGTGTGAAAACAAAACCAATACGTGCGAGGATAATCAGGCTGTTTGTAAAGTGAAGACTCAATCTTTTAACAATTCTACAGAATCAAGCTAGTTTAACTGACTACTCTATAGTCATGTTATCCACAGGATTGTGGGCAGCTTTTGAACAGAAAAGAGTTTTCTGGTCCAGCTGGAAGGCTCGTCCTGTGGTTAGGGTGTTTCTCTGAGACACAGGGTCCAATACCACATAGAGAGTCAGTAACAGAACTTGCAATTAAATGTGATTCCCTAAATCCTAGTTCCCTGCCATATCCACAGGTCCATCTTCCTTTTCTTAGTCACAAAATGGGAGCAGTACGGATTGGTCTGGAACTTAAATAAATCAAAGCTTTTCCAGTTTTTGTGCTCTGGTTGTACACAGCTGTGGCTGTTCTTCTCTCACTTACAAATGTCTAACTCTCTTGTTGAACCCTCTTAATCTCTTAAACAACATCAGCTTTTAGAAGGACTATTCATGAGTTAATGATGGCCAATTAAATAAAATATGAAAGAATTAAGTTCTATTGAGTTGGGTGCATTTTAAAGAAACCCTGCTAAGGGCACAGGAAGATACTATTCCAGTAAGGAGGAAGCACAGCAAATGTGGAAGGCGCCCAGAGTGGCTTAAC
>ML682279.1:0-40773 GCA_007922195.1 Podocnemis expansa | reverse complement strand
GATTTGATAGCAACCTTCAACTACTTGAAGGGTTGTTCCAAGGAGGATGGAGCTCGACTGTTCTCGGTAGTAACAGAGGGCAGAACGAGAAGCAATGGTTTCAAGTTACAGCTGGGGCAGTCCAGGCTGGATATTAGGGGAAACTTCCTTACTAGGCGAGTGGTGAAGCATTGGAATAAGCTGCCTAGGGAGGTGGTGGAATCTCCATCTCTGGAGGTGTTCAAGGCCCAGCTGGACAAAACCCTGACTGGGATGATTTAATAGGAGTGGTCCTGCTTTTTTTGGCAGGGGGTTGGACTAGATGACCTTGTGGGGTCCCTTCCAACCCTATGATTCTATGATTCTATGAGTGTCATGGATACCGTGAGTTGAGCTGAATATGTTATTAGTTTTCAGTATTTGCCAGACACAGAATCGTGCCTTGGTATGTAAAGTACAGAAATCAGGCCATAATCCCAAAACTTTTAGCTATAGTGGGATCCCTCACACCACTTTAATAATACAGACTAGCTCTTATACAGAAGTGATTTTGAGGTACTTGGAAGGGAATTAGGAAGAGTTAACAGGTGTTCTCTAAAGGCAAGTCATGCATGACCAGCCTGACTTCCTTTTTCGATGAGGTGAATGGCTCAGTGGATTTGGGGAAAGTGCTAGGTATGATATAGCTGGCTATAGAAAAGTTTTGATACAGTCTTCCATAGTATTCTTAGCCCAAAGTTAAGGAGGTGTGAGTTGGATGCTTGGTCTGTAAAATGGAGGGAGATGGCTAGATCATTGAGCTAAAAGGATATTTATCAGTAGCTCAACATCTAACCAGAAGCCTATACAAATGCAGTACATCAGGGGTTGATACGAAGATGATTTTGTTCAACGTCTGTATTGATGATCTGGTGATTGGGATGGACAGCATCCTCATCAAGGTTGCAGTAGACATTAAGGTGAGAGGAATGTTAAATTCCCTGGAGCGTAGGTATAAGTTAGGCTATGTCTACACTATAAAAGCTAAGTCAGCTTTGTTAAGTCAATATAAGAAGGTTGACCTAAGTTTGACTTAAGTCAACCTTTTTAATCAAACTTACAGAGTCTACACGAGTCTTAACTTGACTTAAAGTCAAATTTGTTAAGTCGACTAAGAGCCTAGTGTAGACTCTTTAATTCTAACAACTAGGTTGATGGAGAGCCACAGCACCCAAGAGAGAAGGGAGCCCCAGCTCCCCAGCATGCAGGGAGCCACGACTCCCAAGGGACAATGGAGCCAAGCCTGGCTCCCCAGGGACAAAGGAGCCACTCCCAGCTTCCCGGCAAAAGACAGCCCATTAGCTCTCTCCTTCCTGGGAGACACTTGTGGCTCCCTTCTCCCTGGCAAGCAGAAGCCAAAGCTCTAGGGGTGCTGCAGAGCCCTGGGACAAGGGAACCCTGGTGGCTGCCTGGACAGAAGGGAGTTCCTTCTGGGCAGGTAGCAGTGACTTCCTTGTCTCATGCCTGTGGCTTCTCTTTGCCAGGGAGAAGGGAGTCATAGTTCCCTTCTGGACTTTGACAAATGGCTCCCAGAAAGCCACGGCTACCTTCTGCTGCGGAGATGCTGCTGCCTTCTCCTCCAGAGCCATGGATCTCTTATCCCAGATCTACCTTGATTTAGTAAATTAATTCAATTTAGGTTGTCAACACCAGCCTTAGTTCAACTTATCAGGTCAACTTCAGTGATAAGTAAACCTAACAATGCCTTTAAATCAACTTCATGAAAGGCCAGTGTGGAACTGGAGTAATTTTGGTCTACTTAAGCATCCTTAAGTTGATCTAAATTGCTAATGTAGCAACACCCATCGGCTATGTCCACACAGGGCAGTGTTTCAAAATGTTGTTTTGAAACAAGTCGTTTCAAAATAAAGCCCTTATTTCAAAACAACTTAATTCAAAATAACAAAAAACAAAAAAACAAAAAAAAACACCCAAACCAATTAGAAGTGGGAATCAAAAGTGTGTCCAAACTGCTTCCCTTGTGGGACATGTTGCCAGCAGTGGGGGGGGGGGCTTGTAAGGAGCCTGGGGATGCCCCAACCTGTGGAACCCCCAGGCTCAGCTGCCCAGGTGGAGGGGGCTGCAACCGCCTAAGAGTGGCCACTCTACGGGCAGCTCACCCTGCTGCTGGGGCTGCCCCCAAGCCCGGCGGGAGGGCGCCCCTGGCCCTGGCCCCGCCCCCGGCCCCGGCCCTGCCCCAGGCAGCAGCAGGGCTCCCGGGGATTCCTGAGGTGGGGCACCCCCAGCCCCACTGCCGGGCTTGGGGGCAGCCCAGCGGCTGGGTGAGCCGCCCGTGGAGTGGCCACCCTGCGGGGGCTGCAGCCCCCAGAACAGGGCTGCGAGGTGAATTGCCCAGCAGCGTCGTGTGGACATACCCATAGAATGTGATTTTAACACATTGAATGCTTTGGCCAAAAGGAATCTGATAATGTTCAACAAGGACTTGTGCAGAGTCCTAAACTTAGTACACAAGAATAGCCTTCAGGGATACAGCCTGGAGCCTACTAGATGGGTAGCAATTCTGCAGAAAGGGAGCAGGGACTACAGAGGAGAGGAGGCTGGATATGAGTCGGCAGTGAGCCCTTGTTGCAAGGAAAAGCTAATGTCATAATTTTCTGTTTTAATAGGAGCAATAACAGCAGATTGAGCAAAGTCATTGTTCCCCCATACTTGCTGCTGGTTAGGCAGCATGTGAAGTGTTGCATTTACTTGGTGGGCCCCCATTATAAAAGGGATGTGGAAAAAAATGGAAAAAGTGAATTGGAGGGTGTAAGGCAGGCGCTTGTGGACTTAGCGTCTTTGCCTACTTATCAGGCGCCTATCTATAAGTCTTTTCCCACCAACATGTCCCTCGGGCGGGCAACAGCTAAGGTTCCGGACTCTAGTTTGTGGCAGGCCAATGAAAGCAATTGTCTCTACCTCAAAAGCTGGGCCGAAAGGGTTACTGTCCTTGGCCCTGCAAAGGGGTCAGGCAGACAAGACACAATAGTTCTTTGGGTGGGATTTGAAAAGAGATGAGCGAGGTTCTAGTGGTATGGAAAGAATAACTTCCGACACAAGCGGGAAGTGGGGAGGTGGGTGGCTACTGCCAGATCCAACTCTATTCTGTCTCAGGCCAGGTCCTGACCCGGTATGGACTCACCTGGGACTTGGTTGGTGGGTCCCAACCGCAACTCGCCGGTATGGGTTTTGAGTCAACCTCCCCCATGTAGGGTTCTGATCCCCAGTCCAAGTTCAGCTCCTGGGCTTCCACTTCAGAAAAGGAGCTGGCGGGGTCCAAACTGCAACATGCCAGTATGGCCTCTGAGTCAGCCTCCCCCAGGTAGGGTTCCTGTTCCGAGTCCAAGCCCGGTTCCGGGGCCGCCACATTTGGGAGGTAACCGGTGGGGTCCGATCTGCAACATGCTGGTCCTTCCCTGAAGTCAGTCTTCTGGACATGGGAGCCCTCACCACCCAATCTCCCCACCACAGTTAGGGCTCAAGGTACTTGGTCTTAATCCAGTTCTTAAGGGTAGCACCCCCAAGGTAGGTTATCACACTCCTCTGGGTCATTGTCGGGGTCCTGAAGGGCCAGCGGTCTGGGTATGACTTTCAGCAAGGGGTGCTCCTTTAGGTCACAGCCAGATTCCCCGGTGTCATTGTCGCTCGCCAGGGTAAGTTCCTCGAGGTCATTGGTCATGGAAGGGTAAACTGGTGCTGCCGCAAGGTTGGGGCCAGGTGCAGGGCCACGGAAGTCTTGATACTTGACTAAGTCCACTCCATGGGTGGAATGCTCTGGTAGTTTCATCTCAGGCAACTCCACCCGGTTGTCCCACTCCTTGGGTGTGGTCGTGTTTCTGGTGGGCCAGGCCTTCCATCGGGGTTCTGCCCATCCGTCTAGGGGGGTGCCTGGTCCCCAGGATGCTGGCAGGCTCTCGACAGGCCAGGCCTTCCACTGGGGCTCCGTTGGTATGTCCATGTGGCCATCTGGTCCCCATGGTGTTGGCAGATTCTCCACTGGGCCAGTCTCCTGCTGTGCCTATGAAGACTACAAAGGGAGCTCCTTCCCCCTTCAGCTGCCAAACCCTCACTGAGCTCCATGGCTTGCCTCTTATACTTCCTGTCCCACCCCCCCCCCTTGTCTCTTATCTGAGTGACAGGTAGGGTCTAGCTCCACCCCTGGAAGGGTGGAGCAGCCTGGCCTGTCTGTTGTTGAGGGAGGCCACTTTTTCTCTGTATATTAGGGTGGCCATCTTGCTTCCTTATATACAGGAGCCCATCTCTCTCTCTTATAGAGGGTAATAGAAAAGATTGGGTCCTTGGAGATCATTATTTATGCTTTGAGGCTGAAGGAAATAGATTAGTCTAGCCGTTAGAGAGATGACTGAGATGGGATTTGTTAGCAGCCTTGGAGTCTGTCTTCACTGATGGCAGCAAAATCACCATCATCAGCCTGATGTTTTGGGAGCACTGAATAGTGAGTCTGAACTCGCTGCAGCACTCTCAAAAGTTGGTGTCAGAGGACCTGGGGGTCACGAGTCTTAGGGGAAATTGACCGCAAGGGATTTGCAGTTGGCTTCCTCCGGTGCGTAGTAGTGGCTTTGGAAGTAACTGTCATTTACACAAGGCTTTTTACGTGAATTGCGTAAATGACGATCAACTGCTGCTGAAAAGCCACCCACGTATAGACTAGGGTTTTCACTACCACCAAGGCAGTTACAAGGAGGATGGACCTATTCTGTTCTCTGTGGAGGCAAATGAGAGAAAAAGAAATGTCTCAGGTTGCACTGTGGGAAGATCTAGGCTCAATATTAGATTTTTTTTTTCTTTTTTTTGGTTGGAGGTAGGTTAAACATTGTCATTGGTTAACTAGGACAGTGGTTGAATCTCCATTTTAAGACGTTTTAAAGTGTGTCTTGAAAAAGTCCTGGCTGGGATATGTTAGTTGAGTTTAATCCTGTACTGATGACATGTTTGGTCTAATTGTCTGCCTAGGTACCACCCAATCCTCATCCTATATGATTCTGTGATTCTATGGCCAGTTGGATCTGCCTGGATCCTGATGTCAAATTATCTCTTCCTCATAAAAAAATTAAGGTTGCACTGACTGAGTCTATGGATACACTCATGGAAGGCTCTAAAAAGTTTAGCCATCCCAAACAGCCATATATGGCCCAGACTCTTTCTGAAAGCTTGCTTGAGAATATCACAGTAAACAAAAAGCTGGATCTGAGTGAGGAGGGTGTTCTTAATGACGGAAAGCTTCTGCATTAGGAGGGGAGTGTGACCTGGGCCCCCTGAGGTAACCTTCCCAATGTGCCAAAATTAGGGCAAGCTGCAAATCCAGGGGCCAAACGCCCAAACCGCTGACGGGTGGTACTCAAACCAGTCTCCCAGTCAATAACAAAATTGCTTCTGATTCCCCACTTTGGTCATCTCCAAGTATAACAAAATAGTAACAATCTCCTTACTACGAATCAGATCCTATGGTCCCCTTTAGTCACTGGGTCTCTTTAAGAAATAGGTTCTTCTGACCCCAAAGGGTCAGCCACGTCATCCTGAAAAATGTAAGCTGGGATCTTACCCAAAATACCACACTGCCAGCCAGTCCTTTAGTAACTACAACTGAAGGTTTAATATAAAAGGAAAACAAACATTTGAGAGATGTTAAAGGGTCAAAGTGAAGCACACACATACAAATGATTGAGTCCACAGAAACCAAATTCTTGAAGATCCTGTAGTTTGCATGTTAGTCCCACTCTGCTGTTGTGCACCCAGCAGCAGCAGCTGGGTGGGTCTCAGTCCTTTGTTCAGTCCCAAAAGGATAGGTCCAGTGGAGGGTGTTGATTGCCATTGCAGACTAAAGAAAAAATGGACGGGTCCTCTGCCTTTTATTCCAGAGTCCTTGCCAGATCAAAATGGAGGTGGGCCACATGATCAGTCTGGGTAACTGGTCAAAGAGGTTTCTTTGTGGGCCCACTGCAGATGGGAGCCTCTCTGATGGGGGCCATCAAGAGGAACAATGGTTTTGCAGACACCCAGTCTGGGATTGCCTTAAGAACAAATCACTTGGAACACACATAAAAACAAATAGATTTCTAATTTCTTATACTGGCATGATACCTACATATAAACCATATAATCATTTTTAGCAGATTATAGCTTTTCTATTGACACAAAACATCATATATCACATATGGATTAATGAAAATATGACATATTCATATAAAAGATAACCCAGAGAGCTTCACAGGGAGATCTTAGTGGATCAAGGGAAATGATCATTCTCCTCTCTGCAGAATTGTTGAGGATGCATGCTGACTATGACATCCAGATTTGGGCCCTCCGCTACAAAACTGGCGGAGGCAAAATGAAAAGAGTCCAGCAAATGACAACAAAAATTATTAGTGGTTCGAGCATGAGACTTTACAAAGAGGCTGTAAAGAACTAAGGTTGTTTAGACTTGACAAAGAATATAGGAGGACTTGATATCAGCCTTTAAGTACCTGACAGAAGGTTGCATGGAGGGTGGAGCTAGGCTGTTCTCTGTTGTGATAGATGACAGAGCTAGAACCAATAGTCTCAGCATGCAAGGGGGTATGTCTAGTTTGGATATTATGGGAAAAAAAAATATTGGTAGGAGAGTGGTGAAGCCCTGAGCTCGCTTACCTGTGGCATTGGTGGAATCTGCATCCTTTTGTGGTGTTTTGGACTACCTAGGGTCAATGGGGTTTTCATGGTGATAAATGGGAGGGTTGTTTAGGTGCTAGGGAAATCTGTCTATCAGGTCCTCTCTCTCTCAGTTGTCTTTCAATAAAGACTCCTTACACAGTTCTGAATATGCTGCATCTCATTAATGGATTATAATTTCTCTTAAAACTCTACACCTTTGAGGCTTTTAAGCTTTAACTGGACAGAATCCTGTCAGGATGCTTTAGTTGGTTTGGATGCCACTTTGAGCAGGGGTTAGACTGCATAAACTCCTGAGGTCCTTTCAAACCCTTATCTTCTATGATTCTATAAATTCTCAGGAAAAGGAGAAGGGAAGCCCCATACTGCCACAATTTGAGGGGAATTTCCACGGAGGAATCTGTGTGGAGTTTTCCTCCATACTTTGCATTCTGGGTTTGTTATGAAGGAAAGAGTGCAGCAGGGGGTGAAAAATAATAGATTCTACACAACTATTAATGATCTATTTCATTGTGCTGCCTGAGGGTTACATCTGTATCAGTAACACTACTACCAGTGAGCCACCCTCAAAAAGACCTGTGGATCTTCTGAGCTGTATGCACAGTACTGACAAGCCTGGATTCCAGGAACAGAGACGGAAGCAGGCGTTGAGTTGCAGCCCAGTGTGCTGGAATTGACCAAGAACCTCTGTGATTGGGTTTTCTACAGTTTCCCATTGCTTGTGACAGGGTTAAGGCTGGTGTACACTTATCTAATCAGTTGATGATCTCAGGTGGCCAAAAGGTCACCAAGGAAATAGGCAAACCGACTTCATAAAGACAGCTGAACCCCCGTCTGTGCAGATACTGCTTGCTGGCTGTTCAAATTCTATGCTTAATCCTTGTCCCATCAGGTGGAGACTCCTTGGGGCAGCTGATGCAGTTCTCACAGGAACTTGGTACGTTGGCAGATTTCTGTGAGTTTTAAGGGAAGGGTAAAGGCTTCCAGCTGCGGAAATGGGCAGATTTCTTTGGAGTGCTGGCTCACTCTGCTGGGCTCTGGAAGTGATTCAGGGACAGTTGCTGGGCACCAGACATCATTTGTTAGCAGGAGACCCTCCAATTAATTCTCCGGCTCGATTGTATAAGTCAGAGATCTGAGCTGTGTTACATTAGAAGCGTAGATAAGGCATATGGAATTATTTTATTTCCTGACCGAATGAGAGCTCCAGGATTTCGGTACTGTAGGACATCCTGAGTTACAGAGCTTCCCTTATCTCTGCCCCTCTCTGGTCTCTGAATGCTAGATATCAGTCTTGTCCCTTTCCTTCTCTTGGGTGTAAATCCCAGCATTTTTCCACACTGAGCACACCACAGATCAACAGGGCTTGCCCAGCATGTCAAACCAGGTTCATCACCTTTGATTCTTCCCTTGGAGAATCTGTGACATATGTTGAAAGGAGTCCTCAGCCACCCTAATAAAACAATATTTTGTTCATTCTGACCAGCAGGCCAAAAGCTATACACAGGCATGTGTTACTAAATCCCGCCCATTGTGATGGAGACCAGTTCTGGCTGAGTTTCTCCTGACTCCCCA
Organism: Podocnemis expansa; assembly: GCA_007922195.1. NCBI lineage: Eukaryota > Metazoa > Chordata > Testudines > Podocnemididae > Podocnemis > Podocnemis expansa. Next base: position 32,511 of record ML682279.1, on the reverse strand, counting down.
ATATTTGTCTGTGCATGTCAGTCTGTTGAGCTTTTCAGCTCCAACTCCTCAACTTCTGGACAAGCTTCTATAAGTTTAAAAGCAAGCTGTTTAAATTGGATATTGCTTAACATGGGGTCCTCAAAGTGGAACTCAGTTGTCTGTTCACCTTTCCAAACTGTTTAGTGAGACATGACTTTTCCTGTGCTTTTGTGTCATTCTCTGCTTGTTTGACAGTATCCTTCTGTGAAATTTCGATTCGCCATACTGGTAATGTTCCAACAATAATTTTTGGAGAATACCCTATAATATTTAATGAGTGATGACTTTTCTTCAGATCTTATTTATCTTGCTTGTTTTTCTCCAGTGACTGACTATAAAATTGAAGCTAGCCATACCCGGAATATCCCCATAAGAATTATCTTGTAATGTCTGGATAAAAATTATTTAAACAAATAGCTTCATAATTAAGTTGACTCAGCTCCATGACTGCCATAGCAGTGCTCCGAGGGTTTGGATATTTTCTGAATATAGTGCATATACAGTCAGAGAGAGAGAGACTACTTTTGTGTGTGAAATGATGTTTGACTTCAATGAGTGCTCATGCATTTCCCTTTGAAATCCATTTCCCATAAATCCTAGATTTCCAAATGTCTCCCTTCTTTCACTGGAATTTTGTTTGGTTTGTGATAATGAGAAAATGTTGAGAACCACTTTGTTAAGTAGTGAGATTCCTGAGAAGGAATATTTTACATGCTGACCCCTCACTGTAGCACTCCAGGTGGAGACTGAAGGTTAATATCAAATATCCTGCAGAGAACCAGTCAGTTGTTAAGCCAGGGACAGAGAAGCTACTTGCTGCAGAAGATTCCACAGACTTTTCCCTGATGATGGGCGAGTGAATAAGTGCCGAGCGTTGGCAATCCTCTAAAGAGCTGAGGATATCCAGATAATGTAAGAAACATTTTGGGTGTTCCTCTTACGTGAAAAGTAATAATTGAAAGAAGACTAAAGGGGAAAGAGTGAGTAGACGTGTTTATGATATGTTATATTTTCTACATGTCATGCCAAAACCTTCCACTATACTTCAATTATTCCAAGCCAAATTTTCATTCCATGCTTGTCCGTCAAAAGCCAGCTGTGGAGATGTTGGCATTTGGTTTAGAAAGTATTTCAGAGAGACTGCAATTACTGATTGCCTGTGTTACTTTTTAAAAGTGCCACCAGACTCCTTGTTTGTTTTGCTGAAGTAGACTAACATAACACCCCTTTGAAAATTGCAAATAGTGTTTGCAGTGGGTTTGTGCTATAAATTATATTTTCACACAAATATTCTTTGAATCTCTGTCCTGGTAACCCATCAGAAGCCGTTTCTAACACTTACACTGAGAAATGTGCACAACTATCTCTGCTGAAATTGTGCAAGTTTTTCCAAAAAAGTCATGAGAAAAAAGAACTACTGCTCTTTGTTTCAGAAAAAGTCTAGAGATGAGGTGAAGAAAAAGGGATCATGGAAGGGATTGTTCTTGCACACTGACATGGGCATTAACACAAAACAGGTTTTCATTATTCTCCATTAGAAACCCTCCACAATTTCTCCAACTGTGCTGTGCTAACTGTCTGTGTTAGCTTACCAAGAGCACAGATAAGAAGTTCACTGAGTGAGTATGAGGTCCTGTGAGGAGAAAGGGAAGACTCTAAAATGATTGACATCTCTGTATAAGCTCAGTGCTGTCCAGGAAAAGCATTCAGTTTTATTTTGAGGGATTCTTGATAATTACAGTTTATCACTGGAAGTACCTGATAAGAGCTAGTTTTGAGAGCCCAGTTCTGCTTTAAGATGCACATTTAGAGCTGGAGTGACTGTGTTACGATAAATGTTCCAGAACTCAGAATGTGGCCCTAAGCATTAATCAGATGTTCAGGGAAAACAAGTGGTGTAATTACTTATGAAACATATTTTGAAAAACAAGGGTGCCAGGCAGCTTAAACGAATGATGATTGTTGCCATGCCATTCCCACATGAATTAATATGACATAATGGGACACACTCCAAATTTGAGTTCCAGAGAAGGTGTCTGTGGAAAAATTCACAGTTGTAAAATCACCCAGTGTCAAGCAGATTGTGGACCTCACAGGTGAAAGACATCAGTGGGATTGAGTCTTTAGAAGGAATCAGTCATGGAGTTCATGTTTACAAGGGGAATGAGAATATACAGTTACTGTGCGGGGGGCATTATTAAAAAAATAGCTCGAGAGAGCTAGAATACTTCCTTACCTGCATCATAAAACATGTTTAACAAGTATGCATAAGGAGGAAACTATTCTAAATACAGGTTGCCTCACAGCTCTATACTGAGACGCTTCATCTCCCTTCCTCTGCACCTTCTACTCTAGACACTAGGCTTGATGGATTACAGGTCTCATCCATTCTGGCACTGACAGTCTTATTATTGCTGGTAAAAACATATGCATATGTATAATCCTATCGAGTCACACCAGTGGTCAATTTAGAGCTGTTTCCTCTTCCGAGAGAGGACAATGTCAGGTCCTTCAAAGGGAATGAACAGAACGGATAATTCTCAAGCATAAATCCAAAACTACATTTTTGTTGATTTTCCTTTTGTTCTTAGAAGTCTCTCCAGAGAGTCGGAGAGGCCATTTAGTATAATCTAATTTCCTGTTATTTCTCTTTGCAGGAAAAAAAAAAGTTCCAAATTTCTCAGTTTCACCAAGTACGTCATGTCACCTGTCAATGACACCAGTCTACAAACCACAGTTTTCTTTCTCAGTGGAATCCCTGGGCTCGAAAATGTCCCTGCCTGGATTTCAGTCCCTATCTCCTTATTGTACACTACTTCAATCTTAGGAAATTCAATTATTTTGTTCATTATAAAAACAGATCCAACCCTCCATGAGCCCATGTACGTTTTCCTTTCCATGTTGGCTGTCACAGACCTTGGCTTATCAATCTCCACTCTGCCAACCACATTAGGCATACTCTTCTTTAATGCTAGGAAGATCACACACAATGCCTGTTTTGCCCAGCTGTTCTTCATCCTCTCACTGACATTCGTTCAGTCCTCTGTACTCTTATCTATGGCTTTTGACCGATTTGTTGCAATTTGTAACCCACTGAGATATACTTCCATCTTGACGCTGCCCAGAATAGCCAAGATCGGTTTGCTGTCTGTGCTAAGAGGGGTGGTCTTAATATTACCACTCCCTATTCTTCTAAAACGGTACCGGTACTGTCAAGCCAACGTCCTCTCACACTCTTACTGCCTCCACAAGGAAGTCATGACGATGGCTTGTTCAGACTTCAGAGTAAGCAACATCTATGCCTTCTTTGCAGTTCTCTCTTCCCTGGGGTTGGATTTCCTACTCATCCTCCTATCATATGTGATGATCCTCAAAACAGTTCTTAATATCCCATCCCATACAAAGCGCATTAAGGCCCTGAACACATGTGTCTCCCACATCTTCGTTGTCCTGCTTTCTTACATACCAGGGATTGGCTTGTCTGTGATATACAGATTTGTCAAGAGCTCGTCTCCCTTGGTTCAGAATATCCTTGGTAATGTCTATTTACTGATCCCACCCCTGATGAATCCCATTGTGTACAGTGTAAAAACAAAACCCATACGTGCCAGAATAATCAGGGTGTTTGTCAAGTGAAGACTCAGTTTATCAACAGTTCTACGGGATCAAACTATTTGAACTGACTTCTTACTTTTCACATTTTCTATAGCACTGTAGACAATTCTTAGGAAGAAGACAGTTTTTAGACCAGCTGAATGGCTGGTCTGCTGGTTTGGGCGTTGCTCTGAGATTCAAGGTCTAAGCTAACACACAGAATCAGTGAAAGAACTTGCAATTAAAAGTGAGTTTCCTAAATGCTGGTGCCCCACCTTACCCATGAGGCTTTCCTTGTTTTTTAGTAACAGGAGGAGAGCCAAAGGTCATGACTCTTAATATAAACAACTCAAAACTCTTCCATTTTCATGATCCAGTTGCATACAACTGTGGGTGTTCTTGTCTCATGTACAAACATTTTTTTCTTTTATTGAATCCTTCTAATCTCCTGAGGAACATCAGCTTGTGGCTGGAATGACTATGAATTAATTATGTTGAATTTAAATAAAATACAATAAGATCAAACTCTATTGAGTGTCATCGGTTCTGTTTATAGAGCTGAATTTATTATTCTTTAATTTTTTTCTCCAGGGCCAGGACTGTGCCTTGAGATGTGAAGTACACAAAGCAGGGTATGTTCCTTGACCAGTTAGCTATGGTGAAATCTCTCACCCATGGCTTAGTAATTTTTTTTTCTTTAATATTGATGTTGTCTTTACTAGATTGATACAATAAGCAGTAACATGCAAGCACACAACAAAATGTGATTAATCAAGGAGGTATAGAAGATCATGTTAGAAAACAAAATAAGAATTCTCAGATGCTGATTAGGTCAAATGGCACCAATTATTGTCTGCTCATTTCTCCTTCACACCAATATTTAACAATGAGAAGGGGGCACTGCAATCTCTTTATGCTTAAAATGAAAAAGGTAACATTTTCAATGGTTCCACAGAGATCCTTATTCGATTACGTTAACAGCTATAGAATACATATGTTTTAACTACAATTATCCACTCCTTTATTTTCTGTTTACAGGATTAGCATAGAGGTGTAGGCAGTTTATCTGAAAATCACTATTTTTTTAACAGAACAACTTCATGTTTCTATTAAGGGAGGAAAAGGAAAGGAAATGTGATAACCATGGTTCTCATTCAGGGCCTTATGGATGGAGGGGGGAAGGAGACATTATGGTTTTACTTACATTTCTTGCACAAGCGGTGGGAAGGGACAAGAGAAAAAAGGATATAAAATAACTTCTAACTAGAATCTCATTTGTACCAGAGCAAGTCTTTTCTGGGCTGTCACCCGATAGGGCATTTGTGCCTCTTGCTATGCACTGAGAAAATAGGGAATTGTGTCATATATCATAAGTGCCTATACACAAAAAAAAGGAGCCTTGGAAACAAACAAGACATATTGAAATTCCTGTTACAGCCAAAATCTGTGATATGATTGGAATTACCTAGGCTTGCTGGGCTATACTAACGTGGCTACACCTTTGGAACTAGACTTGGTTTGGTAACTCCCAGAAATGAATCACTGTCATGGACCAGTATAAAGTTTTAAGGAAGTAAGGGTAGAGGCAAAAGGATGGAAGTGTTTCCCTGTATGTAGAATAGCAATTTGATTGCTCCAATCTCCAATAGGAAACTGTGTTGCTGTGGCAGGCATCTGCCATAGACCACCAAAGAAGGGACAGGGTAGGAAAGACATTTTTCAGCCAACTAGGGAAAGTTTTCAGATCACAGGACCTGGCTGTCATGGGGGACCTCAGTCACCCTAACATCTGTTGGGAGAGCAATACAGCAGAGCACAGTTTCTCCAGGGAAGTTTGGAGACTGTTTTGGATAGCTTCCTGGAGCAAGTGCTGGAGGAACCTATAAGGGGCCGTGCTCCTCTTGACCTGCTACACAGAAAAAGGTGTGGTAAGAGCAGTAGAAGTGGTTGTCAACCAAGGCATCAGTGAGCATGAGATGGATAAGCTCAAGATAATGACAAAAAGAAAGAAGATCAAGAGAACACAAACCATTAACTTAAAAAAAAAAAAAAGGCAGACTTTGATTACTTCAGGAAACTGAAAGAAGGGTGTCATACCAGGCTAATACGAGGGAGAAATGAGTGCAAGAGAGATGGACTTACTTTTAAAAAAAGACCCTTTGTAACAGTAAACAAACAAACAAACAAAGCTGATGTACAGCAAGAATAGCAAATATGGCAGGTGACCAGACTGGTTTAACAAGAATGTTTTCAGTGAGCTTAAACAAACACATGGAAAAGAAACTTAGAAGAAGAGAAAGCTTGGTCAGATGATAGAGAAGTTGAAAACTCCAGGCTCAGTAAGTGGGAGTGGAATAAGAAAGGCCAAAGCAGAATCGGAGTTTCAGCTAGCAAGAGATGTGAGGGGTAACAGGAAGGATTTGTACAGGTATGTTATCAAGAAGGTGGTCAAGGAAAATAGGTGCCCATTAAAGAGCCTGGGGGACAATCTAGTGACAGATGATGTGGAAAAATCATTTTTTCCCCTCTGTCATCATAAACAAGCTCACCCCTGAGACTGCTGCAATGTTCAGTACAGAATGGGGATGAGCTCAGACCTCAGTGCTGAACGAACAGGTTCAGGACTATTTGAAAAAATTGGCCAAATACAAGTCTATGGGACTAGATGCAATATATGTGAGGGTGCTGACAGATTTGGCCAATGTGATTTCAGAGCCATTGGCCATTACCTCTGAAAACATTTGGTGATCGGGGAAGGTCCTTGATGATTGTTAACAGGCAAATATAATCCCAATCTTCAAGGAAAGGAAGAAAGAGGACCGGGGAAGCCTCACTTCAATCCTCAGAAAAATCATAGTGCAGGTCTTCATGGACTTGATTTTATCCACAGTAATTTTACCAACAATTTAAATAATTGTGGGTTGGATAAATGATCTGTAAAATGGAAAGAGAGCCGGCTACATCACAGAGCTCATTTGGTACTGGGTGGTGGCTCAATGTCTAACTGAAAGCTGGCAAAAAATAGAGTATGCCGGGGTTGGTGCTGCAGCACATTTTGTTCAACATCTTCATTAATAATGTGCAGAATGGGATGGATTGCATTCTCATCAGTTTTGCAGATGACATTAAGCTGAGAGGAGTGGTAGACACCCTGGAGGGCCAAAAGAATTGGCCCCCAAAAAATCTGATATTGTTCAAGAAGGGTAAGTGCAGAGTCCTACCCTTTATAACAAAATAATCTCATGCACCGCTACAGACTGGGGATCAGCTGACTGGGTAACAATTCTGCAGAAAGGGACCAGGTTTTACAATGGAGAGGAGACCGGACATGAGTCAGCAGCATGCCCTTGCTGCACAGAAAGCTAATGGCATATTGTGTTGAATTAGTAGGAGCATTTTTAGCAGATTGAGGGAAGTGATTATTCTCCCCTATTCGGCATTGGTGAGGCTGCATTTGGAAGATTTCATTCAGTTTTGGCCTCCCATTAAAGAAAGGATGTGGATACATTGGAGAAAGTCAAGTGGAGGACAACAGAAAAGATTGCGAGCTGTGGGTTGGAGCACATGACTTATGAGAAGAATCTGAGGGAACTGGGATTGTTTGGTCTGCAGAAGAGAAGAATGAGTGTGGATTTGATAGCAGCCTTTCACTACTTGCAAAGGGATTTCACAGAGGCTACAACTAGGCTGTTTTCAAGGGTGACAGATAACAGAACAAGGAACAGTGATCTAAGTTTGCACTGCAGGAGTACTAGGTGCAATATTAGAAACATTTTTTTTTTTAATTCAAGGTGCATTAAGGCCCAGAATTGGTTAATTAGGACAGTGATGAAATCTCCATTCTTAGAAATTTTTAAGGTGTGATAACTAAATCCCAACTAGGATGACTTAGTTGGCATTGATCCTGCTTTGAGCAGACGTTTGGACTAATTGTCCATGTGGGGTCCTTTCCAACCCTAATCTTCTGTGACTCTCTGATTTGACAGCTATTTGCACCTGCCTCAATCTTGCAGTGAAATTTGAGGGTTTTTTTTTGCTTGCTTATATCTCATAACACAAATGAAAGTTAAACTGACTGAGTCTATTCCTGCATTCACAGGTGCCATATCATAGGCTGTGAAAGGCTTAACAATCCCAAACAAGCAGGCATGGCCCTGCCTCCTCCTGTTGCCTGGCTTGCACATCTATACTTTTCCTTATAAATATAAGTATTTCTTTTATTATAATACTCATGGGTGAGCAATAGGTTGTGCCATGCCCAGTTACCCCCCTTACCCCTCTCCCAGTGCTGTTAGCAGTGTTAGTGGTGGGCAGAGAGGCTATTTTGGTAGCCCCTTCTGTGGCAGGTTCATTCCCCCCTTTCAGCAGCAGTGTTTGGGTAGGAGCGGTTTGCAGCCTGCAGCCACCACTCCGTCAGCACTGTGGGCAGTAGCGGGACACATGGCAGCCAACTTCTGGTGGAAGATGCGGTGGGAACAGGCACATGATAGCTAGAGTGAGAAAGTGATAGATTCATGTTAAAGTGTTAGATCTTGTAATGCAGGAAACCTAAAGGTCATATCTTTTATGAAAAGCTAAGGCTGTGAGTATATGTATGTTCAGGACCTTTGGTTCAATAAGTAATGATGAGTTAGAGGATACAATGTTTCTATGATCATTACCTATACCCTATACAAGTTGGGAGGGCTCCAGACAGGGGAAGCTGCCTCAGTTTGCACCACAAGTTAACTTCACAAGTACACCACAAGCAAGAGATAAATGCCAAAACCCACAAAAGTAAGATGAGCAAAGCCTTTAGAAAAGGATTTGGATATGTCATTGATATGCACAATCCTGACAGTCTATACTTTGTGTGCCCTAATAATGTGTGTGTTATGGAGCCAATTAAAACAAACAAGTGGTATGTCTACACTGGAGTCTCACTTATGGTAAGCTAATAAGGCTGATTTAACTCAACTTAAAATCGACCTTCTTAAGTCAACTTAGAACATCCACACTCTTGTCAAGTCAACTTAGAGTCCCAACTGCCCATGTCCACACTGGTAGACACTAGCTTAAGTCAACTTTATTAAGTTCACTTAAGCTCCACACTGCCTTAAGTCAACTTAATAACATTGACTTAAATATCTACATTGGCTTAAGTTGACTTTATAAAGTCAACTAAACTGTTTTGGTCCTTAACAGTTGGTGTTATTATATTGGATTAAGGAAGCCATTGAGTTAACTTAATAAATTCCAAATGTGCCTAGAGTGTTCCTCAGGTTGATTTAAGGAAGGTTAAGTTGACCTAAAGTTCCAATGTAGACATACCCAAGGAGTTTTGTGTCACTTTGAAAGACTAATACATTTATTCAGACCATGAACATTCATGGGAGAATATCCCCCTTCATCAAATACTGAAGACTCTTTAATCATCTGACAAAATGGGATTTCCTCCCATAAAAGCTGATGTGATAAATATTTTTTTAGCCATTAAAAGTGACACAAGACTCCTTGTTTGTTTTGCTGAACTAGATTGACATGACTACCCCTTACATGACTACCCTTTGAAGGAGCTAAGTGTTCACTTAGAAGGAAAACCTGTGTTATCCAAAGTATAGAGAGGTTAAACCACATTCATTGATGCTTGGCTTGCTGTTGTGGGCTTGATGTCTTGAATGTTTTCCTTGACGTAATATCAGAACTCATAGAGTAGTAGCTAAATATCTCCACGTTGTTAAAATCTTTTGTTCTTATTGTACGCTCAGTACTCTTCATAATTTACTGTTAGCCTTCTGGCTCTTGGCTGTCCAGCATTGTCTAGCTCCTCACCTTCCACTCAAGAATTAAGTAGCCTGGACATCTGTCCCCAAGGTCATCAAGGTTGGCTGTGAGTATATTAATAAGAATAGCACTGAAATTCTAAACATTATGTAGCTAATCGTGATATTTGTGTATCATTCCATGCTATCCAAGTGAAAGCCTGTAAAAGTACACAGATTTATTTATCAGTTTGAGGATTGCTGTCATGCACCCAGGGATCCTTGAAAACAGTGTATAACCTGTTTCTGAGACAAGAACCTCATTATCTTCTGACCAGATTCATTGGTGAGCCAATAACTCCATTCAATTGACTAAACACCCTAAAATCAGGCACAAGTTCAATGGCTGCCCAGCTGGATATCCACCGATTGGTGCTCAGGGGTGGCTGGGCCTTCCCTGGCTGATGCTCTAGTGATGATGTGGCCACCAGTAGCTGCAGACATGAGAACATATGTCTCGGGATGCCTGAAGGGGGAATGGGACTTCGGAAGCCATCGGGCATTGGCTCTGAGGCAGATGGAACCAGACATGGCTTGATGACTGCTATGGGGCAATGAGGCCATATGTGACTTAGGGGTCTATGGGTCAGGCTGGGGTTTTAACCCACAATTTGTGGAAGCTCAGGCTGTCTGGCACTGGGCTGTCAAGTCGGGACTTTTGACACCCCAGCTGTGGAGTGGAGGGTGGCTCTGCCAGTTGCAGTGAGGGGGAAGCTCTGGGCATTGGTGCCAAAGAGGATGAGAAGTAGAAGGGGAGGAGCCATAGACTAGCCTCTTCTAAAAGGCAGTTTATCCATCGCCTATGGCTGCATTATTGGTATGGAAAAGTCTCAAACCTCCCTTCATCCCTTTAGATGGATGGTGTTTTGTCCATCACCAACTACTCTGTGCTGCCCCATCCACTCTTTACACAGGCACTTTCAGCAGATCCTGGGAACAGTTTCTACTGTGACAGACCCTGGGAGAAGATATCTGATGAACCCTTGAAATAAGAGAACTGTAGAGGTTCCTAGAGAAGTCATGAAAGCACAGAGATTCAGGTGGGAGGGGCTAGGTATTAGTGGATCACTGAGAGCTGTGCATTGATTCAGGGACACATGGATGCTGTTTTATCCTGTTTAGGTCTTCATCAATGATCCGGAGGATGGGGTGTATGGCAGCTGCAGTGAGTCTGCATATAACACTAATCTGGAAGGAGTCCTAGATATGTTGGAGGGCAGGTAGAATACAGAGTGATCTTGACAAATAGGAGGATTGGGATCCTATGAGGATCAACAAGGACAACTGCAGAGTGCTGGAGATAGGACAGAAAACTTCCATACAAAGCTAAAGATTGGGGACAGACTAACTAGGCACACGTTTGTTAGAAAAGGACTTAAGGGTCAGAGCAAACAGAAAACTGGATGGGTACGTCTATGCTATGTGTTTAAGTCAACTTAAGGGCCCTTAAGTCAACTTAAACAGAGCCCTGTCTACCTTGTAGGGCAATAAAGTCAACTTTAGGGCCCAGTAAAGTCAACTTCATAAAAGCCACTTATAAAGTCGACTTTACTGTTAAGTCAACTTTATTAAGTCGACTTAAGGCATGTGGGCTCACTAAGTCGATTTAATAAAGTCAACTGAGTGCAGTGGGGCCACTAAGTCAACTTTATTGAGTCAAATTAAGCCAGGACAACCATTTAAAGTAGACTTTATAAAGTTGAATTAAAGCAGTGTGGACTCACTAAGTCAACTTAATAAGGTCTACTTAAAGTCGACTTTAAGTAGACTTTATTAAGTCGACTTAATAAAGTTGACTTAGCTTTCACAATGTAGACATAGCTGATATGATTCAAGAGTGAGCTTTTACTGCCAGAAAAGGCTAATGGCATATTCAGCTGCACAGGTAGGAACCTTCCCAGTAGATCTAGGGAACTGATCATTCCTGTTGATTCATAACTGATGAAGACACTTGTTGAGTTCTGTGTCTTCTTTTGCATTGCTCACTACAGGAAGGATGTGGACAGACTGGAAACTGTCCAGTGGAGGGCAACAAACATGATCAGAGGCTGGAACACAAGACTCATGGGCTATGTCTACACTGTCAAAGTTATTTCAATGTAAATTAAAAATAATTATTTTGAATTAGTGAGTCTTTATACGACTCCTAATTTGAAATAAAGTAGGCATTATTATTTCTACATTGCCAATGTTCCCTCTAAGGTGGTGATGCTTCTGAGCAACTTGTGGATGCAAGTGAGCAAGTTCCTAGACCTGTTTTGGGCCCTTCCCTGCTGCCTGCTGGCCCCTGAAGCATATCCATGACTTGCTCAGCTGCATCATCAGATTTGAGGGAACACTGCTGTCATTACCATATTGTGTCATGGAAAATGATAATGAATGCAGCATTAAAACAGTGCAAAGTCATGTGTTTTTTAAATTATTTTAAATTTAAAAAAATAACACAATTTCTTATTTTACTGAAAACTGATTTTTCAGTAAATGGAAAATTTTTGGACCCTTTCATTAACATTCATGAGACTAAATTAACTAAATTTGCAAATCTAAACTTGAAAAACACGTAACAAAGTTTTAAAAAAAAAGTTGACTTGCTCCTTTTTTTTTTTCATTTTTCACAGCAGCCCATTTTACAATTTTAAAAAATCCTATATTGTTTCTGACCAATTCAAATGTGCCTCTTTATTTGTTTCACTTAATTGGTCCCTGTCAGTAATTTTATTCACAGTATACTTTATTTTCCTTCATTTTATTAAGGGTTCCTAGCCCTTTTGGGGAGAAACAACCCCTGTCAAAAAATCAAACTATCCAAGCCAAGATGCAAACCCATGATCCTCAGATTTAGAGCCTGCTGCCTGACCAACTGAACCACAGAGGATAGTGTTAGAAAAACTTCTGGGAATCAGGGGAACTGTATGTTCCAACTCCCCTTTGTTTCCTATATACAGGAGACTTAGCCTAAGGCTAATTGGTTTGAGTCCTGTGTAAGGCATTTTTTTTTAACACGTTCTGCTCATAAAAAGTAACATGCTGGGGGGAAAAAATCACCTATTTTTAGAATGCCTCGATGATCGAGGACATGAAGATAAAAAGGACATATACTCCTTTTGCTGGATGTCTGGCAACCCTAGTCCTGGGGAAGCTGCTTGTTCCCCTGCAGCACTTTCCCTCACAAGCAGCAAGCGGGAGGAGGGCAGGATTCCCAAGTCCCACAGCTGGGAGCCTTCTCTGTGCACCCTTCAGTCGACTTCCCCAAGTCCCCCGGGCACCCCTTCCACCATGTCCTGACTCCCTCAGGCCACTGCCCTGGTTGCCACAGCCACTCCCACACAGAGCGTGCCCTTCACTGCTGCCATTTTTCTGGGTGCCAGGAAGCTGTGCTGGCAAGTTTAAAATTTCCCACCCTGAGCATGTTCAGGGGAGATTTTAAACACCACCAAACATCTCCCTGCCGGCCAGAAGAATGTGTGTTCAGTGGGAAGCAGCCACAGCTGAGGCCCTGTGCTGCTGGCAATGAGGAGTGTGCAGGGGGGAGTCAGGGTTGCTGTGCGCACATGCATCCACGCAGCTTAGAGAGAACATTGCATTGGACTCTGTAACTCAAAGTGAATCCCCTGGTGGCCTGGTTTCCCTGCCAAGGGGGAGGGATTCACCCAGCGGGTTCTTTTTGCTGCTGTGGGATTATTTCCCCTGATGGGCTGGTTTCTCCACTATAGGTAAGATTCCCCTGGAGGGCTTCTTTCACTGCCAGCAGAGGGATTCCCGCAGTGGGGTTGCGTTCCCCGCCAGCCAGCCAGGGAACCCTTGCAGGGCTACATTCCCTGTCGGACAGTCAGGGAACCCCTGCTTGGCATGCTTCCCCCCGCCCCCCCCCCCCCCGAGAATGATTTCTGATCTACCCCCCAAACCCCTCAGTTCATGCTGTACAGGCTAGGAGCCAGATCGGTCTCTAAGCTGCTTGTGGGGCCCTCTAAGCAACTCAGAGGCTGCTCAATTTCACACCTGTTCTATTCCAAAATAAAAACAGGTTTGATTATTTTGAATAGCACCTCTTTATTTCAAATTAACAAACCACTTATTTCAAAATAAGAAAATGCCTGCATTGATGTGGAAAAGTTATTTTTGAAATAACTTTTAAGTGTAGACATATACATGCAGAGAGGCTGAGGGAACTAGGCTTGTTCTGACTGCGTAAGGATGAATGAGGAAGGATTGGATAACAGCCTTTAACTATCTGAAAGGAGATTCCAGGGAAGATGGAGCTAAGATATTTTCAGTGGGGGCAGATGACAAAACTAAAAGCAATTGTCTCAACTTGCAAAGGCAGAGCTCTAGTTTTGATGTTTTAACCTGATTGTTTGTACCTTTTTCAACATTCACTCAATATAAAAAAGATTTAAATCTGTTCTTATCAGTTTAACGTAAGTGTAAGGCAGGGCTAGAGACTGGGGCACTTGAGTTTTACAGCCAAGGGGGGGGGGGCAACTAATCTACATTGACTTTGTATCTGCATGACCACAATTAGGTATTAGCATAGTCTCACTGTGTGGGCACAGGACATTAGGATATATTGTATTGGGGTTTATTTGATCACAAATCTGTCAATACCTATATTTTAACTGAGGAGGGAATGAAATAGTGTCTTTTTCATGGTATGCTACCCTTTTGATTGTATAAACTCTGTTTAGTCTCTTTGGCGGAAAGTCACCATCAACAACAAAGAGCTTGAAAGAGGGACCAACCTTGTGTTTTCAGCATGGTAAAGGTAAAAAAGGGTGCAAGTTAGCATCAGCTGTGTTAAAAAGCTGTACTTGGGGTACTGTCCCACTGTTAAAGGATAGACTTAAATGGCTGTCTTTTTGTGGAGCTCTTCTTTTGTTATTTTCTTCAAAGGAGCTGTTTGCAGTGTCCTGAGGTTAAGATCCAAAATCACTGAGGGCTGAGACCCTCTCAGAGAACTGAAACTACTGAAGGGTGAAGAGAGCGCAGAGCCAGTAGATGGGGTGAGTGGCCACCTGAGGGTTGGAGAGTGTGAATGACTAGAGGGTGGTGCTGGTGAACAGCTGGCATAAATGAAATTCTTTACACACACTGGGGTGGAGTGAGTGGTGTTGGGTTTTGTAAGAGTACTGTTCCATGCTTGTTCTCCAGGTCAATGCTGGTTTTGATACTGTGTCTATGTGTTCTTTTATACTACTATTAAAAGTCCTGTATACTACACACAGACTCATGCTTGCTAGCGGGGAAGCCTTGCCCCTTTGGAGAGCCCAGGGAGTGCTGCATGATCTCTCAAAAGACTGAGCGGGGCCTCAAGCCGGTTGGTGCTGTAACGTTATTTGGAAACCCCTAGATATAGAACCCATCCCATGCTCTGCCATCTCACCCTGGCAGAAGGGCTACATATATTTTTTTTTAATTTTGTTTTGTTTTGTTTTTCCCCTAAGAGTGCAGTGAAGCACTGAAATTGCTTAGCTAGACCAGTGGTGATATTTTCATACTTAGAGGTTTTAAATGTGTGACTTGACAAAACTCTGGATGAGATGGTTTAGTTGGCAGTGGTCCCACTTTGAGCAGGGGACCATGTACTGGATAACCTCCAAAGTTTCTTAAAAACCTTCAAAATCTATGATTCTGTTAATTCTCATGGACAGGAGAGGGAAAGTTCAATATTGGCAAAATGTGAGGGAAATATCCAGGTAGGGAGCTCTGTGGAATCTTCATTCTCCAGCCTGTAGCCTATGGTTTGCAGGAAAGAAGGCTGTGCTGGGAAAAAAACCTGACCCCATATAACAATTAGTAGTCCATTGCATTATATCACACAAAGATTACAGCTGCCACATCATCACTGGTACTACCTGGCCACCCTTGAGGAGGCCCTGTGACTCTCTGGGCCATACACACAGCACTGACAAGCCTGGATTCTAGGAATGGAAACTTTGTCAGGACTTGCACTGCAGACCGGTTTGGGAGCATCACCAAACATCTCCTGAGATTGGGCTTCCTGCAGTTTTATATTCATTGTGACAGGGTTAAAGCTGGCACACACTGAACCAATCAGCTGAGGGTCCCAGGTGGCCAAATGGCCTCCAAGGAAATGTGCAAACAGACTTCATAAAGACAGCTGCACCCGCGGTCTGAGCACACAGTGACTGCTGCCCACAAAAGTTAGAAGCTGACTCCTTGCTGGTTGAGGTGCAGACCTCTGTAGGCAGCTGATCCAGTTTTCGCAGGCTCTGGGTATGTTGGCAGGTTTCTCTATGTTAATTTTTTTCAAATGCAAATAGGAGGGTGAAGGCTGCCAGCTGCAGACAAGGGCAGATGTTCTATGCAGCAGCCTATCAATCTGCTAGGATCTGGATGTTTGAGGGACTGGTGCAGGATAGCATTCAGTATTAGGTAGCTGGGCATCTCCAATCCATTCTCTGGGTCACTTTTGTACACCAAAACTCAGAGCTGTGTTCCTTTAGCAGGGAACAAAAGGCACAAAGAGTAGTTTTCTTTCCTGACTGAATGAGGGCTTCAGTATTTCTGTCCTGTAGGACCTCCTCAGAGTTACAGGGTTGCCGTTCTCTGCCACTCTCTGGTCTCCAAATGCCAAATGTCAGCCTTGTCCCTTTCCCTCTCCTTGGGTGGAATCCCATTATACAGCCAAACAGAGGCTGGGCCTTGGACTACAGCACACTGCGAGTCAACAGGGCTTGCCCAGCATGTCCATGTGGGTTCACCAGGTCTGGTTCTTCCGTTCTGAGAGTTTGTGACCTGTGCTGAGAATAGTCCCCAGCCAGCCTTCCTAAATCGAAGTATTGTTCTGTCTGAATAGTTGGGCTAAGCTTCACAGGAGATAATAAGTATATTAAATATCAGTATCTATAGGTCTCTAAAGTCTTCCTGCTTTGATGGAGACTCGGGTAGGCTGAGCATTTTAAGTGCCAGGTAGGCTGAGCATTTTAAGTGCCAGAGGACTCCTTGTCCCCCCCTGGACTAGACTAATACAGCTGGCCTTTTGGAAATCAGCATCTTCTGACTTCCCCAACCATGTCTATGTGTGTCAGTGTGATGAGCTTTCCACTGCTGACAGTCCCAACTCTGGATGAATTCCCAGCAGTGGGAAAACTAGATGTGTAAATTGGATAGAGCCTGGAAATAGGATGTTTAGAGTGGAAAGTGCAGCTGTTGTCTCTTAATCTCTCTGAAGGCTTTAGCATAAGATGACATCTGGCTCTTGTGTATCTTCTTGCTTTTTTACCAGTAGCCTTCTATTATACTATGTTAAGCCATACTGGTTGTAACCCCAATAGGGAAGGTTGGTTGTGGACTCACCAAATGCAGTCAAAGACTACTGAAAAGATGGACAATTTTTATTGAATGTTAGGATGAATAACCCTAAGCAAACAAAGCAAAGTAGTAAATAGCAAGAGCTTATGTCCCTTCAGCAGCCAGGGAACCCTGACAACTGCAGATGACCCTGAGGAGGTTTTCAAGGCACCTTGGTCCTAGGTTACTGTGGCAGCCTGGTCATTAGTCCTGCGGCAAAGTCCAAAGCAACCATAGGGGACTGTTGCTAAAATAGAGCACAGTTCAGGGAAAGTAAGGGTGGCCAGACCTGCCTTCCCATCACATGCTTGGTCAAGCCAAGCCTGGCTTGTCCAGACACAGGAAAACACAATAACAAGATAACAGAAAGTTGCACAAACAGGCCCCAGAACATTTGTCAAGTCAAGGACGTATACATGTTTCTGTGATCTCTGTGCAGGGAGCCCAGGACAGTTTATGGGCAGGTCACCCCTGTGGGAAGGGCTGCAAGCATCACTATACTATCTATTACAAACATCTTCTGCTCTTGCCCTATGCTGGTAAAACCCAATAAGAATTACTGGATAATGTCCCGATAAATATTGAATGGAATGTCTTTTCTTGAGCTCTTATTTCCCTTGCTTCCTGCTTTCTAGTAACTGGCTATAAAATTGAGACAAGCCATATCCTCATTAGAATTACCAGGTAATACCCTGATAAAAAAAGTGTTTTAATTGACAAGTTCATAATTATAGAAGCTCAGCTCCATGTGTGTCAAAACACTGCTCCGGGGTTGTGTGTATTTTTGAATGTTATACGTATGCAATCAGAGAATGGGAGAGAGAGTGAAAGAGAGTATTTCTGTGAAATTCTTTCTGTGAAATAATGTTCGACTTTCATGAATGTTCATGCTTATTGCTGAAACCCACTTACATTAAACCTCAACATGTCTGGTGATGGCTTTATTTTTCTTTTTCCGAAAAAGCTATCTCAAAAATAACTTTTTCTTTCAAAAAAGCTGTCGAGTTTAGCTTTTTTGAAAAAAGTGTGTCAATATCTCGAAATACTGAAGCACTTTTTAGCCAATGCTAAAACTGGTTATGTTTTGGAAAAAAAATAACAAAACATTTTTTGAGATAGCTGTTTTGAAAAAAGCCATCACCGGATGCAACAAAGGCTTTAAAAAAAAAAAAAAAAAAAGCTTTTATATCTCTTCTATTGGGTTTCTTTTTTTCTAAAAAAAAAGTCTGGTGTAGACTTTCATTTTGCGGGGTGCGGGGGACAGTATTTCAGACAAGGAGCCGGTCCCTGGACCGTTCTCCCAAAATATCATTTTCAAAAAAGGTTATTTTGAGATAATTATTCCAAATATATGTCAATTTTTTTTTTATTTTTTTTTTAAATGCTCTGCAATGTGGGCATAGCCTAATAGATTTATTTATCCTATGCATTTTCATGGGAGAAAATCCCTCTTTATCAGATCCTTTGAAGATGGAGGAATTTACAGAATAGGATGACAATAAATGTGAAGGAGTGTAAGACAAGGAATCAGGTCATACGGTAACAGCAAATCAGAGCAGTTGTTAAAATTCAAACATTGGGAAACAGCACATAGAGGAAAGTGAATTCAAATCACCTGTTGTAATGGGAAAAGAAACCATAGTCACAATTTAATTCTTCCTTCACAAAATCTAATCTGCATATCAATCCTAATTTAGCTATTTCTCATTGAAGTCTTAATGTCCTGTTGACTTTCTTGAGCACAGTCAGTCACAAATCATGCACAGAGTGATTAGAAAGATGGAAGTGCTTAGCAACTGATTTCAATCACTCTGTGAATGATTTGTTAACAACTGTGCTCAAGAAAGTCAATGGGACATCAAGACTTCAGAGAGAAACAGCTGAATTAGAATTGATATGAAGATTAAATTGTGTGAAAGGATGGTTTAATAATGACCATGGCTTCTTTTCCTATTGCAACAGGTGATTTCACTTCACTGGTTCTCAGTGTTTGAATCTTAACAACTGCTCTGATTTTCTGTTACTGTATGACCTGACCCCGTGTCTTAGACTACCTTGAATTTATTTTGATCCCATTCTGTAAGTACCCCCATTGTCAAAGCATCTTAGGAAGTGAGATTTTCTGCCATGAAAGCTCATGTGATATATACATCTGTTAGTCTTTAAGTACCAGAGGACTCCTTGCTTCTTTGCTGAACTATACTGACATGGCTGCTCCTTTGAAACTTGAAGAAATCCAGATTAAACCAGTTATGTTTTTGGTCCCTTTCTCATCTGAAAATCCTCACTGAAAGGAGATCAGTGAGGAAAGGATGGGTTTATCTATGTGATAAAGCAGAGTTCTATAAACATAATTTCAAAACTTTCCATGGTAATATTCTTATTACAAGTCAAACTTTCAGTCCAAGCAAGTTTGTTGAAAGTCAGTCACAGAATTGTTGGTATCTCTGCATGAGGAACAGATATAGCTTTACTAGTTAATTACATATTTGTTTAAGAGTATTTCAGAGAGATTGCAAATACTGTTTACAATGGGTTTCTGCTGTTAATATTTATTCGGTAAAAAGTCATTTGATGCTGTCTACTAATCAGAAGCTGTTTCTGAAATTTACTTTGAGAATTGTGCAATAAAAAATTTGCTGCAATTGTGTGACATTTTCCAAAAAGCCATGAGAAAACAGAACGGGTGGTCTCTGTTTCAGAAAAAAAGTTGTGATTAGGTGATGGGAAAGGAAAATCATGGTGATAGTATGTTCAATGTTTTTTTACAGGATTCTTGGGAATTAAACTTTAGATTGGTCTCAATTGTCAATTATCAGGTATTTCCAGTGGTAATCAAATTTATGCATGAAAATTGTACTAACCTCATTGCAGTAGAGGCTCCTGAACTCAGAATCTGACCCTTCACATTTATTCCATATCCAAGAAAAAGGTCAGTGGTATAATTTGTGCTCTTGGGAGTGGGCAAAATTGAGAGAGAGCGATTGGCAGAAAAAATGTTTCTTTGCCCTGCTATGAGTTCAGGGGACTGTACTCAATGATCCTTCACGGTGCCTTCCAGTTTCTATGACTCTTTTTGAAAACAACAGTGTCAGACAAATGAATACAATGACCGTTTTCACCATGCATTTCCCACATGAATAAATATGATATAAAAGACCAAACTCAGGAGTGGAAGGTCAGAGAAGGTGTCTGTGTGAAGATCACAGCTACAGAATCACATAGTGCTTAACCAGGTTCTGAAAGTCACAGTCAAAAAAAAAAAAAAGTTACTTTGGGAATCTTGTGTATAAAAAAAGCTGGGGGGGGGCTATAAACCTTCCTGAATTACACTACAGAATACATCTAATTTGTTTGTTTCATGAGGAAGCTCTCGATTAGAACAGATTATCTCACAGATCTATATTGAGGAACTTCTACCTTCTCTAGAGCCTCTGATCCTGGTGTCTGGCCATTGGGCTAAATGGACTACAGGTCTGATTCAGTCTTGCCCTGCCAATCCTATTATCTATACTCTATGCATGACTATCACAAGACTCCTATGCAGTCAGACCAAGGGTACATTTAGCTCAATATCCTGTTCTGACAATGCACAATACCAGGTACTTAAAAGGGAATGAACAAAACATATAAACAGATATAAATCCAAAACTATGGGTTGTTTTTTTTGTTTGTTTGTTTTTTGTTTTTTGGGGGTTTTTTTGTTGTTGTTGTTTTTTTTTTTTTTTTTGTTGGGCTTCCTTGAGCACCTCTGGAAGCCTATAGACTTGGACTTAAGAGCAGAATGATGGCTTCTTCAATATTATCTAGTCTCTTCTTATTTTTTTCTTTCAGGAAATAAAGTTTCAAATTTCTCAGATTCACACAGTGCAACATGTCGGCTACGAATGACACCAAATCACAAACTGCAGTTTTCCTTCTTACCGGAATCCCTGGGATGGAAGAAGTCCAGGTCTGGATTTCTATCCCCCTCTTTTTCACATATGTAACTACAATATTAGGAAATTTAGTTGTCTTGTTCATTATAAAAACAGATCCAAGTCTTCATGAGCCCATGTATATTTTCCTTTCCATGTTGGCAATAACAGACCTTGGCTTATCGATGTCTACCATGCCAACCACACTGCGCATATTCTTGTTTAGCTATAGGGAGATCAGCCACGACGCCTGTTTTGCCCAGTTGTTCTTCATTCTCTCTTTGACATTCATTCAATCCTCTGTGCTCTCGTCCATGGCTTTTGACCGATATGTTGCAATCTGTAACCCATTGAGATATACTTCCATCTTAACGCTGCCCAGAATAGCTAAAATGGGTCTGGTCTCTGTGTTAAGAGGAGTGATATTAATATTACCACTCCCTGTTTTTCTGAGGCAGTACCACTACTGCAAAGCCAATGTTCTCTTCCATTCCTACTGTCTCCATAAGGAGGTTATGACTATGGCTTGTTCAGATATCAGAGTCAACGTCATCTATGGATTCTTTGCGATAGTTTCTTCCTTGGGTTTGGATTTGGTGCTCATCCTGCTATCATATGTGATGATCCTCAAAACAGTACTTAGCATTCCATCCCATACAAAGCGCCTTAAGGCCCTGAACACATGTGTATCCCACATCTTTGTTGTCATGCTTTCCTACATACCAGGGGTTGGCTTGTCTGTGATATACAGATTTGTGAAGAACTCTTCTCCCTTGGTTCAGAATATCCTGGGTAATGTCTATTTGCTAATCCCTCCTCTGATGAACCCCATTGTCTACAGTGTGAAAACAAAACCCATACGTGCGAGGATACTCAGGGTGTTTGTCAAGTGAAGATTCAATTGATCAACAAATCTACAGAATTAAACTACTCTAAATGACTCCTTAGTATCCATTGTCTCCACACCACTCTGGGTTTCTCATGGGAAGAAGGGAATCTTCTGATCTAACTGGGTGTCTGGTCCTGTGGTTTGGGCACTGCTTTGTGACTCAAAGCCTGAAGTCAGCAATAGACTCTGAGCCAGAGTTCAGAACTAAATGCAAGTTGCTTAAATCTTTGCTCCCTTCCTTAAGCAGAAGACTCGCCTTCATTTTCCCAGGCATATGACAGGAGCTGAAGATCATGACATGAATACTAAAGAAATCCAAGCTCTTACATTTTTGTGGTCCTATTGCACACAGTTTTGGGTGGTGGTGTCACACATACAAATGTGTACATCTTTTGTTGACTACTCCTAATCTCCTAAGCAAAAGCAGCTTGTGGGCAGAATATCCATAATTAATTACGCTGAGTTTGAGTAAAATACAAAGAGACCATGTTCACTTGATTTCTTGATTCTGGGTTCAGAAAAGAAGTTATTATTATTTTTCAGTGTTTGCAAATGCTGACAGTATGCCTGGGGATATGAAGAACACAAAGCAGGACATGATCCTTGAGCAGGAGATCCCTATACCAGGGCTCAATAAAAAAACCCTAGCTCTTACACTGAAAATGGCATTACTAGATTGATCAAATAAGGAGTAACATCTGAGCACATGAGAAGATGGAATTCATCGAAGAGCTAGGGAAGAAGATATTCAAAAAACAAAACAGGGATTCCCAGAGGCAGAGTGGCTCAAACGTTTCACTTTATTGCCTGCCCATTCCTCCTCAGCACCATGAGAGGACAAAAGAGCATTACAATTCCTATAGGTTTAGAAATATGCAAAAGGTAACATTTTCAATAATTCACCAAATACTCCTATTTGATTTCACTAACACCAAAATAATACCTCTCTGGTGACTATAATTATCCACATACCTCTTTGTCATTCAAAGGTTTAGCATATAGTTCACAGGCATCTTATCTTCAGTCTCATATTTGCAACAGAAATCATTTTACATTCCTGGAAGCAGGTCAAAAAGGGGAAGAAAGGTGATAACCAGTGTTCCTATTCAGGACCTTATGGAGGGTGTGGGGAAGGATAGTGTGAAAACAGGATTAAATCGAGACTATGGCTTCTTTTCCCTTTACAATAGGTAATTTGACTTCAGCCTTCCCAGGGTTTGAACCTTAACAACTGTTCTGATTTTCTGTTACTGTATGGCCTGATCCCATGTTTTAGACCCCCTTGAATTTATTTTCATTCCATTCTGTAAGATCCCCCATCTTCAAAGCATCCAACAAAGTGTGATTTTCTCCCACGAAAGCTCATGTGAAAAAAAAAAAAACTGTTAGTCTTTAACTGTCACATGACTCTTTTTTTTCTTTTTTTTTTTAGATTTTGGGGGTGGGGGAGATAGCATTCTTCTAGTTACATTTCTGGCACAACTTGTGGGAAGGGATGGGAGAAAAAGCAACAAAGTATATCTTTTAACTACAATCTCATTTACATGACAGCAACACTTGCCTGTGCTGTAATCCCATAGACAGTGTTCCTCTTGCTTATTACTCTCAAAAAAAGGAAAATTCTGTAGTAGAGGTAGAAGTGGGTGGCAACCTAGGCAGTAGTGATCATGAGATGTTAGAGTTCAGGATCCTGACAAAAAGAAGAAAGAAAAGCAACAGGACAGTGACTATTAATTAAAAAAATAAAATAAAATAAAATAGAGATTTTGACTCCCTCAGGGGCGCTTATGAACAGAGTGTGCCAGGGAACTAATATGGGGGGAAGGATTCCAAGAGAGCTGGCTTTTTTTAAAGAAACCTTATTGAGGGTGCATGAAGGAACAAACCATCCCAATGTGTAGAAAGAATAGCAAGTATGGCTGGAGACCAGCTTGATTTAACAAGAAAGTCTTCAGTGAGCATACACACAGAAAAAGAAAAAAAAAGTTTACACAAGGAGGACGCTTGGTCAGCTGACTAGGGAGGAGATTAAAAATCCAACCCAAGCATGAGGAAGTGAAACCAAGAAGGCCAAAGCATAACTGGACTTGCAGAAGAAGGTAAAATACTTTTTTGTTCTTGGTCTCTGTCTTCAAAGATGAAGTCAGCTCCCAAACTGCTGCACTGGTTAGCACAGAATGAGGAGAAGGTGAACAGACTTCAGTGCTGAATTGAACAGATTCAGGACTATCTAAAAAAGTGGACATACACAAGTCCATGGGGCCAGATGCAGTGAATCTGAGGGAATTGGAGGAGCTGACCAATCTTCAAGACAGGGAAGAAAAAGAATCCAGGGAACAATAGATCAGTAAGACACATTTCAATCCCTGGGGGGTGCGGAGAAGGAGTAGGTCTTCATGGAATACATTCTGAGGGACTTGCAAGACAGGAAGGCAAATAGGAACAATTAACACAGATTCGTTGAGGGTAAATCATGCATGACCCACCTAATTGTCTTCTGTGATTAGGTCAGTAGCTCTTTGGATGTGAGGAAATCGGTGGATGTGAGATATTTTGTCCCACAGTGTTCTTACGAGAAAGTTAAAGACATACGTGTTGGATGAATGGTCTATAAAATGAATAAAGAGTTGGTTAGACCATTGGGCTCAGTGGGAAATGACCAATGACTCAACCTTGTATTGGAAGCTGGTAAACATAAAGCCCGGCAGTGGTTGATGCTGTGGCCTCTATTATTCAACAACTTAATGATCTGCAAGATGTAGTGGTTTGCATCCTCCTCAACTTTGCAGATGACATTAAGCAGGGAGTGGGAGATACGTTCGAGGGTAGGGATGAGATACACAATGACCGAGACAAATTGGAGGATTAAGACAAAAGAAGTCTGATGATGTTCAGGAAGGGCAAGAGCAGAGTCCTGCACTTAGGACAAGAGAATTACATGCACAGCTACAGACTTAGGATTAACTGGCTGTGTACAAATTCAGCACAAAGAGACATGGGGGTTACAGTGGATAAGAATCTGGATATGAGTCTGCACTGTGTCCTTGCTTCTGAGAAGACTAATGGCATGCTGGGCTGCATTAATAGGAGCACTGACAGCAGATTGATGGTTGTGATTGGTTCTCTCTGTTAGGCCTGGAGGAGGCCATATTTGGAGTATTGTGTTCTGTATTGGACTTGCCACTATGAAAGGGCTGTGGAGAAACTGGAAAAAAGGTACAATAGAGTGCAGCACAAAAGATCGGGATGCCTGGAACACATGACTTCTAAGGCGTATCTGAAAGGGTATTCCAGGGAGGATGGAGACGGGTGGTTCTCAGTGGTGGCAGATGACAGAACAAGGAAAAGTAATCCCAAATTGTGTTAGGTTAGATCTAGGTGAGATATAAGGAAAAGTTTGTTTTTTGTTTGGAGCGTGGTGAAATGCTGAAATAGATTTATTAGGATAGTAGTAGAAACTCCATTCTTAGACATTTAAGGTGCAACTTGTCAAACTCCTGGCTAGGATCCATTTTTTGAGCAGATGTTTGGAGTAATTGTCCACTTTGGGTACTTTCCAATCTCAGTCTTATATGACTCTTTGATTTGATGCCCATTGGTAGCTTCCTGGATCCCACAACAAAATGAACTTTTTTCAGCTTCCTCTTCCTCATAATGGAAATGAAGTTTGCACTGATGGACTCTATTCCTGCACTCATGGGTGCTGGGTATTATAGGCTGTGGAAGGCATAGCCATCCCAAACAGCCAGGAATGGCTCCATCCGCTCCTGCAGCAGTGCTTGTACATATATACTTATTACATTTAAATATTTGTTTAATTATGAAAGGACAGGACTTAGCAATCTTTAGGTTGTGTCATGCCCAGTCTCCTTCCCACCCTATTCTCAGTGCTGGCAGCCTTGTCAGTAGTGGGCAGAGGAGCTATTCTGGTGGCACTGTTGACACTGGGTGTGCCACTCTTCCACAGCAGTGTTCACAGCAGGGGCAATTTGCAGCCATGGCTCCGGCAACACCGTGGGCAGCAATGGGGTAGTTTGCAGCCCCCCTTCTGGTGGAAGCAGCAGCAGTTCAGGTCACCATGTTCTGCTCTAAACCACTGCACCTGCTGATTACTGTGACTGAGTCAGAGATTCAGGTTAATGTATTAGAGCAGCAATGCGAAAAAACCTACAGGCCACATCATGTGTAGAAAGCTAAGGCTGTGAGCGTACATATGTTCAGGACCTTTGACCCATATAAGTAATGATCAGCTAGAGCAGAAGATGGTTATATGACCTTTGCCTTCATCCTACATGAGTTGGGAGGAATCAAGGCAGGGGGAGCTGCCTCAGTTTATACCCCAAATTAACTGCATAAGAATACCACAAATATTTTTTGCATGAGCTTTCGTGGGAGAAGATCCTAAGCCAAATGTGGACTTAGAAGAAGGACTCCTATGGTTCAAGGGAAACAATGTTAATCGATGCTTGGCCTGGTGTTTTTTTGGCTTGATGTTTGTATGTTTTCCTTTCAGTAAGTACAGGATACTTCAAATATGAGGAAGTTCTCTCTACTTTGTTAGAATCTTTTCCTCTTATTTTATACTCAGTACTATTCCTAGTGTTAATGACAGCCTTATAGCTCTTGGCTATCAAGTATCGCCTAGCTCTCCACCACCCACTCAGGAAGCAAGTAGCCAGAGTCTCCCCCCACACCCCAGGCCTCCAAGTTTGGGCTGTGAGTATATTAATAGGAACAAAATTATAATTCTAATCATTACCTAGCTAACATTGATATTTATCTATTTTTCTAGGCTAAGTAAAAAATCTGTAAAAGTTTACAGCTTTGGTTATAAGTGTCAGCATTCCCATTTTCCTTGTAAAGATTGTATATCTTGATACCAGCACTATAAACTCCCTGTCTTCTGACCAGATTTATTGGTAAGACTATAACTCCATTCGAATTACTAACACCTTAAAAACAGAGATGAGTGCAGGGGTGCCCAGTGGAATGTCAATGGTTGGCACTTTGTTGTGGACCAGGCTTCCCTCTCCAGTGCTCTGGGATGCCAGAGCCATTGGTAGGTGAGGTCAGGGAAATGTGTGACTCAAACTGCATGGTGGGGAATTGGGACATTGGAACACCCCGAGTGCTGACTCTGAGACAGCAGGGGACATGCATGGATTGGCAGATGCTATGAGGACAAGGGCAATGCATGCAGCTTGAGCTTCATGGATCAAGATGGAGCTTTTGCCAAGGATTTGGTAAAGCTGGGGCCACATAGCATTTAGGCATCATGTTGGGACTTTGGGGCAGCCTCCTGGTTGTGAAGTGTGGTGGAGCTCCTCCAGCTGCAGGAAGGGAACAGCTGTCTGCATTTGTGACAAAGAGGGGGAAAAGGACATGGTCCCAGATAGAAGGTGGGAATCCCTAGGCTATAATGTCACATAATAAGCATTTCACCTAGCAACTATAGACTCACGGTATGGAAAGGCCTAAATCTCCGACACCCCAGTGGGTAGTATTTTGTGGTACACCAGGCATCCTACTCAGTTGTCCCACATCTGTGCAGCACCTTCCATCCTTTACAGTGGCCTTCAACAGATCCTGTGTATAGTTTATCCTATGACAGGCTTTTGGAGAAAATCTATGGTGAACCTATGTTACCAGAGAGCTGGAGAGGTTCCTAGAATAGTTGCAGAAGCTCAGAGATTGTGGATGGGAGGGCCTAGCTATTAGTGAATCACTGAGATCTGTGAATATCTTTGGGGATCCATGGACCCTGTGTCATCCAGTTTATATATACATCAATGACCTGAGGAGGTGATGGACAGAACCCTCTGCAAATTGGCATAGAACAATAATCTAGGGGGAGTGGCAGATATGCTGAAGGATAAGATTAGATACAGAGTGGCCATGACAAATGGGAGGGTTGGGCCAAAAGAAATTTGATAAGGTTCAACAAAGACAACTGTGGAGTATTGCAAATACGATACAAGACACCCATACAGTGCTGCAAACTGGAGACAGACTGGCTTGGCAGCAGTTTGGTAGAAAGAGACCTAAGGATCACAGTTGACAGAAAGCTGGCTATGGGTCAGGAGTGTGTGCTTAGTGCCAGAAAGACTAACAGCGTACTGGGCTGCTCTAGCAGGAATATTCTGAGTAATTGAGGGAAGTGATCATTTCTCTCACTTCAGAAATAGTGAGAAAACATGTTAAGTTTGGTATCCAGCTCTCAGATCCCCATTACAGGAAGAATGTAGACAAAATGGAAAGAGTCCAGTGGAGGGCAACAAAAATGATTAGAGGCTGAAGCAAATGAAAGGCTGTTGAAACTAGGTTTGTTTAGACTACATAGAGAAAAATGAGGAGGGATTTGAGATCAGCCTATAATTTCCCGAAAAGAGATTCCATAGCAGATGGAGTTAGGGTGTTACCACTGGTGGCAGGTGACAGAATGGGAACCAATTGTCTCAACTTCCAGTGGGAGGAAGTCTACTTGGATATTATGAGGTAAAAGCAAATCCCCAAGAGTGTGGTGAAGAACTCAAATAATTTGCGTAGGGCATTGGTGAAATCAGCATCCTTAGAGGTTTTAAATGTGTGAATTGACAATGTTTTGGCTGGGATTGTTTTAACTGTCATTGGGTAGTACTTTGAGCAGGATGTTGGAGTAGATAAAATCCTAAGGCCCCTTCCAGCCCTTACCCTCTATGATTCTGTTTATCATCAGGCGGAGGGCAAGGGAAGTCACATACTGGCACAATGTAAGTGAAATATCAATGTAGGTAGCCTTCTCCATCCTGCACCTTGGATTTTTGATAAAGAAGCGAGGGCTGCAGGGCAGAAAAATGACCCTATATAACTTTCAATAGTCTATTGTATTGTAGTACATCAAGATTACAGTTGTAACCACATCATCATTGCTACTTAGCAGCTCTCAAGGGATCCTGCTGACTCCTCTGAGCCACACACACTACAATGACAACCCTGAATTCCAGGAACAGAGACTGAAGCAGAGCTTGAGTTGCAGTCCAGTTTGGTGGCTTTGCTGCACACCCCCCTTTTATTGGGCTACCTGCCGTTTGCATTGGCCATGACAGGGCTAAAGCTGGCACACACTGAATGATTCAGTTGAGGCTCCCAGGTGGCCAAGAGGCCCCAAAGGAAATGGACAAACACTCTTCATAAGGGAAGCTGTGCCCCTGTCTGAACTGACTTGCAAGCTCTTGGCTGACTCCTTCTACTTTTGGATGCCGACCTCTGTTGGTAACTGCTCCCCTTCTCACAGGCACTGGGTACATTGGCAGGTTTATTTTTCTCTAAATCTTTGACACACAAAGGGAAGGGTAAAGGCTGCCAGCTGCTGACATGGACAGCTGTTCTGGGCAGCAGCAGCTGAATCTGCTCTGCTCCGATTCTGCTTTAGGGATAGAGGCTGGAGAGCAGGAAGCACTACGTAGCTGGAGATCCACCACCCACTTCATTCTCTGGTTCAATTGTATATGCTGGAACTTAGAGCTGTCTTCCTTTAACAGGGCAGGTAAGCCACACGGAGTAGTTTTTGTTCCCTGACTGGGCAAGGGCTCCAGTATTTCTACGTGTGGGACCTCCTTATACTTACAGGGCTGCCTTTATCTCTGCCCCTCTCTGGTCTGCAAATCTCAAATGTCAGGCTTGTCCTTCTCCCTTTCTGGGGGGGGCGGGGGAGGGATCTAACTCTTCGCTCAGACACAGACTGTACTAGTGCATGCAGCACACTTTGGGTCAACAGGACTTTCCCAACGGGTACAACCAGGTGCAGCAGATCTGCTTCTTCCCCTAGGAGTCTGTGAGACATTATGAGAAACATTGCCAGCCTTCCTAAAGCAAATTATTGTTCAGTCTAAACAGTAGGACTAGACCTTCACAGGAGACAGTAATGGTGTGTTTAAAAACATAGTCTCTACCTCTCTCTACATCCCTCCCATCAAATGGGCAGCCAAGCAAGCTGAGAGATGTCTGACTTCCCTGTTCATCTCTGTGTGTGAAAGTCTGGTGAGCTTTTCATCTCCAACAGATCCAACTCTGGATGCACTCCCAGCCCTGGGAAAATGAGACATGTAGCTTTGATGAAGCTCTGAAATGTTATCTTCCCAGTGTGAAGCTCATTTCTTTTCTCTTCATCTCTCTGAAGTTTTCAGTGGGAGATGACTTTTCCAGGGGTCCTGCAACACTTCCAGATTATTTTCCTGTTGTCTTCTATTAAAATATAATTAACCATACTGGTAAAAGCCCAAGAAACATTTTTGAATAATGTCCTGATAGGTATTTAATGAGAGATACCTTTTCTTGAGCTCTTATTTCCCTTGCTGTTTGATTTCCAGGAACCAGACATAAAACTGAGACTGGCCATATTGGTAATATCCCCATTGTAATTATCAGGTAATATCCTGATAAAATTGTTTAAACAGACAGATTCATTATTATGGCAGCTCATTTCCATGTCTGTCACAACACTGTTCCACGGTGGCTTGTATTTTATGAATACACTACATATAAAATGAGAGAGAGAGAGAGAGACTAATTCTGTCTGTGAATTGATGTTCAATTTCCATGAATACTCATGCATTTCATTTTTATACCCACTTCCTGTACACCCTCTTTGTCACTGAATATCAGGTCCTTCTGTTACTCTGTACTAGTCCGGAGGTTTTCAACCTGTGGTTTATAGACACTCAGATTTTTGCAGACTATGTATTAGCTTCTCAAATGTCTTCCCACCTGCACTGGAAATTAATCCACTGTATTTGAGAGTGGGAGCTAAAACAATGAATGTTATATGTGCTGCCCCCAAAGCTTGTTCCACTCTGGGTGAATATGGCAGATTAGGATCACAGACCCTTTGGCGAACCAGTCAGCTATTAAGTGAAAAATTGGAAAGCTATCAGCTGCAAATGATTCCCCAAACTTTTCTTTGCTGACAGTAAAGTGAAATGAGTTCTAAGAGCCTTCAATGGTGAACCTGTGTTACCAGAGAGCTGGAGAGGTTCCTAGAATAGTTGCAGAAGCACAGAGATTGTGGATGGGAGGGCCTAGCTATTAGTGAATCACTGAGATCTGTGAATATCTTTGGGGATCCATGGACCCTGTGTCATCCAGTTTATATATACATCAATGACCTGAGGAGGTGATGGACAGAACCCTCTGCAAATTGGCATAGAACAATAATCTAGGGGGAGTGGCAGATATGCTGAAGGATAAGATTAGATACAGAGTGGCCATGCCAAATGGGAGGGTTGGGCCAAAAGAAATTTGATAAGGTTCAACAAAGACAACTGTGGAGTGTTGCAAATACGATACAAGACACCCATACAGTGCTGCAAACTGGAGACAGACTGGCTTGGCAGCAGTTTGGTAGAAAGAGACCTAAGGGTCACAGTTGACAGATAGCTGGCTATGGGTCAGGAGTGTGTGCTTAGTGCCAGAAAGGCTAACAGCGTACTGGGCTGCTCTAGCAGGAATATTCTGAGTAATTGAGGGAAGTGATCATTTCTCTCACTTCAGAAATAGTGAGAAAACATGTTAAGTTTGGTATCCAGCTCTCAGATCCCCATTACAGGAAGAATGTAGACAAAATGGAAAGAGTCCAGCAGAGGGCAACAAAAATGATTAGAGGCTGAAGCAAATGAAAGGCTGTTGAAACTAGGTTTGTTTAGACTACATAGAGAAAAAATGAGGAGGGATTTGAGATCAGCCTATAATTTCCTGAAAGGAGGTTCCATAGCAGATGGAGTTAGGGTGTTACCACTGGTGGCAGGTGACAGAATGGGAACCAATTGTCTCAACTTCCAGTGGGAGGAAGTCTACTTGGATATTATGAGGTAAAAGCAAATCCCCAAGAGTGTGGCGAAGAACTCAAATAATTTGTGTAGGGCATTGGTGAAATCAGCATCCTTAGAGGTTTTAAACATGTGAATTGACAATGTTTTGGCTGGGATTGTTTTAACTGTCATTGGGTAGTACTTTGAGCAGGATGTTGGAGTAGATAAAATCCTAAGGCCCCTTCCAGCCCTTACCCTCTATAATTCAGTTTCCCACAGCGTTATTGTCAGTAATTTAAGAAACTATGGTTCAGATAAATAGACTGTAAAGTGGATAGAAAGCTGAATAGATCATCAGGCTCAGTGAGTAGGGATCAATGTCTGAAAACCCAGTTGGCAACAAGTAACAAGTGGAGTGCCTTCATCTGCAGCCTGGAGTCCTGGCCACTGGCTATTGACTAGACAGACTACAGGCCTGATCCTGTCTGGCACAAACTATGATTCTATCAGTGGTGTATATAATAATATCAGAACAATCCTACCAGTTCAGTCCGATACTCCCTTTAGCTCAGTTTCCTGTTCAGACATTGGTCAATGCCAGGTATTTAAAGGAATAAACAGGGTAGATAATTGTCCAGTATAGCATCCAAACTATGTTTTCCTTGATCTTCCTTGAGTTCCTGGAAGTTTGTAGATTTAGATTTTTGACAAAAATGATGTCTTGTTTAGCATCATATTGACTCCTTTTATTTTTCCTTTCAGGAAGTAAAGTTACAAATTTCAGATTCAACCAGTACATCATGTCACCTGTCAATGACACGAAATTACACCCTGCAGTTTTCATTCTCACTGGAATCCTTGGGCTGGAAGAGGTCAACGTCTGGATTTCTATCCCCTTCTTTCTAATATATGTTGCTACACTATTAGGAAATTTACTCATTTTGTTCATTATAAAAACAGATCCAACCCTCCATGAGCCCATGTACATTTTCCTTTCTATGCTGGCAACCACAGACCTTGGCATATCGATATCCACCATGGTGACGACATTGGGCATATTCTTCTTTAACTTGAAGGAGATAAGCCATGATGCCTGTTTTGCCCAGATATACTTCATCAGTTCATTCACGACCACTCAGTCCTCTGTTCTCTCATCCATGGCTTTTGACCGGTTTGTTGCAATCTGTAACCCA
>ML682278.1:0-43892 GCA_007922195.1 Podocnemis expansa | reverse complement strand
TTCTCCATGAGTTTTGAAAGATAACGGCCAGCGGTGCGGCTATTTCGTCGGCCAATTCCCTTAGCACCCTTGGATGCAGTTCGTCCGGCCCCATGGACTTGTGCACTTGCAGCTTCTTTAAGCAGTCCCTAACCTGACCTTCCATCACCAAGGGCCTGTCTTCTTCTCTCCCATCTACCACACCCATGGTAGTGGGCTGGGAGCTGACCCTGCCTGTGAAAACTGAAGCAAAAAATGCATTGAGCACTTCAGCTTTTTCCTCATCCCCTGTCACAAGGATGCCTGCCCTATTCAGCAAGGGGCCTACACCATCCCTGATCCTCTTTTTGTTACTAATATACTTGTAGAACCCCTTCTTGTTATCTTTTATATCCCTCGCTAGCCGCAACTCCATTTGTCCTTTGGCCTTTCTGATTTTATCCCATAAGAGGAGCCAGCCTGGCCTGGCACACAGCCTGTGGCACCGTAGAGTCTGGCCCCGAGGCTGGGGCTGTTGAATCCGGTGTCCATCTCCTACCTGATGAGAGACATCCTGGAGGAGGAAATTCACCTCCTTTCATGCAGGAGACCTTTGATGTGGTGCGGGAGCTCATAGAGCAGGACTATCAAGAGGCAAACTGGCACTGGTTCTTCCAGATTCACCCTAGCACCAGGCCCCATCCGTGGCACCTGGTAGGTCCAGATTCTCCATTCAAGAACACTCTGAAAGGTCCTCGGGGATGCCAGGAAAACTGTTGACTTGGCACTGTTGCCCGGCACAGGCAGCAATAGCAGCAGCAGTGGGGGCTCCTCAGTACTGCTCCCCAAAGAGAGCACTGAGATGACACCAGTCACCCATGGAACCACATACTGCAGCTGCTGGGGTAGAGATTCATGACACTGGTCCGCAGCACCTTCCGGTGCTGGACCTCCCTGATCAGCCCAGAGCAGATTTTCCTCTGACTCAGAAGAGACCTTTGTGGGGTCAAAAGACAGAAGGGGCCATCATAGGCACAAAAGGGATCCTCTACCACCACCCTCCCATCAGTGGCATTCCCACTGGCAGATGCCTCAGCAATGGCCCTTCTGGACCCTGTGGGCCTTCCACCAGGAGGAGGGCCCTAGAGTGGGTAGACCATACTCAGCATCAAGTTCCTGTCCACAGCCCTCCTTCATGGCAATTGTGCTGCTGGATATGGGCAAGTTGTCAGAGATGGAATCTGGGAGAGGAAGTCAAGGCCAGTCACAAGGCAGGGACCCTCACATCACCACAGCAGCAGCAGAAAGTAGAGCCCCTGAACCTTTGGGGGAGTCCTCATCCTCACGTCATCCTCATCCCCTGATGAGGCAGTAGCAGGGGCAAAGTCAGCTCCATTCAGGAGGACACCAAGGCTCATCGGCAGCCACTCAGATCAGTGGCAAGAGGGCTAGGGCTACAGGCGGAGGAGATTTCAGAGGAGGAGGACCTGATGGCAGATATTTTATGCCCTGAGGGCCTATCTAGAGTGGCCCTTTCACTGATGAAAACCATCCAAAATACCACCAAAGCCTTGTGGCACACCCCAGAGTCTACTCCCCCCATATCAAAAAGGGTGGAGAAGAAATATTTTGTGCTCGTCAAGGGTTATGAACATTTTTATTCACATCCCACCCTGGGGTCCCAGGTAGTGGCAGTGGCTAATGAGAAAGAAAATGAAAGGCAAGGGCGATGGGGCTCGACACTCAAATTGAAAGATGTCAAGAAACTGCAGTTATTCAGGTGGAAGACATACTTCACTGGTGGACTCCAGGTCAAGGATTGTGAACTAGCAAGCGATTCTTAGCAGGTATCCATTTAACTCCTGGACCAACTTGGAGAAGTTCTCGGACAAGAACAACCAGGAGTCAAGGTCCAAGTTCACAGCGATGATCAAAGATGGCAAGGTGGTCTCCAAGGCACTGTTGCAGTTTGCTCTTGGTGCCATGGATGCTGCATTGAGAACAATGACCTCTGGGGTTACCACAGATAGAAGGTCCTGTCTTCAGGCCTCAGGACTTCCCCAAGAGGTTCAAACTACGACTCAGAACATCCCCTTTGAGGGATCAGAGCTGTTCTCAACACAAACTGACTCTACATTGCTCACTTTGAAAGACTTGAGAGCACTCCTAAAGTCTCTGGGACTACACACCCCAATGCAAACCCTTCAGCCCTTAAGCTGCACCCTGCCTGCTCCCATATCGCCAGGACTATGATTGGAGGAGAGGCTGAAATGGGAGTAGGACCAAACAGTGCTTGGCCAGCCAAGGACAAGACAACTTGTGCCAGCCCTCCAATTCGAAGAAGAACTTTTGAGGGTGTGCCCAAGGACGGCATACCAGAGATTGCAATGGATCCTTCCTTTCTTCCCTTGGCTGACAAACTATCCTGATTCTATTGTGCCTGGTCCTGAATTACATCAGATCTCTGGGTGCTTTGTGTGGTGTGACAGGGATACTCACTCCAATTCTCCTCCTTACCCCATCCCACTCACCCCCTTCTCTGTCCCTCTTCAGGAACCTCTCTCACGAACAACTACTGAACCAAAAGGTACAGTTCCTCATGGACAAGGGAGCAGTAGAGGATGTTTCGAGACAGTTGAGAGGAAGAGGGTTTTACTCCCATTATTTCCTAATCCCAAAACTTTGGCAAATCCTTGACCTTCAGAAACTGAATCGCTTCCTTCACAAGGTCTGGTTTTGAATGGTCTCCCTAGCCACTATAATCCCTCCCTTGGATCCAGAAGACTGGTATGCTGTCCTTGACCTTCGGGACACTTATTTCCGTATATCAGTTGTGCCCTGCTACAGGAGATTTCTGCGATTCACAGTAGGGGACAGGCACCTTCAGTTCACGGTCCTCCCCTTTGGCTCAGCAGCAGCTCCTTGTGTGGTTATGAAGGGCCTAGCAGTAGTTGCAGCCTTCCTCAGGTGCCAGCATATTCAGATGTTCCCATATTTAGACGATTGGCTAGTAGGAGGTCACTCCAGAGAAGAGGTGGCTCACCACGTGTGAGTGATTCAGGACACTTTTGATCAGCTGGGCCTTTTAGTCAATGTACAAAAGTCCACACTGGTCACTATGCAGAAGATCGAGTTTATAGGGGCTCTGTTGGATTCGGGAGCTGTGAGGGCCTCCGTCCCTCAGTTCCAGTTCCTGACTATCAAGAGCATTTTGAAGGACTTGTAGAAATATCTGCTTACCATGGCAAGGACTTGTTTGAGGATACTAGGACACATAGCAGCCTGTACACATGTGGTGAGACACATGCGACTATGTTTGTGCCCATTACAGATGTGGCTGGGGTCAATGTACTGACCTGCTCGGGACAACCTCAACAGTGTGGTCACTTTCCCTGTGAAGGTGCTGGAGGCGTTGGAATGGTGGTGCCAGGAATCCAATGCCTGCACTGGCCTCCTGTTTTGGGTACGCCAACCCTCAGTGCACCTAATGATGGATGCTTCTGATTTGGGATGGGGTGTGCACCTGTGACATCTCAAGAGCTAAGGGCTCTGGGGATGCAACAATCTTCAGCTTCACATCAATGTCAAGGACCTCAGAGTGGTATTCATGGCCTGTAAAACATTCTAAGACCTCCTGATAGGCAAAACAGTGTCAGTGCAGACAGATAACGTGACTGCAATGTTTTATGTGAACAGACAGGGCAGCGCTTGTTCATCCCTCTCCCATTAATCTCAAAGCCCTCAGCTTGTGGGAGTTCTGTATTCGCTACTCAATTCACCTGGTCGCCTCCTATCTCCTGGGGTGCCAGAACTATTAGGCAGATAGTCTCACCAGGGGGTTCATGACTCATGAATGGTCTCTAAAATCGGAGGTGTTGGAGCAAATCTGAAAGTGGGGCTGTCCTCAAATAGACCTCTTTGCCTCAGTGCTGAATAAGAAATGTGTAATGTTCTGCTCATTCAGAGGGTGTGGCCTGGGCTCAGTAGCAAATGCTTTCGAGATATGGTGGATGGGTCAGAAGTGTAAGGCTTTACCTCCGACACCACTGATCCCAAGAGTGTTACAAAAAATCAAGCAGGACAGAGCAGCTGTCATGCTAATAGTTTCAGCAACATTGGCACACTAGTCTGTTGGATCTCTTGGCCCAGGATCCAGTAGATCTTCCCCTGGTGCCGGCCCTGCTTTCCCAAGATCATGGACGGATGGTGCATCTGAACTTAGGGTCCTTATATCTCAAAGCATGGAACCTCCGTGGCTAACTCAGGATGAGCTCCAGTGTTCGACGGCAGTCCAGGAAGCATTGTGTAACAGCAGGAAACCATCTACCAGGGCCGTGTGCAAAGCCAAATGGACGAGGTTCAGTGTGTGAGTGACAGAGAAGGAGCTTGATCCAGGATCGGCACCGATCCCCAGCACCTTGGACTATATGTGGTCCCTGAAGTCACAGGGCCTATTGACCTCTTCGGTCAGGGTTCATTTAGCTGCAATATCAGCCTTCCATAAAGGGGCCAGTAGTACTCTGGTCTTCTCAGATGTGACAGTTAAGTGCTTCCTAAAAGGCCTGGACAGATTGTTCCCTTTAGTGCACCCCCCAATGGCACAGTGGGACCTGAATCTAGTCCTGTTATTGTTGACTGGTCCACCCTTCGAGCCCATCACATCCTGCTCACTGCTTTATCTATCTTGGAAAGTGGCATTTTTGGTGATTGTTACCTTGGCCAGGTGAGCGTCGGAGATATGGGCCCTCACAACAGAACCATCCTATACAGTCTTCTTCAAGGACAGAGTCTGACCGCGCTCACACCCGGCCTTCTGGCTGAAGGTGGTATCGCAGGTTCATGCCAGTCACGAGGTCTTTCTGCCGGTATTCTATCCCAAGCCACATGCCTTGGAGGCAGAGCATAGATTACATACCTTGGACATTTGGCGAGTTCTGGCCTTTAACAAGGCTGTTTTGAAAATCCACAGTTGTTTGTATCAGTGGTGGACAGGATGAAAAATGAACCTATTTCGTAACAATGCCTATCATCCTGGATCATGGTGTGTGTCCGAGAGTGCTATAAGTTAGCAGTAGTTCCTCCCCAAAGATCAAGGTCCATTTGACAAGGGCACAGGCTTCGTTGGCAGTGTTCCTGGCACATGTACCGATTGCAGAGATATGCAAGGTGGCCACTTGGTCTTCGGTTCACACCTTTACAGACCATTACACGGTCACCCAACAGTTGCAGAATGATGCCACAGTTGGATGAGCAGTGCTGCAGTCTGTGAGACTTTAATTCCAAACCTCCACCTAAGGTAAGGCTAGTGAATCACCTAACATGGAATGGAAAGGAGCAATCACTCGAAGAAGAAGAAATGTTTACTGACCTGTAACCAGTGTTCTTTGAGACATGTTGCTCCTGGCCATTCCATTTCCCTCCGTCTTACCCCTCTTTGGAATTGTGGCAAGAAGGAACTGGGAAGGATAGTCCTGGCTGAGCCTTATATAGAGTGTTGTAGTGATGCCACTCCTGGGGGCTCCACAGCCAGCCCTACATGTTCTCTAGGGGAAAAAATCCTCCTGCGATCCATGCACTCGGCGCACACACACCTAACATGAAATGGCCAGGAGCAGCACATCTCGAAGAATGCTGGTTACACATAAGTTGCTGAGCACTTCCATCTTTCTAATCACTTGATAAATGATTTGTTAATGACCGTCGTCAGAGATGTGACTGGGACATCAAGACTTCAAAGAGAAATAGCTAAACTCGAATTAACACGCATGCTAAACTCTGTGAAAGCAGGATTGAATGGAGACTATGGGTTCTTTTCCCATTACAAAAGGTAATTTGACTTCAGGCTTCCCATGGTTTGAACCTAACAACTGCTCTGATTTGCTGTTACTGTGCGACCTGATCCTATGTTTTACACCCCCTTGCATTTATTTTCATTCCATTTTGTAAGTTCACCCATCTTTGAAGCATCTGACGAAGTGGGATTTTCTCCCACAAAAGCTCATGCAAAAAATAAATCTGTTATTCTTAAAGTGCCACACGATGCCTTGGTTTTTTTGCTACACATAAGTAACCTTTACTTCCTCTCAGTCCCCTTGGAAACTGGAGGAACTGAGGATGGGGTTTGCCAATGGGGATGAATGATTTTTAGGATTCCATTATGCATAGGAATAGCTACCCTTGCTGGTGGTGTGGACTTACCCACATCAAACAGGGGAGTAAAGTCCTCCCTCACCACCTTCATGGGGAGGTTGAGGTTGGCGGCCATACACTTCAGGAGCTCCTGATGTGCCCTGGGGTCCTCCTGAGTGAGAAGGATTTCTGTTATACTGCTTTGTCTGGGGAGGATGATGAGAGGACAATGGAGTCATCTCTCTCCATTCCTGAGGTACCCTCTGCTGGGTCAGAGTCCACCTCAGACCCCTCAAAGTCCTATCCCCCTTGGGACATAGCTGGCTTTATGGAGCCTGGAGATGTGGACTCTCCATGTGGGGCGTTCCAAGATCCCCAGTCAGCCCACTGTGCAGACCAGTCTTTTAAGGTCTGCAGTGCAGAGGCCTGTGCAGATGGCGACTTCCTGCCCCATGTGGAGGAGCAGTCCTCTCTCCTGTGCTGGTCTCTGTGTGAGGATCGGCCTCTCTGGCGCTGGGGGTCTCTCTGGTTGGCAAGCATCGCATTGATGGAGGCAAATTTGAGATCCGCGATCAAAGTGCCCCATGCTGGGATGTTGTTGTGGATCAGTTCCTTCAGTGCTTTCCCACTGGGTACATGATGGCTGGTGCCAGGGAAGAGGATGGCGATGACCTCTGAAGATGGTGCTCTGAAGATTGAGAGTGGGATCTGGTGTGGTGGATCTGCAGCAAAGGTGCCAGCAACTGGTCTTGGGAGGAGTCTTTGGGAGAGAAATGGAGAGGTGATCAGCCTTTCCCTGCCTGAGACTGCGAACCCAACATGGGTGAGTCAGTCTGTGCTGGAGATGTGGAGCGCCTGTGCTGGGGATCCCTGGAGCAGTCCACCAGTGAAGCGGGCATCAATGCCCAGTCCCAGGATGAGCTCCCATGTTGCCAACTTGAGCCCCACACAGGCTTTTGCTGTGCTGTGGGCTGGACCTGCCCAGGGTTCTGGGCCAGGGCCTTGCGGACAAGGCAGGCTTATCCCTTGATACGACCGTCCTGATCGGCAGAGGGAAGACAGTAGCTGCAGCAGTGCTCTTGCTGTTTTGAAGGCCTTTTTGCATAGATGGGGCCAGGAATGCCTGGGTCTTTGGGTCCCTGGATGGGGAGGATCCCTGAACCCTTGCAGCAGATCCCAATCAGTGCTGGTGTCGGGGTTTTTCTCTCACTGTCTGGGCCTTCGGTGCCACTTCGGCTCCATTGTGGGGCTTCTTTTCTTTCCCAGGTGGTGACCAGTGCCAGGGACGGGTTGGTGCAGAGCAAGCCCTCTGTGGTGGTGTGGCCAGCGCAGTTGGTGCAGAGGTTGGCACAGAAGCTGGGCGGAGGGCCGCTTCCATGGCTATAGACCGAAGGTGGCTCTCTCACTTGTTCTGTGTCCTCGGCTTAAAAGAATGACAAATATGGCACTTGTTGGCCCTGTGTCCCTCACTGAGGCACTTCAGGCACTTCTTGTGAGGGTCACTAATTGAGAAGGCCTTGCCACAGGTGGTGCAGGGCTTGAAGCTAGGCATGGATGAGCCCATGCTGGCTCCACATGTGCCCATGGAGCAATGAGAAGCACAGAGACTGTCCAATGCAATCTTAGTCCCAATGCAACAATAGCTATTCAGAAGTTAGTCTGGCTGGTTAAGATTGAAGAATAATGAGAAAAAATGATGGGAAACAGATGCTTGCAAGAATGTGAGGGCAAGCAGTTCAAGGACTGTCACTCAGGCAGAAAGAAGGGACTGAAAGGGGGGCAGGGTCAGCACCACCTATATACTACAGCCAGGGTGTGAGACAGAGGGGGTGCTAGTCACTGACCCTATGGGGACAGACTAGAGCAAAAACGCTTCCAGATGACTGCACAGAGGCACATACACATCTGAATAAGAACGGATGTGAGCAGCACTCAAAGAAGAACTCTGTTTTTCAGTATTGTGAGATCAGAGAGAGGGGATGGAGGTAGCATTACCTCTGCTAAAGAGCAGTGCTTTTGGCAATGCCTCACCCTCTTTCCATTGTTAAAGAATAGACTTGATGACTCCTTGTGGCGTCCCCTTTGTTATTTTGATCACAGGAGCAGTCTCCAGTGTCTTGAAGTCTGATGCTGAAATCACTGAGATCTGAAATCTTCTCTAAGAGCTGAATTCATTGAAGAGTGACCAGCAGGTGGTGCCAGCAGCTAGTGAGTAAGTGAGGTGCCAGTGGATGGTGCAAGTGGCCAGCAGGGGGTCCCAGCAGGCTTAGCTAGTGGATGGTGTGAGTGGCCAGCAGATGGTGTGAGCAGCCAGCCGAGGGTGTGAGTGAGCAGCAGGCTGTACCAGCAGCCAGCAAGCAGGGCCAGTGGATGGTGGATGGTGTGAAATGATCCAGAGGTGGCAGAAGACAACTGAAAGCGGGGGGGTTGAGGGCCCTCCCTTTTTGAGGTGGATACTAACACTGTGATGGCCCCTATGATGGTTAATCTGGGGGTGTGAGGGGGTACGTCTACCCTGCACTCCAAAAACCCAGCACACTCTATTGGCAGAGGAATCCCCACCCCCTAAACTCTGCTGGGCATGCTCCAGATGCTGCCCCAGTATAAAAGAGAGCAGCACAGCTCATTCGGGGTGGACCAGGGAGGAGGAAGGACATCCGCTGGAAGCTCCTGTCCAGGAGCCACCTCAGCCCCAGCCTGTGAGCAGGAGTGACCCGGAGGTCTCAGCGAGGAGCCAATACGACCAGGGGAACACTTGGAGACAGATGCCGAAGGACCTCTGGCTGCTGGAGACCCGTGAGAGGACTGCCCCAACAAGCCACGTAGGAAGTAGCCCAGGAGGCCTGACGGGAAGGAGTGGGGGGTAGTATAAGAACTGAGTCAGGGTGTTTCGGTCTGGATCCCTGGTGACTTGGTGCCATAACCCCAACACCGATAGGGCCCAGGGCTGGGGCTCAGTGGAGTGGGAGGGCCAGAGCCCCCCACCCCCACCGGAGCACTACATCCCCTACAGGGAGCCCTGTGTCCCCACTGACTCTGGCTGCAATGCCACGCTGCCCTGAACCAAGGGATTTGTACTAACTTAACCACTAGGC
The DNA here is from genome assembly GCA_007922195.1 of Podocnemis expansa. Classification (NCBI taxonomy): domain Eukaryota; kingdom Metazoa; phylum Chordata; order Testudines; family Podocnemididae; genus Podocnemis; species Podocnemis expansa. The sequence continues at coordinate 34,710 of ML682278.1, read as the reverse complement.
AGTACTGCCTTGGTATGTTAAGTTAAAACTGCCACCGGGGGCAGTAGAGAAGGCATACCCTGTGAGAGGGGGTAATGGAAAAGTTGAGGACACGTTTTACGTACATTGGGGTGAAGATAGTTCTGGGAATACTGCCCTGCACGAATTCTCCAGACCAGTGCTGGTTTCGATATTGCCTCTCTATATCTTCTTTTATGATACTAGTTTGATGTACTGTGCTCAGTCTTGTGCTTGCAAGTGGAGAAGCATTGCCCCCTAAAGTGCCTAGGGAATAGTGTGAGATTTCCTAGGAGACCGGTCGGTGTTGTGACATTGTTTGGGAACCCCTAGATATAGAAACGTTTGCTGCTGCCATCTTGGCCTGGCAGAAGGGTTACATACAGGGGCGCTGCTGGCGCCTGGCATACAGGGCCCGTGTCCTGAATGCTGGTGCCAGTGCCCCCAGTCCTGATGGGGCCCCGTCTCTCCTGGTCTCTGACTGGATCAGGCCAGGGATCCGGGGCCCAGCTGCCTAAGGCCCTGGCTGCTGCTCCTGGTCCTGTCCCAGGCCGGGGTCCGGCGCCCAGCCGCCTGCGGCCGTGACAGCTGCTTCCAGCCCCTTCAAAGGCCGGGTGATCCCGCGGCCGCGTCTGCCGCTCCCTGCCCTGTCCCCAGCAGGGGGGGACTGCGGGCAGGGGGCAGGGCCTGGGCCCATGCCCCGGATCATTCCCCGGGGCAGCGATGCCCCTGCTTACATATGTTTAAAAGATTAAAAAGTGCAAAAACAATTTGAAGGAGAAGAAGACATCCCCAAACGGTTTGGTTTTAAATTATGATCTAAGCTGGAGGCGTCTAATTCCAACAACAATTTATTTCTATTCTAAAAATACAACCTGTTGCATGTGTGTCTTACCAGAGAGTATCTGTGAGGTGCTTTGAAATCTTGAGTTCTGAGATCATTGAAGAATTTCCATCCTTATCATCTTTACTATCTGTGTCTGAGATGCATAAAAAATGAGACATGGTGAAGTGAAGATCACTCAGGTGTTTGTTTCAGAAACAGAAATACCTGCCACTCTATAGAACTGAAATGAGAAAAAAAAAAATTACAAGACAATATAAGTTTGCTTCAGTCAGTGTGAATACCCACCAGGGATGGAGCCGGGGGAGACAGTGGCTGCCGCGGGTGGCCTAGCCTGGATCCCCAGCCGGGAGAGGCAGGCGCCACCATAGCCAGCCCAGCTCCGGATACCAGGCTGCGGCTGGGGCCGGGGCTGGGGCTGAGAGAGGCGGGGGGCACCCCAGTGATTCAGAGCACTAGCGCCAGGACTCAGAGCATGTGCCCTGTGTGCCAGGTGCCAGCGACACCCTTGAAATAAAGGGAGTTAAAGTGAATGACAAGGCTGGCTCTCAGTTGCTGACAGTTGTTCACAGTTAGCTCACAGGATGTTTGACCCGAGAGCTCCACCAAAATCCACCCCCCCACACACAAAAAAAAATGTCCAGAATGAGCCTTCTAAGAGTTTCTCTCAGGTTAGTGACCTATATGGAAGTGCTGCATGGTCAGTGTCCAGGAAGGTGTAGGGGATAAAGTTTAATTTTGTTCTGAATAGTCCCAGCCCTTGGGGTTTCATTCTGATTCTGCAACTCAATTTGTATTTACTGTTTGGCTTAAGGTGCCTATGTTTACCTCCAGGTGAGACAGGTGTAATTATAACTCTCAGGATTGAGGGGCTCAGGCTTCCTCTGATCTAAGCTTTTTAAAGCCCTTCACAAACATTCATCCAGTTTTATATGGCCAGTGAGGAGAGTACGTATTACATTAATCATTTTTTCTTGCCATTAGCTATTCCAGTATTGAAGATTAGATTCATTTAAAAAATTCACATTGATGTCACTGATGCCATTCCATTGTTCGCTTTATGATTCCTAGTCTCTGAAACTGGGGCTTTTTAATTTCCATTCAACATACTTTATCATTTCCCTTCTACAGCTGTTTTAAAGTGTAAGAGTAGGTAACAAGGAAGTGTAAAAGAGCACAGCTCCAGCAACTTCAGATGCAAAGAAGGCCGTTTCCCCAGACTGTGACAGAGAAAAGCTTTCTTGAAGTGTATCTTGCTGTGTGTCCTCTGCAACTCCACTCCCAGTTGCTCAGATGGGGTGCATCTACACTGGCAAGTTAGTTTGAATTAAGGAGACTTAATTTGAACTAACTTACTCCCCATCCACCATAGACTTTGACTAGTTTGAATTAGGGAATTCCTTAATTTGAACGAATGAAAGCTTAGTTCAAATTAGTAACACCTGTATTTAGTTCGGACTAAGGGCTTAGTTCAATTCTTAGCTCATGCTATGGGAACTGAAGACCAGGATTAAGCCTTAATTCGAACTAAATAAATTTGAATTAGGGCAGTTAGTTTGAATTAACAAAGTGCACTAATTCGACCTAACATTTAAGTCAAATTAATGCACTTTGTTAATTTGACTTGCTAAGGTCAGGTTTAGTTTGAATTAAGGTCAAACTTATTAGTTCGACTTTGTTAATTCAAACTAACTTTAGTAATGTAGATGTAGCCATGTAAAGTACAGTGAAATGAATGGGAAACAGCAGCTACTGCCTCTTCATCCATGGGCAGCCAATTAAACTGGTTCTTGTGAAAAACAGCAGTTAGTAAAGAAAAGGCAGACAGAGTGAAGAAGAACTATATCGGTGTTAGACTCCTGCAGGATGAGACTGACCAGCCTGGGGCCTTCTGCAAGTCATTCCAAGGGTGAGTTTTAAAGTGGAAAATATGTCCCCAGCAAGATTTCTTCAAATCTGAGCAACATAAAATGCTTTCCTCATTTTTAAGACACTGAAGATCATTGAAGTCTTTTGGCTCAGCGTCTGCCCCTTGAGTTTTACAAAGGAATATTTGTTAAACAAAGAGGCATGCAAAGCCCATAGTTCAGAGGCTCGGAATTATGAATTTCGTATTGTCATGACCTCAGGAACCTTAACACACATTTATAGAGTTCATCTTATCCAGCATTTCTTGAATGTGGTCACCTGAGAACAGCCTGCACATTGGCGCAGAGGTGTGGGAAGGACAAACCAGAGTGTGGGCTGGTGCTGACTAGCTGTTACCGAAGGTAGTGAGATGTGCTGTGTCTGTATTTGTGCTGGCACCATCAACAGACATAAGTCCCCATCCATGAGGACACCTGCTAGCACCTCCAGAGACATGTGGGCCTGCTGCTGGAGGTTGCTGTTGTAAGTGAGGGTGGCACTTGGTCGTGCACAGCTCTCTGCTCCACATAGCCAAAGCAGAAAGAGTCTGGGGCTACACTGGTGGTCACTGAGTTCCCAAGCCGCCTACCCCAGGGAATGGTTGCTGAAGGGCCATTGACAAAAAGTCACAGAGATGGGTTTGGCAGAGGCCATCAAACAGGTTTTTTTGTAAATACCCTTGAATTCTAAACCACGATTCTGGGGCGTGTTGTTTTAGGAAACAAAGTTCTAGTATTAAAACAATAGACCACTGTGGACACGTGAAACTTTGAAGTCCTTTGGTTGGAGGATGGCTATGACCACTGAGCAGACTGTCTTTATTATGTCTGGTTCCTGTGGTGATGAACAAGCACACTGAGGTGGAGAGAAAGACCAGAAGGGAGTGAATGAGAAATAATGCACAGTCTTAGTGACTACTTATGCCTCAAGCTCACTGTTGGTCCTGAAATACATTGGACAGGTCCTGTTCGAGGCTGGTGAATACCCAAGTGCAGCAGGAATGAAGTCATTTGACAGATGCCAGGAACGGAGCTGGCCCATAAGGTTCTCAGATGAAAGAACTGAAGCTCTAATGTGTATATCGTAGCATAGGGAACTTTGCACAAACTGTCAAAAGAACAGAGAGAAAAGTTACACGAACTGAAGGAGTTATCAACATTTGATTCGTAGGTAACTAACCCTTCAGGAAGAAAGGGCCATTCGAGTCCTACAGGCACAAGGTAGAGGAAGCCCCACTGTATTTCGAAGCAGAGACCATGAAAGTGACGGGCAGTGTCCCCTATCTCTTGGTGAAGGGTCATTGTTTTTTCCCCAGACTATTCTGTGAGCAAGACCAACCTTCTCCTCGTGGACAAAATTTCCACTGCTTTTTAATTCTTCTGAGTATCCTCCACGGCTGTGTCTACTTTGGTAAATTAGTCTGGACTAAGGAATCTTAGTCCAGACTAATTTAGCCCATGGGTACACTAGGCTTTGGCTAGTTCAAACTAAGAAATTTCTTAGTTCAAACTAGGCAAAGCTTAGTCCAAACTAGTTAGTACCAGTGTTAGTTTGGATTTCCATGCTTAATTTGAACTTTAGTTCAAACTAGGCACAGGAAGACCCAAACTAAGGGTTAATTCAAGCTTTAAAGTTCAGACTAAGCCATTAGTTTGAACTAACCATACATTCTAGTTCAAACTAAGCATTAGTTCGAATGAGAATGCACAGTTAGTTCAAACTAAAAAGTTCATGGTTAGTTCAAACTAACCTTAGGTTAGTTTGAACTAAGCTTGAACTTCTGTAGTTCAGACTAGCAAGTCTGAACTAAAATTGGAGATGTAGGCATAGCCCATGGGGATCTATAAGAGGCTGTAAGGGACACACTTGAAGGAGATTGTGATCCAGACAATGGGGAGGTCACTACTGGGATCCTGTCCCACCCCCTAGAGCCTGGCAGCAAGTGGTCACCACTACAGCAAGTACCTGACTCTCTGCATTGCTGCAACACAGCCAGGCAGAAGGCCTGGGATGTGTGATTAACAGACAGTGAATGTCCTAAGGACACTGTGTGTGGTGCCCTCATGCCACAGGGTGGCTTTAGGCAGTCTGTGCAATATCAATCCATGGTCCATCTAGGGTATGTTTAACAAGAAAGATAATGTGGAGTGTAGTGATTCACATTCACCTCAGAAACATTTATATACCTGTAGTGAATTAATGGTCTCTGCAGGAATCTCCTAACATTACACATGAGATTCCAGACTCCTGCAAATAATTTTGTTGCAGTGTTGTTTGAATATATGGGAAGAACAGACTCAATGTGTTTGTAACATCCTTGTGAAATTATATTTTGGTCTTGTCATTTCAACAGCAAATGGAGATTGCTGCCGATGACTTGATTAACACTTGGGCAGTGAATAAAAGGATTAATTTAACTGAGTTTCCTTGCTGGATCCACACCAAAGACTTATGTGCACCATGATTTTTAAACATGGAGAGAACACCAAGGAGAACCAGAAGACTGATATTATGATGCAGCAGAACTTTTAATGGAAGAGAGATTTGCAAAACATAGTAACAGAAAGAAATGCTACATAGCAGAAAGAATACAATTCCAGTGTTTCAATAAGGGCTGGGACCGCTTATCTATCCCAGTAGGACTCATTTCACACAAGGTGTTCTTTTCTTTTTTGTAGGTTCACAGCTTGACAAGCAGTCACCTGTGCTACCACTTCAAGTTACTTTTTTTATACCCAGTTGGTTGGAAAGTAGAGGCAGAGGACTCGGTAATCGCTCCATTATAAAGCTGCCATAGCAAAGGGTAAATTGAGACATTAAAGGTCCACATTGACAGAAAGGATAGAATATACAGGGCCTCATTCTCCTTGGAAACAAAGTCTCTTTTTCCCCCTGCAAAGACACTTAAAGTGCTAATAAATATGACTAAGGACTATCTTACAATCCCGTTTCTATTTAACTGTGGATTAGTGTAAACAGCCTGAGTGTAACTCAGAGTGGGTCCATGGGTGAAGAGAATCAGCTCATGGCTGGCAATGCACAGGCAGAAAGCATTGCAAAGCATAACAGGAGACACAGCATGGCTGTGAGATTAGGGGCTGAGCACACAGTGCTGACACTGAGTTCAAGAGGAGCCATGTTTGCACAGCGCTTCTGAAAATCAGGCTCAAAAGGTCAGGGGTGAATCTGTATCTTGTTCATTTCTTGCTGCTTCTTTTTGTCATGGATATTCCAGCTGGGTTTAACATATCCCGCAGAGCCCACCTACGTGCTTACCACCATATCCCCCATACCCGCAATAGCCTGGGTAACCCCAATACCCTCCGTAACCGCAATATCCTGGGTAACCGCAATATCCTCCATAACCACCATGGCCTCCTAAACCATAGAATCCTCCATAGCCTCCATAGCCCCCAAAACCAAATGTGCCTCCGTAACGGGGGCCAACCACAGGTGCTCCCACGGCTCCCACTCCGCTGTACTGTGGGAAAGTGCTCATAATTGGTCCTGGCAAGGTCAATGCAATCGGGGAGGGTCTGATCACCACTTCAGAGTCAGGGCACTGCCTAACACATGGCTCGTTGCAGGTGCCGGTAACAGGACGGGTCCTGGCCACCCCGCATTCTGGATAGCATGGAAACATGTTTCTGTGATGGAGGTACACCTGGAAGACACAGTAGGGAATAGAGTCAGGAGGATGTACAAGTGCTGGTGGACAAAAGACTTCAAAGTTTGGTTACTTTTATAGTGAAATGTACATTGGGCCTGAGGGTAAGAGGAGGGGCGGATTTAGTCTGTATTTTCATGTCTATGGATTTGTTCCTCTTTACTGTTTGCATGGCTCTTGTCTTACTTGCAGCAAACTTGTTTCCCAACCAACCCCTTTCAGTCTTTCTCAGTCACTGCCTATTGGAAAAACGCTGACTGGAGTAAGTGTAACTATTTGTATCATGCATTCTAGAGGAGTAGCTGGGTTAGTCCAGTCCCAGAAAACAAATGAGTCCTGTAGAAACTTTAAAAGGAATAAGAAATTTATGTATCTCATGAGTAGACTCTCACCTCATTTATGCATGAAATGGAGGTTATAGTATGAAAGGAGAAGTATAAATGCAGAGAAGAGTAAGTCACAAGGTTAGTTCTATTTCTATGGGAACAGGTTATGCCAGTCTTTCTTAGAGATCTTATCCTCTGCATGCAAATCAGTTGACTCTCTTGTAAGATTTTTTGGCTTTTTGGGTTCCCATATAATGAGAATCATCACTGCTTGCTGAATAAACGATTTTTTTTCCCCTTTTCTCCAAGCAAATCCCCAAGGACAGAGGTTTTTTTATGGGTTAAGATGGGTGCAAGTCCCTCACCTGCAGAAAAGCATTTTCAATATGTATTTCAGTCCAGAAGAACACAGGAATTGATAACCATGAGCTTACCACTTGTTGTATTTACCAATTTTCATGTCCTCAAAAGACGGGTGTAACATCTGTTTCAGAGCAAAATAGAAGACCACTGGATTGGCCCTTTCTGGACTAACCTGGAAAAGACTCTTCCTAATATGTCTAGTGAAACACACCTAAGGAACTTTCTAAAGATACTGCAGAGATTAAAATGCCCTAACTCTATTTCTAATTCATGGGGAATATATTTCCTAATTGCATTTCGTGCTCCTAAAACCCCCTTTTGTCTTTAAAGGATAGATCCTCCAGATCCTGCACCTGAATTAATCACAAAATATTTATGGAAGTATACCCCTATTCCAAATAAATATCTGAGAGAGCACATGCAAGATTCAGCCTTAAATAGAAATGTAACCTACTGTGACATCTCTATGTTTCAAATGAGATGGAGTTGAATTTCACTTACCCCGTTCACAAATGAGATGAAGTATGGAAAAGTGTTTGGAACCTCCCTGAGCTGTGAGAGCTTTTATATAGTTCGAAGACTGCCTGGAGGCTCTGCAATGCCAATTAAGAAGGAGGTCCTAATTAGGTACCTTCCACCTCCCCAAAAACCTAGATTGGCTTTGTAAGTCTTCCTTTTGATGAAGATGTTTCCCTCAAGGCTTTTGTTTATTGGGTCAGTCTCAGCATCATATGGCATTGCATGTACATTTCATTCTTTGGAATCCTTCAGTTGTAAATTATATGGGGCGACTAGATTCCTTCTATCATTTCAATGACTTTTAAGGTACTGCAATTTAGATGACTGTCACATGGATCAAGAATGGAATCAGCAGCATAACTGGCTGTCATGAAAAGAAACCCAATATAGTCTTTTCAAGTCATGCTGCTTATAGCTGGAGCAGTGGGGAATTAATTTTACACCTGCCAGGGAAGAATGAGCCATATTTCCGCCCTGTCGTCAGTTCCATTCCCAACAGGTCATATCCACTTCCCTTTGAGATCATGGGAATGCTTCCATTGCCGTCACTGTGTTGCCTGTCAGGATCTTAAGCCTGAAATTCACCCTTTGGGGGGATTCTAGGGTGCTTATAGACAACTTTAGTTCCAAGTTGAACTTTCATTCTAGCTCTTCTTAGGTCTTCAAACTAGAGACATTAGTGGGGCATGGGCCTTTGTGATGGTCCCCGGCCTGGGGTGAATTTCACCCTATGGTAATTAAAATGTGACCTAATACTGGTTGTGTTCTTGGGTCCCTAGTACTGTCTGTAAGGGCTGCCAAGAGTCAGTTTTCTCATTGGTCAAGGGGAAAATCGGAGAGGGTTGGAGGAAACAGTGCTCTTTTATATAAAGGTTTTGATTTAGGTCTTTGAACCAGTATTCAGTCAGGAAACATCTAACTATTGATGAGCAGGCAAGCAACTCAGGTTTCATAAGATAATGTAGTTGACAGAGTCCAGCTACAAGTTGAAGAGTGGGGAAAATCATGCATTCCTGGGGAAGGCAAAAATGGCTGTGGAATGAGTTATGACATAAAGTCTGACCATCAATAGGGCATGTTGAGGAAAACATTATTGGCATAACAATATTGGTTTTTAAATATGAAATATACCCCTATCCAGGGACAGAGACAGAAGTATCTTCCTTTGATTTTAAGAGCTTTAGCTTTTTTGATGTGGATGCAACTATGTTGATTTAAATGGAGGGAACACCTACTTTTCCAATAAAAATAGTTTTATCAAATACCAAATGCAAAACTAAATCTGAATGTAATTGAATCAGCCCCTAATTGTGCAGCTTTACATAATCATGACCTGATTAAGGGAATGACCTGAGACACCTCAGCTTCTATTTCTTCTTTCAAAGGACTTTATTAGTAAATATCCAAGTATGCACTATTTGTACTACTTTTTCTTTGCTTGGAAAGACACCTCTCCAATGGGTTACAGTAATCTAATGATAATGAGTCCTTTGAGGTTTCTGAAACGAGCTATGGGGTAGGTTCTTTTGCTGACGTTGCCTTTATATGTATGGATAATAACAATGCATAATAATTACAAGGGTGGACATTTTAAGCTTGTTTATTTGCAGGGTAGGAATAAAAATCTGAATATAGATTTCAAAAGGGGAGAGCTTTGTTAAAGGAGTATTTAAGTCTGCTCAAGTATAAATTTCAGTCAAAATCCCAAAAATAATGAAAGCTAAATAAAAAGTATTCTAGAATGAAACTCTCTAAAAGATAGTTCCATGTTAGTGACCTATTTGAAAGTCATGAATGGTAAGTGCTCAGTGGGGTTCAGCCAAACCTCAGCCCCCAGCTTGAACCTTGAAGAGTAGAGCTCAGCTAGGTGAGGAGAAACCAGAGAGGAGGGGGTCTTGTTGGAGGGGTTGTGCCACAGAGAACAGACACACTCACTGCAGGAAATGAAGACTGGTGCAATGAGTAAAGATGGGAGGCAGGCTATTTTTGCAGGCCAGGGATCAAGAACTGAAATGACATCCAAGACCTTGAGGTGCATTTTTAAATGAAACTAATCTTCAATATTGAAATATCTAATGGAATAAAATATTATTACTGATCTAATAACACACCTCGCTGTCCATAAAAATCTTGATGAGTGTTTGTGAAGTGCTTTCAAATGCATAGATGAGAGGAAGTCTCAGACCATCCACCCTGAATATTATAATTATTCCTCTTTGACATGGAAGCAAACACAGTCAAATTGTGCCGAAGGTCAAAGAGAAAGTGATTAGGAGACTCCAAAATAACTCCCAATGGTTGGTATTACTCATGCTAAATGCTAACCTATATTTCCAGAACCCTGCCGGACACTGACCATTTCTAGCTTCCAAATATGTCACTAACCTGAGTGTAACCCTAACACATGCTCATTTTGGAATTCTTTTTATTTTGTTTTCATCATTTTCAGGGAACTTCAGGGTGAGACATCTTCAGATCTAAGTGCAAACAATGATCAACAGTGGAAAGTCCTGCAATGCATTTAAACTCCTTTTCTTTGGAGGTACTTTTTAAATGGTGCCTATTCACATTTGAACAGACTTGTACCAATTTTTTTCACATCTGAATTCTGTTAAGAGATTTTCATTTGTGTGCAATATGTAAAGAAGCTTGAAATGTACAAAGTTGTAATTCCTTTGGACCATTGTTATCTTCATGCATGGAGAAGGTAAAGTTAGAGAGAGGATCTATTCTGTGTACAAATCCGAAAGAATACATTCTGGTTTGGCTACTCTGACTTTTAGAGAGGTGTGTTGGAAGGAAAAAAAAAAGTAACACACACAGTGCACTTGGTGACCTACCTCAAATGCTGCTATGGCTTTCATTTTTCAAACCCTGACAGTCACCAGTAGTGGCTTGCGAATAAACAACAGTTCTCCTAACTAAGGACCAGATCCTCAGAGGAGAAAAAAAGGCTTCAAAAGCTCTAGCTTCCAACACTGACGGTTTGTCTACACTTCGGTGTCATCTAAAGTCGACATTGATATGTTGAATAAATAAATCCAGAGGAGAGTGTCCACACTGCACTCTATGCTCCAGCTTCTTGCATTCCCATCGCTAGCTGTTACTTGAACTTCAACTTCAGAAGTGGCGCGTTTTGGGTAGGTGTCCCACAGTGCAACGAAGTGCTGTGGCTTGTAGGAAGTCAGCTGTCCCCCCGTGGGACAATGCGGCCCTCCACCTCCATTCTCTTACAGAGACAAATAAGAAATGTTTTTCATGCTGTTTATCTCTGCTGCAGGCTTGGAACCAGCTCATCTCTGCAGTTTTATTGACACATCCCAGCTTCTTCTACAGTATAAAGTATACAGTTAATGAGGCTGTCCTTCTAGAACCCATTGAGCAAAATAATTCCTGTTTTCTGAAGGCTGTAATACTGAATCTGTAATCCATGGAGTGCTGGTTCTTGGCCTGGGAAAGAAACATGGCATGGTGGGACTGCATCATGCTGACCGTGTGGGATGACGAGCAGTGGCTACACAACTTCCATATGTGAAAGGGCACTTTCCTTGAACTTTGCAAAGAACTTGCACCAGCACAGCAGCATACGAATACTCACTTGAGACCAACTCTTACAGTCGAAAAGTGAGTGGTCATCACTTTGTGGCAACTTGCAATCCTAGACTGTTACCAGTCAGCTGCAAATCAATTTAGAGTCAGAAAATCGACTGTGGGCGCTGTAGTGATGCAAATATGCAGGGCCATAAATAGAGTTTTGCTGAGATGGGTGGTTACCTTGGGAAATCTCCAGGACATATTAGAGAGGTCTGCTGCTATGAGATTCCCAGACTGTGGTGAAGCAATAGATGGGACACATATCCCCATTTTAGCTCCAGATCACCTTGCTGCCAAGTACATAAACTGCAAAGGGTACTTCTCTATGGTTCTGCAGGGTCCTGTGAATCACAGGGGCCATTTCACAGACATTAATGTGGTCTGGTCTGGGAAACGTGCATGATGCATGAATCCTGAGGAACTCAGCTCTGTTCAAAAAGATGCAGGCAAGCATTTTCTTCCCTGACCAAAAAAGTCAGCACTGGGGATGTTGAAATGCCAGTAGTGATCATGGAGGGTCCTGCATACCCCTTGGTCTTCTGGCTAATGAAGCTGTATACTGGTCACATGGACACCGATAAAGGAGTGTTTCAATCATAGCCTCAGCAAGTGCAGAATAGTTGTGGAATGTGCATTTGGGCATTGAAAGCCTTATGATGGAGCATACTAACTTCACTTGACGTATGTGAAAAATATATACCAACTGTTTTAAGTGGTTGCTGTGTGCAGCATAACTTATGTGAGGAGCACAGGGATACATTCCTTCAAGGTTAGGTTGCAGAGCCTGGAAGGCTGCACCCAAATTTTGAACAGCCAGAGGAAAGCATTACAGTGCAATCTCACAGGGGAGGCCTGCTTATCAGGGAGGAATTGATAGCATGGTTTTGCCATGAGCAACAGTGATGCTTGTGGCTGCTGTTCCTGTGCACTCACTCCTCATCCCACATGCACTCCTTGCTTCTCCCCTTCTGCTACTGTAGCATGGTACCAAAAATAAACACAAGTATAGAAAAAAGGTGTTGCCTGATTGTGTTCACATTTCTGGGCCTGCAGTGGGGGTGTTTGGCTTCAGGACTTGGATGCTGCGTTTCTTAAAGAGGTTGTTGCAATGCTTTGCCTGCATGCAAGTGTGTTAAAGCAACCACATATTGCTCCCTGCCCCTCTTCCTGCTTGATAGGTGGTGGGTTGGACTGGCTACTACAAATTGAGGTGCAGTCTCCATGGCCTGTAGGAGGACTCTATCCGAACGTTGTTCTTCCTGGAGCTCAACCAGGCGCTGCAATGTGTTGAACTGATCCTGCTTGATCCGCAGCATCTTCTGCTGTGTTTCATGATCCTGGCCTTTGTGGCTGTTTGGTCCTCCATGTCAAAATGCAGTTTCTCAAACAGGGAAAACAGCCAGGCTCTGAGGTCAGACTCCGCTGTTGTGGAGGAGTGCATGAACTCTGAGAATGTCATCCTGTGATTTATGCTGCTTCTTCCTAAGCTGGATAAGGCGCCCAGCAGGAGTCGATGGATCCCCTGTAATGATCAAAAAACACAGTTCCCATTGTTAGGTGAGCCAATGCAATGCAAGCCATCATATATTGCTCCCTACATTCCCCCAATTTCTCCTAGATGCACTTTGGAGTATTTGTGCACATTCATCCCTAGGTGACTATGTGCAAAGTCAGCCTCCCTTCCCACTCACCCCCCCAAACCTCACATCTCTGCATCCCCCATTGCTGTGCCCACCCTGCAGCCACGCAGGACTTCCTATCAACCCCCCCATATCCTGTGTTTACAGATGGCATCCTCCACCTCCTGTAGGTATGCTTCCCCCCAAGACTGCAGGCTGCTTCCCCCAACTCCCTGCCCTGTCCTCAGGCTGCTGTGCTGGCTGCTTCCCCCACACCACCTCCAAATCCATGGCACTGGCCAGTTGCCCACCCCCCACCCTGTCTGTACACTGTTGGGTGCCCCCTGCTCCCCCTGGAGTCCACACAACTGGCTGGTCACCGACCTCTCACCTTGTCTGCAAGCTGCTGGCTGCTTCCACCAACCCCCCCGAGTCCATCATCACCTATTCAGGTAAATGCCTCTCCATGCTGCCCACTCGGAAAAAGAAGTTCAAACCTTCCTGGGGTGGCAGACAGGGGAGGAGCTATTTGGTGATGACGTGGTCGAGCTGCAAGATAAGAAGACTGACAGAATTGCAGGAGCAGGGAATTCTGGGATAGATCAAGAGGCCATTAAAATCACATTACACTGATCTTCATACGCACTGCTGTTAAACTGCAGTGATAAAATCACATGAAATACTACAACTCCTGCTAGGTTGGATTAACAATTACAACTTGCAGAAGCAGTTAATTCAACTTTGCAGCTGCAAGTGTGTACACAGGCAGCAGAAGGCTGATGTAAGTGGTGTTATGTTAACCTAAGTGCTCAGTGTAGACTGGCCCTAAAGACATGTATTTGTGGCCAGCTGAGTGGTGATCGATGCACTGGGATTGGGAGAACAGATCATGGAGACTCGCTCAATCAAATCCAGAGGAAGTCTCTGGTTATCCTGTTCCTTGAAAGGCATAAGGCTACATCAACAGGGCATATTTTCTATTAACCACCAGAAGCAGTGTAGCCCGACCTAAGTTACCTTATCTGAAAAAAAGCATCTTCAGGGTGGGTTTCTGCTGAAAAGAGACTGGAGTATGCCAGCTATCATTTTAATCCATTCACTCTGTTAATTATGAGAAGTAACAGCTGCTTCAGAAGAAAGTAGAAGACCTCTGAATCTGGTTAACTTGGGAAAATTTCATCCTACTTCCTCAAAGAGAAAAAGGGTTCAGGGATTATTTTAGGTTAAGAGAAATGTTTACAAGATTCTTGGGTTATGAGTGCCCTTCTACATTTCCTAGTTATTTGTGGAGGATCTGTGATGCTGATTGTGAAGGAGTTATGAAATAAACTTCATTAGTTTGTTTGGGAGTTACCAAACAAATCTAATTATTTGGCAAGTCCTTTTTTTGGATGCAGTTTTCCCCCCTCAGGGTTTGCGATTATTGAGCTAGTCTTTGCCTCAAATGGAGAGACATGCACATTACACTCTTCAAAATCCTTTCATCTTAAAATTGTATGGGTCAACTGCATTCCTCGTGTCATTCCATTGAGCTTTTTGGTGCTGCAATGGGGATGAATGCCAGGCTGATTCTGAGTGGCCCTAGTAACACAGCCGATTGTCATAAACAATATGTTTAGTTGTTTCGATTCATGCTGGTCATGGAGACCAGCAGCTGGCAGTTCATTCTAAATATGCTAGAAAGGAGGAAGACATTTCTGTGCCTTCCCACCACCTCCACTCCCAGTGCTTCACATCCAGTTTTTTTTTGAGATCAATGGGAATCCTTCTATTGTCTCCAGTGTGTTTCCTCTCAGGACTTCCTGTCTGAATGTCAGCCTTTGGTGGGGGGCTAATGTGAAGCTTAGAAATAAATTTACTTCCACTTTGAACTTTCATGCTAGGTTTTTCTCAGGAACTTAAGGAGAATGTGGGCCTTTGTGAAGGAGCCTCTGCACAGAGAAGAATTTCACTCTTGGGTTGGGGTTAAGATTTGATCTAACATTAGTTCTGCCCTTCGTCACCCATGCTGTCTCACAGGGCTGTCTAGAACAGATTGATTTAAGGAGTGAAGAGAAGGGATGCCAGAGAATGAGAGAAAGCAGTGCTCTTTTATAGAAAACTTTTAAGTCTATGCATCATGTTTCCCTCCGTGAGCATCCAGAAAACTGAGTTCTTGTTAGACAAAGAAACTGATTGATCCCAGCAAGATGCCCAAGAGAGATGAAGATCAGAGATTCTTGGTGAAGAAAGAGATGGCCATGGGGTAGAATTTAACAGCAAATCCCACCATCATAGGGCCTGTTGCAGAGAGCTTTACTGGCAAAACAAAAATGATGTTTATATTGTAAAAGATATCCCAAGGAGTCGGTTCCATATCCATTGGTATGTTAAGATCCATTTATACTCATATTCAGTGTAATATGTTATGTGCCATTGAGGCCCAGTGTGCATGGGGTGACCTTAAAAGGAGTATATGTGTACATTTGAAATAAATACATCAGAAAATTGGAGTTAAGGGCCTGCTCAGAGCTTCCAAGTGTGTGAAAATAATTGCTGGTGAAGGGTGATGGTGGCCTTCCCAGGACTATTTTGTCCACATCTGAAAACAATTAGTACTGAAGACTGAAAGTTGCTTGCCCAGGAGCTTTTGATGAAAATTGCAGGTGAAGGGCCAAAGGCCTTAGTAACGGAAGATCAACAACAAGGTGAAAGATATGACAGGGCAGGCTATAAAAGCTGAAATAAAACATCTGTATTTTGGAGTCTAACACTGAACCAGATCTCCAACTTGGAGAGGTGTGTAATGTTGGCTCCCCATACCTTAAGATGGGATCATCCCCAACTGTCCATCAGGACTTCTTTCTATCTTCAGACTCTAGTGTAGTGCATTTGTGGCGTGGATGTGGAGAGAATGAGTTTACATTGTAAACACAAAAGTTAATCAGAGTATTATTTCTCAGCACTCTGTCCAGTATTTGGCCTTTTTAGCCTTCTTCCCCATCCCATGGTTGAAAGGGGCCTTCTATTGTTAGTCTGACAGAAGAAGATAGCGATGTCTTCCTTTCATTATGGGACTTTGGCCCTCTGTGAAGTTGAAGTAACTAAGCTGATTTACACCCACAGGGCACCTACCCTTTCCAATAAAAATGTTAAAAACATTAAAAACTGAAAAAATGATTTGAATGAGAAGGAAATATCACCAAGCTTTTTGGTTTTAAATTATGACCTATGGCAGAGGTGTCTACTCCCAACAACAATTTATTTATATCCTAAAAATACAACCTGATGTATGTGAGTCTCACCAGAGAATATTTGTGACGTGCTTTGAAATCTTGAGTTCTGAGAATATTGAAGGATGTCCAGCTTTCTCATCCTTACTATCTAGGTCTGTCGTGCATAGAAAAAGAGTCATGGTGAGGTGAAGGTTACTCACATGGCTGTTTCAGAAACAGAAATGCCGGCTACTATTCCTGACTTCTTCTACCACTGGACAATCGCTTGTTTTATCCCTGTTGCACTGTGTTCCAAGCCAAAGTAAGTACCTTGCTGTAAGTCATAGTACCTGTTGGGTTGAAATCACCATGTGCACTTTGTGGCTTAATTTATCTTTCCTTGGAAAGACATTTATTTTAAGAGATCAGAAAGGGCTGTCCTTAGGGAGGTTGCTAGTGCAGTGACTGCCTTCAGCCCTGCAAATCAGCAGGCCCCTCATGTAACCCTGCCCCGTGGACCCAATGCCACCCTTGGCAGAATTTCAGGTGCAGCAGGGGCTAGCACAGGGTGATTTGCCCTGGGGCCCACCTACTTCTTAGGATGGCCATGAGATCAGAGTAACCCACTGGGAGTGAATTCCTTCAGCTTTGTGAAAAGAGATACAGGGTAAATTCTCTCTATATCCTTATGTTCTTTCTGTATGAGGATAATAATTGTTGAAAGTAATTACAGTTGCATACGTTTCTAGCTTGTTCATGTGCAGTATAGTTCTAAAAATCCCAACATAGAGCTGAAATGGGAAATTTTTTTTTACAAGACAATATAAGTCTGCTTCAGTGTAAATACCCATCAACGTCTGGAAATAAAGGGAGTTAAAGTGCATGGCACGGCTCTCAATTGCTGACCATTGTTCACAGGGTAAGTAGCTAAGCGACCAGAGGGCGCTTTTGAACAGGGGATTGCAAACAGAGGCGTTTGAGAGGGAGTTTGTGAGAAGTTTGTGTATTTGTGAAGTCACTATAGTTAAGAAGAGTTGTAGCACTTCTGCCAGCACTGCTTGTCTCCTCCACTCGTTCCTATATCCAGAAAGACGTTCTGACCATGGATGTCTGTACCCAGATCCTGGTGTGGATTTGCAGCGATTGTGGTCTGCATTTCCCAGTTATAGAAAACAAGGCTGGTGGGATCATCCAGTGTGAAAGGTGTCTTCTGGTGAAATCTCTCAGAAAACAGTTGGGAGAGCTGCAGGAGGAGGTGGCTAGGCTCAGGAGCATCTGTGCCCATGAAGCATTCCTTGAGAGCATTCATGAAGAAACATTGAAGGCCAAGGAAGCTTCGCAGCTGCAGAAGACTGCTGCTGTTACACATTCGGGGGAGAAGGAGATGGCTCTGTCACAGGTTGGACAATAGCAGCTGGTGGTGATGAAGAACTGTTTTGCAGCCCTGGCAACAAGGGATGATGTGGAGGAAGAGACACCATGCACCCCTGAGGCTGGAAGGGCCACAGCCACCATACCCAGGAAGAAACATAGCATAGTGGTGGTTGGGGACTCTTTTCTGAGGGGGATGAAGGCACCCATCTCTCGCACTGACATGGCATACCAGTAGGTAAGCTGCCTGCCAGGGGTCCGTATCCAAAACGTTATGGGGGGATTGTTGAGAATCATCTGGCCCTCTGACTACTACCCCATGCTGCTCATCCAGGTGGGCACTAATGATACTGTAAGATGTGACCCTCAGCAGATCAAAAGTGACTACAGGGCTCTGGGAACACAGGTGAAGGAGCTTGGTGCACAGGTGGTGTTCTCTTTGATCCTTCCAGTCAAGGGTAGGGGCCTGGTGCAGAGACATTTGCATCCTGGAGGTGAATGTCTGGCTGCAAAGATGGTATTGGCAAGAGGGCTTTGGCTTCCTTGACCATGGGGTGCTGTTCCAGGAAAAAGAACTGCAAGCCAGTGATGGAGTCCACCTGTCGAGAAGAGGGAGGAGTATATTTGAACATAGACTGGCTAACCTAGTAAGGAGGACTTTAAAGTAGATTTGAAAGGGGAAGGTGACCAAAGTCCACATGTGAGTCAAGACCAGGGAGACCTGAGGGAAGGGTCGGAGCTTGGGCATAACCTGGGCTGTAACAGCAGGGATAAAAGAGAGACTAGTCATAGCTTGGGGTGGGAGTAGGATATCAAATCAGTGTCTTAAGTGCTTATATACTAATGCGAGCAGTATGGGGAATAAGCACGAAGAACTTGAAATGCTAGTAACTAAACACAACTATGACATAATTGGCATCACAGAGACTTGGTGGGATAATACACATGACTGGAGTACTAGCATAGCAGAGTATAGCTTGCTTAGGCAAGCTAGGCAGGGAAAAAAGGGAGGTGGTTTTGCCTTGTATATTAAAAATGTGTATACTTGGACTGAGGTGGAGATACAAATAGGAGACAGACATATTGAAAGTTTCTGGGTAAAAATAAAAGGAGTTAAAAACAAGGTGGTATCACGGTAGGGGTCTACTACAGGCAACCTAACAAGGAAGAAGAGGTAAATGAGGCTTTTTTCCAACAACTAACAAAATCATCCAAAGCACTGGACTTGGTGGTGATGCAGGATTTCAACTACCCAGACATCTGTTGGGAAAATAACTCTGCAAGACACAGATTATCCAACAAGTTCTTGGAATGTATTGGAGACAATTTTTTTTTCAAAAGGTGGAGAAAGCTACTATCGGAGAGGCCATTCTCAACTAGATTTTGACAAACAGAGAGGAACTGGGTGAGAATTTGAAAGTGGAAGGTAACTTAGGTGAAAGTGATCATGAAAAGGTACCGTTCATGATCCTAGCCATCAAACATAGATAGTAAGGTTGATGATGCTGGAAGGTCTTCGGTGGTCTCAGAACTAAAGATTTAAAAGGAGCTAACAAATACTTTCATGGGTTTCACACATGCAATCAGGTGTGTTCTTATAATAACATAAATTATTGTTGACATTAGACAGTCTACATTAAGTAATATTGTCATGTTTTAAAAAGAATGGAGGCCAATGTCGCTTGTCTTATTCCTTTTTCCAGGTCATGATTCCATAGTGCACAATTTGAGGATGTTTCCTTCTTAGTCAAATGTTGTTTTGCATCTGATCTTCTTTTTCACATTTTTGTTGGCAAGTGTAGCTGCCCTGTTGGCATAAATCAGTTAGTTCAACTCCAGAGAGGCTCAAAGCCTCATAGTCAAAGGAAGACATTGCTGTCTCCTTCAATGGACACAGAACCCGCTTTTCAGGATATCTTTTAGAATTTAAACATCTTTCCAGCTCTTTCATGAATGCTTTCTGGAACAGGCCCTATAGTGGCCAGATTTCTGTTAAGTCTTACCCCACAGGCATCTTGTCCTTTATCAAGAATCTCTGATTTTCATCTGTCTTAGAGAGCTTGCTGGGACCAGTCAGATGCATTGTCTTACAAGAATTTAATTTGTTACCTGCTCACGGGTGGAAAAGTGGTTTTCAACAGAGTACAGGTGCCAAGACTGAAAACCTTTCCATAAAAGAATACTGCTTCCTCCAACTCTGCCATTCCTCCCCATGAGCCTTAAGTATATCTGCTCTATGCAGCCTCTGAGACAGTCTAGGTGAGCCAAGTGTAGGGCCAATGATAGCTAAAGTGCTAATCTCCACAGGCTGACACTCATCGCTGGGCAGAGGGCCACCACAAATGTTCAGATTCTGCTTAAATCACTGGTTTAGCTTAGTCTGAAAGTACGAAGTGGAACTATAGTTGTCCATAGGCATCATACTGTCCCCTACCAATAGGTGAATTTCAGACTTAATATCCTGACAGAAAACAGACTGGAGACAGTGGAATGATTTCTTTTGATTTCAAAGGGAATTGGATGGAACACCACTGGTTAAAGTATAATTTGAGAGGCCCCAGAACCCTCCTACTCTCTGGGCCCCATTTTTGTATTGTCTGGGCCCCCTTCATGGATGTGTAGGTCCAGTTATAATAGGAGTGCAAAACAAACTTCTTGAGTCCCACCAACTCTTTCCTCACAAATGAAGCACAGCCTCAAATCCACAACATCACCCAAACCGTGTCCTCTGGTGCCCACATCTAACCGCTCTTTCCCCATGTCCTTGTCATCCCCCATCCCCATGCCCTAAGCTTCATGTCCCTAAGTCCCCACTCCAGCACTCCTATGCCCCCGCTCCCCCAGTCTTAACTCCATACCCCTTCAGTCCCTCAACCCCCTCCACACCTCCCCAACCCCCTTCAGTCCCTTCACCCCCATTCCCCCACTCCACCCCCTTCAGCCCCCAACACCCTCCACACCTCCCCAGCCCCCTTTGTCCCTAGCCCTCACTCCAGCTCCCCAACCTCGTCCATCCCCCAACCCCCCACCCAGCCCACTCCAGCGTTTCATAGTCCCCTCTGCCACTACTGAGCCCCTACCCAGTCTCCTCATTCTCATGCCCCCATCCACTCCTCCCCAGCCACCCTAACTCCCTCCATCCCTCTCCAGCCCCTCACCCTGACCTGGTGTGAACAAGCAACACCAATCACCCTGCTGCTGCTATTAGTTCCTTCCTACCCTGCTCTGCAACCATAACCCCCAGCCCAGCCACCTGGGCTCCATTCACACCAATGCTCCTCTCCCACTATGGAACTGGCATGGCATCATGCCTGCCAGTGCCCGCTCTCCTGGCAGCACAAGCCACCACCACGCCACCTGAACGCTGACTTTCCGCAGTGGTGCTCAGGCTGTTCCCAGGAGCTGGGCCAAGCCTGACTGGCCTGAAGCCATGTGCTGCCATGTGGCCATCCCCACCCTGGCTTCACGGCCACCCTGCTGCCTAACCTGGAGTGGAGGCCACGATCATCCCTTGTCAGCCGAGCCTCCAAGTGCTGGGAGTGGCTGGCTAGTTGAGGAATGAGGGGCAGGGTGGATTGGGATGAGCCAGGAGGGACTCATATGCAGCCCCAGGCCCAAGAGACTCAGAGCAACTGGATCAGGAAGGGGAAGAGACTCGGCTGTGTGGGGGAGCCATGCTCCTTGCCTGGCTCCATCCTCCCACTGCAGCTGGGGTGCCTGGCAGGAACAAGCATCAAGCCTCAGCTTCCCCCCCCACTGTGGCTCAGCCCCTGATTCCCTGCACCCCACTTGCCTCTTCTCCAGGGGTTCAAGTAAGGGGGAATTTATTGGAATGCTGGCCCTTAAAATTTGTGGGCCGTGGAATGGTGTTCCAGTGCATTTCCTCTTACTTTAATCTCTATGTGATACTGTGGGGATGGAGGTGGTGAGATGGAAGGAAAATGGCTTCCTCTTTTCTAGCAGGTTTAGAAATGAACTGCAACTGTCCCTCCCCACTACCAGCATGATTTGAAGTGACCATGGATTCCTGTTTCTGACAGCCAGGTGTGCTACTGAGGCCACTCTGAATCACCTTGGCACCTATCTTCATTGCAGGACCAATAAAGTCAATGGGATGACAAGAGGAATGCTTACAATTTTGAGATCAAAAGATTTTAAAGAGTGCAACATGAATGTCTCTCCATTTGATGAAGAGAGTAGCCCAATAATCACAAACCCTGAGGAAAAAATATGCATCGAAGCGAGGACTTACCAAAGCAGACAAGTTTGTTTGGTAACTACTGAACAAACTTATGAAGTTCATTTATCACAGATGCTCCAGGCAGTTGAGAATTTGGAAGTGGAAAGTAACTTAGGTGAAAGTGATCATGAAACAGTAGAGTTTGTGATTCTAAGGAATGGTAGGCGAGAGAACACCAAAATAAAGACAATGGATTTCAAGAAAGCAGACTTTTGCATACTTAGGTACTTGGTAGATAGGATCCCATGGGAAGCATGTCTAAGAGGAAAAACAACTGAAGACCGTTGTCATTTTTTCAAAGAGACAATATCACGGGCACAAGAGAAAACTAATGCAGTGTGTAGGAGGGATAGGAAATATAGCAAGAAACCATCTTGGTTTAACTAGGAGACTTCCAATCATCTAAACATGAAGAAAGAAGCCTACAAAAAGTAGAAACTAGGACAAATCACAAAGGATGACTATAAACAAATAATGCAATTATGTAGGGGAAAAATCAGAAAGGCAAAGGCACAAACTGAGATCAAACTACCTGAAGGCATTAAGGGTAACAAAAAAAAAAAAAATCCCCATTTTTAAAATACATTAAAAACAAGAGGAAGACCAAGGACAGTGTAGGACGTTTACTCCACAAAGAGGGAAAAACAGTAACAGAAAATGTGGACGTGGCAGAGGAGCTAAATGATTACTTCATTTTGGTTTTTACTGAGAAGGTTGGTGGTGATTGGATGCCTGAGGTAGGGGAGAGCAATAAAAATGGGATAGGATCAAAAGCTAAAATAGAGAAAGAACAAATTAAAAATTACCCTGATGAGTTAGATGTCTTCAAGTCGTCAGGGCCTGATATGCCCACTAAAATACTCAAGGAGCTGAGTCAGGAGATTTTTTGAGCCATTGGCTATTAAAATTCTATGAAAATCATGGAAGACTGGAGAGGTTCCAGAGGACTGGAAAAGAGCAAGTATATTGCCCATCTATACAAAAGGAAATAAGGACAACCCAGGGATTTATAGACCAGTCATTTTAACCTCTGTACTGGGAAAAATAATGGAACAGATAATTAAGGAGTTCATTTGCAAACATCTAGAAGAAGCTAAGGTGCTTAGGGCTAGTAAGCATGGCTTTGTTAAGAAATCATGTCAAACCAACCTGATAGCTTTCTATGATGGTGTCACAAGCCTTGTGGCTAGAGGGGAACTGGCCAATGCAGTGTATTTTGACTTTAGTAAGGCTTTAGGTATGGTCTCACATCACCTCATTAACAAACCAGGGAAGCACAGCCTGAATGGAGCTACTATCAGATGAGTGAAAAATTGGTTGGATAACCACTCCCAGGGAGTAGTAGTCAACCATTCACAGTGACACTGGAAGAGCATAAAGAATGGGGTACCGCAGGGTTCGATTCTGTTGAGTATTTTCTTCCATGATTTAGATGATGGCATAGAGAGTACACTTACAACGTTTGCTAATGATACCAAGCTGGGAGGGGTTGCAAGTGCTTTTGAGGATAGGATCACAACTGAAACAATTTGGACAAACTGGTGATATGGTCTGAGGTAAACAGAATGAAATTCAGTAAAGACTGGTGTAAAGCACGCTATTTGGGAAAGAACAATCCATTGCACATACATAAAATGGACCATGACTGCTTAGGAATGAGCACTGTGGAAAGGGATCTGGGTGTCATAGTGGAGTACAAGCTAAATAGCTAAAATAGCTAAATATGTAATTCTGTTGCCAAAAAAAAAAAAAGCATTCTTGAACGTATTAACAGGAGTATTGTAAGTAAGACACAAGGAGTAATTTTTTAGATAAAGGGAATGCAGTGGACTTAATTTACTTAGATTTCAGCAAGGCATTTCATATAGATCCAGATAGGGAATTATTAGCTAAGTTATAGAAGATGGGGATTAATATGAATATAGTAAGGTGGATAAGGGTAGGCTACAGTGGGTCATAGTGAAAGATGAACTGTCAAGCTGGAAGGAAGTTACCAGTGGAATTCCACAAGGATCAGTCGTGGGACCTATCTTATTTAACCTCTTTGTTACTGACCTTAGCACAAAAAGTGGGAATGTGCTAATAAAATTTGCGGATGACACCAAGTTGCGAGTTATTGCCAATACAGAGAAGGATCGGGATACCATACAAAAAGATCTGGATGACCTTTTAAACTGGAGTATCAGGAATAGGATGAAATTTAATAATGGGAAGTGCCAGGTCATGCCTTTAGGGACAAATAACAAGACTTTTTTCCTAAAAATTGGGGATATATCAGTTGGAATGGATTGAGGAGGATAAGGATCTGGGAGTACTGGTTGATCACAGGATGACTATGAGCTGACAATGTGATGTGGCTGTAAAAAAACAAATACAGTTCTAGGATTTATTAGGAGAGGTATTTCAAGTAGAGACAGTGAGGTGTTAGTGCCACTGTACAAGGCACTGGTGAGGCCCCATCTGGAATATTGTGTGCAGATCTGGCCTCCCATGTTTTAAAAGGATGAATTCAAATTGGAACAGGTGCAGAGAAGGGCTACAAGGATGGTCCATGGAGTGGAAAACCTGCCTTATGATCAGAGCCATAACTCAGCATTTTGCTGCCTGGGATGCGTTCCAATCAGAAAGTGCCCCTTCCCATTAGCGGTGCTCAGAGCTGGCACCACCTGCTTATGATAGGAGACTCAAGGAGCTTGGCTTGTTTAGCCTAGCCAAAAGAAGGTTGAGGGGTGATATGATTGCTCTCTATAAATATATCAGAGGGATAAACATCAGGGAGGGAGAGGAATTATTTGAGTACTGCACCAACCTGGACACTAGAATGACTGGATATTATAAATTGTCCATCTGGAAATTTAGGCTTGAAATTATACACAACTTTCTAACCATGAGAGGAATAGTTCTGGAATAGCCTTCCAAGGGGAGGTGTGGGGGCAAAAAAACCAACCAAACAAACAAAAACCTGCTTTCAAAAATGAGTTTGATAAGTTTATAGAGGGGATGGTATGATGGGATGGCCTACTTTGGAAATTTACTAATCTTTGATCCACAGCTACTGGTGGTGGATATGCTAGTGACCTAAGAAGGGAGGGTAGATCGGGTGGGTTCTAAATTATTACAGCGAATTCATAGAATCATAGAACCATAGGGTTGGAAGGGACCTCATGAGGTCATCTAGTCCAACCCCCTGCCAAAAAAAGCAGGACCGCTCCCAATAAATTATTCCAGCTAGAGTTTTATCCAGCCAGGCCTTAAACATCTCCAAAGACGGAGATTCCACCACCTCCCTAGGTAGCCCATTCCAATGCTTTACCACCCTCCTAGTCAGAAAGTTTTTCCTAATATCCAGCCTCGACCTCCCCAGCTGCAACTTGAAACCATTGCTCCTTGTTCTGTACCCTGTTACTACCGAGAACAGCCAAGCTCCATCCTCCTCGGAGCATCCCTTTATGTAGTTGAAGATTGCTATCAAATCCCCCCACAGTCTTATCTTCTGCAGGCTAAATAAGACTAGTTCCTTCAGTCTTTCTTCATAAGGCTTGTGCTCCAGCCCCTTGATCATTTTTGTTGCCCTCTGCTGGACTCCTTCTAATTTGTCCACGTCCTTTT
Organism: Podocnemis expansa; assembly: GCA_007922195.1. Lineage (NCBI taxonomy): Eukaryota > Metazoa > Chordata > Testudines > Podocnemididae > Podocnemis > Podocnemis expansa. The sequence continues at coordinate 9,459 of ML682278.1, read as the reverse complement.
TGTAGTGGGGAGCCCAAAACTGGACGCAGTATTCCAGATGTGGCCTCACCAGTGCCAAATAGAGGGGAATGATCACATCCCTCAATCTGCTGGCAACACTTCTTCTGATGCAGCCCGGTATGCCACTGGCCATTTTGGCAGCAAGAGCACACTGTTGACTCATCTCCAGCTTCCCATCCACCAGGACCCGCAGGTCCTTTTCTATGGTGCTGCTACTTAGCTGATCACTCCCCAGCCTGTACCAGTGCATGGGGTTTTTCTGTCCCAAGTGCAGGACTTTGTACTTATCCTTGTTGAACCTCATGAGATTTCTATTGGCCCACTGCTCCAATTTGTCTAGGTCTTCCTGAATCTTCTCCCTGCTCTCCAGCATGTCTACTGTTCCCCCCAGCTTGGTGTCATCTGCAAACTTACTGAGTGTGCAATCAATCCCATCATCCAGATCGTTAATGAAAATATTAAACAGAACTGGCCCAATGACCAACCCCTGGGGCACACCACTTGTTACCGGTTGCCAGCTAGACATGGAGCCATTGATTCCTACACGCTGAAACCATTGATCTAGCCAGTTCTCTCTTGTTTCTTGGGGTTGCTGGCTGTTGAGACTTGCCAACATGCTCAGGGTTTAAACTGATCACCATATTTGGGGTAAGGGAGGAATTTTTCCCCAGGGTCAGATTTGACTAGGGCTCTGGGTTTTTTTTTTTTTTTTCACCTTCCTCTGTAGCATGGGGCATGGCTCACCTGCTGTTGAATGTTCTGTATCTTAAAGTCCGGATCTGAGGAGTCAAATAACTCAGTCATAGTTTAGAAGCTTATTGCTGGACTGGGTTAGTGTGGTTTTTGAGGCCTGCATTGTGCAGGAGGTCAGACTAAATGATCATGCTGAGCCTTTCTGACCTTAGAGTCCATGAATCTATGAGTCTAATTCTTCTACTCTACTTTGCCCTTATTTAGCCTCATCTGGAGTTCTGGGCATCTCATTTCAGGAAAGATGTGGACGAACTGGAGAAAGTCCAGAGAAGAGCAACATGAATGATTAAAGGTCTGGAACACTTGAAATATGAGGGAAGATTGAAAAAGCTGGGTTTGTTAAGTCTGGAAAAGAGGAGACTGAGAGGGGACATAACAGTTTTCAAGTATCAAAGAAGTTGTCAAGAGGAGGGGGAGAAAAATTATTCTCCTTAACTGTCAATGATAGGATAAGAAGCAATGAACTTAAATTACTCCAAGGGAGGTTTAGGGAAAAAATTGGGAAAAAATTCCTAACTGTCAAGGTGATTAACCACTGGAATAAGTTGCCTAGGCAGGTTGTGGGATCTCCATCATTGGAAGTGTTTAATAAAAGGTTAGACATGCACCTGTCAGGGATGATTTAAGAGGGTACTTGGTCCTTCCATGAGTGCAGGGTACTAGGCTTGATGATCTGTTATGGTCCCTTCCAGATTCTATGATTACCTCAGAAGATGTTTGACCCAAGTGTTCTTCCAAAAAAAATTATTTTTTGCTCTTAGGTTAGTGACATATTTGGAAACTGAATGGTCAGTGTCCAGGAGGATTCAGGAGATACAGTTTAATTTTGGTATCAGTAGTCCCAGTTGTTGGGTTTTTGTTCTGATTCTAGCACTCAGTTCCTATTCGCTCTTGGGCTTAATGTGCCTTGTTTACCTCCATATCAGACAGGTGTAATTATAACTCTCTGAGTGGAGGTTCTCGGGCTTCCTCTGATATAAGCATTTCAAAGCAGTTCACAAACACTCATCAAGTTTTGTGTGCTCAGTGAGGTGAGTTATAGCATTAATACTTTTTCTTGCCATTAGATATTCCAATATTGAAGAATAGATTCATTTAAAACATGCACATCAAGATGTCTGATGACATTCCTTTCTTCTCTGCATGATTCCTAGTCTCTGAAATTGGGGCTTTTTAATTCTGTTCATCATATGTGAGCATTTCCCTTTTATAGCTGTTTTAAAGCGTAAGGGTAGATGAAGAAGAGTCCAGCAACTTCAGATTCAAGGAGGGCCCTTTCCCCACCCTGTGTTAGAGGAAAGCTTGTTTGAAGTGTATCTTTCTGTGTGTCCCCTTCAACTCTACACCGAGTTCCTTACACAGAATATGCAGTGAAATGAATAGGAAACAGTAGCAACTGTCTCTCCATCTATGGGCAGCCAATTAAACTGGTTCTTTGAAACACATCAGTTAGAAGAGATAATGAAGACAGAGTGAAGAAGAACTTCTTTAGCATTAGATTCCTGAAGAATAAGACAGACCAAGTTGAAGCATTCTGTAAGACCATTCTCCAACAGAAAGCATTTCAGCCATCCCAAGGGTGAGTTTTAAACTGGAAAATATGTCGCCAGCAAGATATTTTCTAATCTGAGCAACAGAAAATGCTTTCCAAATGTTTAAGATACTGAAGGTCATTGAAGTCTTTGGAGCTGCACTGCTACACCCTAGCTTAACATCTGCCCCTTGTGTTTCACATAGGAATGTTTGTTAAACAAAGAGACATGAAAACCCCTTAATTCAGAGGCTAGGGATTATGAACGTTCTACTTCCATGACCTCATAAATCTTAACACACATTTGTACAATTCATCGTATCCAGCTTTTCACAAAAGCAGGCACCAGTGAAGAGTCTGCAAATTGGGGGCAGAGGTGTGGGAAAGGACAGAGCAGCGCATAGGCTGGTGCTCATTAGCTGTTACCAAAGGTAGAGAGATGTCCTACTTCTCTATTTGTGTCAGCACTGTCAGCAGACATCCACACCCATCTTCAGGGGCTCTGCCTAGGACCTCTAGAGATATGTGTGCTGGGTGGTTCTTGTAGGTGAGGGTGGCACATGGTTATAGACTCATAGGCTGTGTTCACACAGCACTCTTATTTCGAAACAACAGAGGTTGTTTCGAAATAAGAAATACCCTGTTCACACGATGCATGGTTGTTTCGAAACAAGGGCACCCATTGTTTCGAAACAAAGGCGTTGTTTCGAAACAACTTAAACCCCATGTGGGGACAAAACAATGCCATCCGAACATGTTGTTTTGAAACAACAGTGACTTGTTTCGAAATAACTGTTGCCTGAAACTGCTATTTCGCTTTGAGCTTTTCTCCTTAATTCGAATTAACACACTGTTAATTCAAATTAAGTTATTTCGAAATAAGGCATTATTTCGATACAAGTTGTTTCGACACAACTTGTATCGAAGTGATGCCTGTGTGTGAACACAGCCATAGACTCTAAGGTCAGAAGGAACCAATATGATCATCTAGTCTGACCTCCCGCACACTGCAGGCCACAAAAACCTCACCCACCCATTCCTACAATGAACCTTAAACCCATAACTGAGCTATTAAAGTCCTCAAATCATGGCTGTGGAGAGCTCTCTGCTCCACATGGCCATAGCAGGAATTGTCTGGGGCTACATATGTGGCTGATGAGTTCCCAACCCCCCTTCCCCAGGGTAGGGTTCCTGAACGCTGGTGGATGGAGTGGCACAAGAGATGTGTTTGACAGAGGCCACCAAACATTTCTTCTGTTAGGTACCCTTGAATTCTAATCCACAATTTCGGGGCATCTTATCACAGGAAACAGTTTTAAATATTAAAGCAATGGACTACTGTGGACACATCCAACTTTGAAGTCCTTTGTTTGGAGGAAGGCTGTATCATTGAGGAGACTGTCTCTAGTAGATCTGGTTCCTGTGGTGGTGAACAAGCACACTGAAGTGGAAAGTTACACTGAAGTGGGAGAAATAATGCACAGTCTTAGTGAGGAGAAGGGAGAAAAAGTGTTCTTCTTAACGCCAATGATAGGATGAGAAGCAATGGGCTTAAATTACAGCCAGGGAGGTTTAGGTTGGACATTAGGAAACAATTCCTAACTGTCAGGGTGATCAACCACTGCTAGGCAGGTTGTGGAAGCTCCATCATTGGAACTTTTTAAGAGCAGGTTAGACAAACACCTGTGGGGGTGCTGTAAGAAGGTACTTGTTCCTGTTAGAGTGCAGGGGGCTGGATTCGATGACTTATTATGGTTTCTTCCAGTTTCTGTGATTCCATGATTCTATGAAGTGGAAGAATGAGAAATAAAGCACAGTCTCAGTGACTACTTATGCCACAAGCTCACTATTGGTCCCGAATTGCATTGGACAGTTCCCATGCTAGGCTGGTGAATATCCAATTGCAGCATGAAGTCAGTTTACACATTCCAGGAATATTGCTGGCCCATCAAGTTTCCAGATGAAAGAGAGCTGAAGGATGTAATGTGCGTGTTATAACATGGGGAGCTTAGAACAAACTGTCAAAAGCACACAGGTAAATGTTACACCAACTGAAGGAGGTACTAAAGCTTGGTTTGTAAGTAATTAACCCTTCAGGAACAAAGGACCTCTCAAGTCCTATGGGCACCAGGTAGACGTAGTTCCCCCGTATTTCAAACCAGACACCATGAATGTGATGGGCAGTGTCCCCTATCTCTTTGCAAAGGGTTGTTGCTTTCTCCCAGGTTATTCTGTGGGCAGGATCCACCTTCTCTTCATGGACAAAATTGCCACTGTTTTTGAATTCCTTCTCAGTGTCCACCATGGGGATCTATATGAGATTGCACAGGGCACACTTGAAGGGGATCATGATTCAGACAGTGGGGAGGTCAAAACTACATCCCATCCCATCCCCTAGAGCAGGGGTCATAAACTCAAATCACCATGAGGGCTGCGTGAGGACAAGTACGGTGGCCCAAGGGCCTCAACACTGAAACCTCTTCATACAATGATATCACAAATATTGATAGCAACAGTATCATTGCAGGCCACAAGAAATAGCTTTAAGGACTGCATGTGACCCTCAGGCTGTGAGTTTGAGACCCCTATCTTAGAGCCTGGTGGCGAGCAGTCACTTTGCTATTGTGTATATGGGAAGAACAGACTCAGTGTGTTTGCAACATCCTTGTGACATCACTTTTTGGTCTCGTCTTTTCAACAACAAATAAGAGATTGCTGCTGCTGATTGGATTAACACATGGGCAATGAATAAAATGATTAATTTAACTGAGTTTTCTTGGTGGATCCACAACAAAGACTTTTGTCCACCATGATTTTTAAACATGGAGGGAGGACCAGGGAACACCAGAATACCAATATTATGATGTAGTGGAGCTTTTTTTTAATGGAAGAGATATTTGCAAAACATAATTACAGAAAGAAATGCTGCAGAGAAGAAAGAATATAATTCCAGTGTTTCAGGAAGGGCTGGGACTGATGATCTACCCCAGTAGGACTCATTTCTCTCAAGATGTTCTTCCTTTTTGTAGGTGCACAGCTTGACAAGCAGTCACCTGTGCTACCACTTCAAGTTTCTTGTTTCACCCCAGTTAGTGGGAAAGCAAAAGCAGAGGACTAGGTAATTGCTCCATTATAGAGCTGCCATAGCAAAGGTTAAATTGAAATTCTAAAGGTACATCCTGATAGAAAGGATAGAACATACAAGGCCTCATTCTTCTTGGAATCAAAGTCTCTTTTTTCCCCTGCAAAGACATTTAAAGTGCTAATAAATATGACTAAGGCCTGTCTTACCATCCCCTCTTTCTATTTAACTGTGGGGTTAGTGCAAACAGTCAGGGTGTGTTCACACAGCAGTCTTATTTCGAAACAACAGAGGTTGTTTCAAAATAACAAAGGCCATGGTCACACGACGTACCATTGTTTCGAAACAATGGGTTCCGTTGTTTTGAAACAACGGTGTTGCTTCGAAACAACTTAAACCCCATGTGGGGACGAATCAACTTTGTTTCAAAATGATTGTTTCGAAACAATGCCGTCTGAACATGGCTGGGAAGATGTTATCGCATTTTTTTCCTCTGGGACCTTAACCTCTGTAGGCAAAGCAGTTGACTCTCTTATAAGATTTTGGCTTTTTGGCATTTCAAATGTTAAGAATAACCAATACTTGCTGAATAATAAACAATTATTTTGCTTTTCTCCAAACAAATCCCTAAGGACAAAGTTCCTATAATGGCATAAGATAGGTGTCAGTCCCTTACCTGGGGAAAAGCATTTTCAATGAGTGTTTCAGCGCAGAAGAACATAGGAATTGCTAACCAGGAGCTTACCAGTTGTCATCTTAATCAATTCTCCCGTCTCCAACAGTGTCGAATAACAGCTACTTCTGAGTAAAATAGAAGACCACCAGATTGGTTCTTTCTGGACCAACCTGGAAAAGATTCTTCCTAACATAGCTAGGGAGACACACCTAAAGGAATTTCTAAAGATACTTCAAAGATTAAAATGGCTTAATTCTATTTTCAATTCATAGGAAATATATTTCCCAACTGCATTTTTTTGCTCTGAAAATACTCCCTTTAGTTTTAAATCATTGAACCGCTTATTCCTGCCCCTGAATTAATGCACAAGGTAATTATGGAATAAAACCCTCATTCCAGAGTTAAATTGAAATGTAGCCTACTGTGACATCTCTATGTTTCAAAAGAGATGGAGTTGGATTCCACTTACCCTGTTCACAAATGAGAGGAAACCTGGAAAAGTGTTTAGAAGATCCCTGAGCTGTGAGAGTTCTTGTACAGTTCTAGGTCTGCCTGGAGGATCTGCAAGGCCAACTAAGGTGGAAGTCCTAATTAGTTACCCCCCCCCCCAAAAAAAAAAAGCCTGGGTTGGCTTGGTAAGTCTTCCTTTCATTGCAGCTGTCTTTCTCAAGGCTTGTGATTTTTGGGTTAGTTTCAGCATCATATGGTGCTGCATGCACACTACACTCTTCAGAATCCTTTAATTTGAAATTATATAGGCCAACTACACTCCTTCTATCATTTCAATGACTTCCATGGTGCTGCAGTTTGGAGGAATGTCAAAAGGACTGAGAATGGAATCAGTAGGACAACTGGGTGTCATGAAGAGGAATCCAATTCAATCTTTTCTGTTCATGCTGATTATGGTTAGTGCAGTGTGGAGTTAATTCTCATCCTGCTAGGAAAGAATGAGCCATTTTCCTGCCCTATCACCACCTTCATTCCCAATGGCCACTCTGGAAGACACAAGTGACCAGTCTAATCCATTATGCTATTGTTCAGCTGCTTGAGAAGAAGGCAGGAGAAGAATGAATCAGTGTTTGATGCAGTAAAGCTAAGGAATTTCTTTTACAAACCACAGCTAAAAATTGTGAGTGAACTTATTCAGAGCTACCAGTGGGATTTGAATGCCTAAATTCGAACTAAAATCATTAAGATTAAAAAATTCAGCTGCATACCTTGCGCTGAAAATCCAAACCTTGTGTTCTATATCATGGAGAAGCCAATACCTGCACCTTGATAATGGGCAGAAATTGAGACACATTTCCAAAACCCCCTTCTATTGTAAAGAATCACAGTGTCTCTTTGTTTCAGTCCTGAATTAAAAGGATCCCTAGTACCTCATGTGAAAGGTAAGAAAGAGTCTGAATTGAACAGGACTTAGGTGCTTCAATAGAAAAATAATTTGACATGGTTAGGAGACCCCAGAGTCACAGAGTTTTTCAACAGTTTTTTAGGTTGCCTGGAGCTCTTGAGAAGCCCTTTGCTCCTAAAGGATTAATTACTTACAAATCAAACTTAGAAACCAACTTCAATTGCTCTTGTATTTTGCCTCCTTGTTTTTGACGATTATATTAGTCATATTTACATTTGCTATGAGGTGCACATTACATTCAGCAGCTCCCTTTCATAGGAAAACTTTGAGGTATAGCTCCTTTCATAATATCCTTTGACCTATTTCATTGATGCTTCAATGGGCTATTTACAACCTCAGACTGGGAACTGTCCAATGTAGTTCAGGGGTGATGATGAGCATTTGGCAGGAATAATCACTAGGACTGGTTCCAAAGGGGTCTCATGTCAGTCTAGTCCAGCCACCTATGTAATCCCAGACTATTCCCGCTCTGGTCATGTGGGAGCTGGGCAGTTTTCCATTAGCAACACAATGCAATAGCTGTCTCCAATGAGAAAATTCAACTTTAGCGTTAGGCCCCTGTATGGTATAGGGCTACTTTTAAGAAATGTTGGATTAGGTGAACTCTGCCAGTGCATCTTAAAGTTCCTGAGGTCATGCCAATATGCAATTCACAGTTCAGAGCCTTTGAATTTGAAGCTGTTTGATTTTTATTCAAAAAAACTTTCAATTTTTCTTTGTTTAACAAATTTTCTTTTGTAAAGCTCATAGGGCAGATGCTGAGCCAATATGTTGCAGTTCCTTAAAACAGTTTATGACATTTTATGTTGCTTATAAAAGAAGCAATCTTATTAGGGATATATTTTCCATTTTGAAAATCATACTAATAAAGGCTGAAGGGTTTTCTGTTGGACAAGAGCTTTGTGGAATATCCCAGATTACTCATTATTAGAATTAGTAGAATCTCATCCTGCAGCTATCTGCCCACTGACAAAGTTCTCCTCACTCTGTCTTGTTGCTTATTCCTTTTCTTTGTTAGCTAAACTCTCTCACAGGACCCATTTCTCTTGGCTACTCATGGATGGAGATGTAGTAGCTGATGTTTCCCATTCATTTAATTACATATTCCATCTGAGCAACTGGGGCATGGAGGTGCAGAATCTACATGGAAAGATACATGTTACAAAGATTCTCTCTAACCTGGGCTGGATAAAGGGTCTCCATTCAGTCTGAAGTTGCAGGAGCTGGGCTATTTGAGGTTGCTTTACAGTTTACCCTTATGCCTTCATATAGCTGTAATATGGGTAATGCTAAACTACCTCAAAGAAAGTAAAAAAAAATCAACTTTTTCAGGCTAGGAATCAAGAACTTACCACTGGAATGTCATCTGATACCTTGCAGTATAGTTTTAAAGAAAACTAATCTTCAATACTGGACTATTTAATGAAAGAAAAATTATTACAGCACTAATAATACACTTCCCCGTCCATATAAAACTTGAGTGTTTGTGAAGTGCTTTGAAATGCTTCGATTAGAGGAAGTCTTGGACTATCCACCCTAGTACAATTATTCCTCTTTGACATGGAGGTAAACAGAGGCAAATTGTGCTGATGGTCAAACAGGAAGTGATTGGGAGACTCAGAAATAAATCCCAGTGGTTGAGATTACTCATGTCAAATGCTAACCTATATCTCTGGAACCCTGCTGTACACCAACCATTCCTAACTTCCAAATATGTCACTAACTTGAGAGTAGCACTTACATATGCTCATTCTGGAATATTTTTCATTTTGGTTTCATCATTTTCAGGTTACTTTGGGATAAAACTCTTCAGACCTAATTGTGAACAATGGTCAACAATGGAGAGTCATGCAATGCCCTTTAACTTCTTTTATTTGAAGGTATTTTTTCAGTGGCGGCTATTCAGACTTGAGCAGACTTAAACTCTCTTGTAGCTAAATCTGAATTCTATTAAGAATTGGCAAATTAAGGAAGTATGGGTTAGATGCATGGACTGTAAGGTG
>ML682276.1:82203-102478 GCA_007922195.1 Podocnemis expansa | reverse complement strand
AGAGGAGGAAAGTGTGTAGGTGATACATGAGCACAGCAGAGTGGAGGAATGCATGTGAGGAGGCTAAGATTATTGAGAAGTATGGATTATGTAGTACAATAATCAGCTATTCAGGTCCAGAGTCTCTCAAGGTATTTAGGTTTTAATTTCCATGCATATCCCAGGGTACAGTCTGACGTGCTGCGTCACCTTAGCTCTCCCTCCTGGGGTGTTTTTATACCGCTTTGGTAGTGAGCAAATCATCTCTCTGTGTGCTGATCACACCCAGCCACCAGCATGCAAAGTCACTCCCACTGAATACAGGAATGGTCTCACCAGCCATCCACAAATAGATGAGGGTTACATCCACATAACCCTCAGTTCCAGCCTTTCCCCCAGAGTCTTAGACCCTTCAGTAGCCCACTGAACTGTACAAGCTAGAAACTGGTTCCTAATTCCAAAACTGGGTAATGAATATGTACTGGCTCAATTGACCTGAGTGGAAGCCCATCATTCAAACACCCTAGTTTAGCTAAAACAAGGTTATTAATTAGAGGATAGATCTTAAGGCAAGTCTGAGATGGCTACAAAAGAAATAGAAAGATAGATGCACAAACTGATTCCTAAACTTTAATAGAGTTTAGGAAATTAGGACTTTGATAAAGCTTAAAATCAAAAAGTTTTCTCTCATCTAAGAGCTTTCAGCAGTCTGTACTGGCTGGAAACTCCTCCAGGCCTGGACACTTCTTTGGGTCACTGATGAGCTGCTTTTTTTTTTTTTTTGATCTTTCTGCTATGACAATGAGAGTCCTGGGGCACCATATAGACCAGGGGCAGCAATTTTTGCTGATCCCTGTGCCTGTCCTTCTTCCTTGACCCTCAGCTGGTGCCAGCAGCTCCCTCTGCTGAAAAAATGTGGCAGCTGCCTGAAAATTCAGCATCAGTCACAGGTGGAGTGGGAGCACTTCCCAGGGATGCCACAGAAAGGAGTTGCCTAGGATGACTTATTTTGGTGGTGTGCCTGGGAACAGGAGGTCCCCAGGCATGCCACAAAGAGAAGCAGCTCCTTTCAGGGTTTCCTAGGCATGCTGCAGAAAGAAGCTGTCTGGAGTGGCACCTTTGGGAAACATCACACTACAGAGAGGAGCACTCCAGGCAGTTTTATCCTGTGTCACATGGAGGCATAGTCACAGGGAGACCCCCTTGCATCCTGGTTGTATCCAGAGGAAACCATTCAGAGTGGCTTTTGGTGGCCTCAAGAGCAATTTTTGTGGCACTGCAGATGGTGCTGCGTGCCACTCTGAATGGGCTCGGGTGCCATTGTTGGCACATATGCTGGGGTTGCCTACCCCTGGTATAGACTAACAGATTTCTTTGGGCATAAGCTTTTGGGGGCTTCAACCTACTGCTATGAGTAGGCATGGAGGAGAGGTGGCCAGGGCATTTATTTCCGTCCTCCTTATGTCCTGGACTTCTTTATGGAGAAGTGTTTGTGGGATCACGGGGTCAGGCATTTCCCTGGGTACCGAGCTGCCAACCTTTTTTTCAGGTGAATTGTAAATTTGTTTACAGCTGTCCCAATGTGTGAATCTCCATTTTAAACCTACAATGACCTTTTAGCATCTAGCTGGCCTTCCAGTGTGCTTTTGTCTGTGAGAAAATGGCCTGAGGGCATTACTGAGAATCACAGTATAGTTCAGTAAGAATCAAAGGCAAAATCTTACAGCTCCGCATACAGTGTTGGTGAACAGGACAGTACAATGGCCTTTAGTAGATAATGTATTTTCAAATAATACCTTACAGGGCATGCTTTGTACAAATATATCATCACAATACAGAGTGGTGAACAGGGGTACACAGTGTCATATGAGGCGTCAGAGTGGGTTAAGGCCTAAATACCTTTGAAAGATCTGAATCGAAGATCAAAGTGAATCCTTAGACATTTCTGTCTGCACTGCTTTATCTGTAGCTGCAGAATGAAACTAAGGACTACTCTAATTTGCAGCTAAATGGACTTCAAAGATTCTTGGTTACAGTCAGAGGCTACTTGTGCAGTTCAGAAAAAGGAGAAAAGTAATATGAGATACTGCCAGGGGGACAGAACTAGATTAAGGAGTCATTTACTACCTAATTTAGGGTTCCCATTCACAGCAAAAGATTCCTTTCCACCACTCACTTCCCTCTGGCAAACAGATGGCAGAATAATGCCTCAAGCTCTAGCTGTTCATGGGTATATAGCAGAGATTGAAGTTTCTAGCTGTTTATAGTGCCATGAGAGCTTTCAGTCCCTTTATTCCATAATTTCTTACCCCAAGTAGGTACAGGTGACATAAGCAGAATCAGCTGTGTGAAAGTTAACATTTTCAAATTTGAATGCTTATAAAACTGGTATTTTTTCTTAGAAAGGGTATATTCCGGAGCCACTAAGAAAGCATTACAGGAAAACACAGGTAAATATACTTTTTTTTTTACAATTTTGTCCTTGTACTGTAGTCATATGAATGTATCTTATCAGCTACGGTATTTATATATCACCACAGTGTTTCCGGTTTACATCAGCCTTCTGGCCTTCCATTTATTTTCTTTTGTTCATTAAAACAAAGGCAAGGAAAGGAGTGGGGACAGGTCCTCCACAGACACAGAATGGGGACAGGTCTTTGACAGACACTGCCACTTCAACTCAGGTCACATAGAATCATAGGGTTGGAAGGGACCTCATAGGTCATCTAGTCCAACCCCCTGCCAGAGGCAGGACCACTCCCACTAAACCATCCCAGTCATGGTTTTGTCCAGCTGGGCCTTAAACACCTCCAAAGATGGAGACTCCACCACCTCCCTAGGCAGCTCATTCCAATGCTTCACCACTCGCCTAGTAAAAAAGTTTTTTCTAATATGCAGCCTTGACTCTCTGGTCTCTGCTCCACTGGCTATTCCTCATGATCCCCCTGAAGCAATGACTCTGCCTGAGGACCCCTTCACAGCAGTTGACGGTGCCCTTCATGATTTGACTGCTACTACTGGGATGATTTAGTGGGAGTAGTCCTGCTTTCTTCTGGGGTTAGACTAGATAGCCTCATGAAATACCTTCCAGGGCTAATATTTTATGATGCTACACCCCTAACCCCAAGGCACGGATTCACTGGATGCCATGGGACCCTGCTCTTTAAAACCCCAACAAGGTTACAGTCAATGTTCCCTCTAAGGTTTGGCGGCTTGTGTGCAAAATTTTCAACCCGTGTACAGAACTTTTTCTGAATAAAATTTTTGTGCAAATTCATGTGATGGAAATTATTGAAAAGTATAGAATAATGAAAAATTAATATGTTATTTAAAATAGTTGTTATTAATAATTTGAATGTATTCTATGCTTATGTGACATGTCTCATCAATTCTTCAGTACTGTTCATGTGCCTTTGTCGGTTTTCCAGAACGAATAAGCACATAAAAGAGTGAAAACAGCTAACTTGCCTCTTGTTTTCATTTTGCACAGCAGCCCATTTTACAATTTTAAAAAAATTGTCTGAAATTGTTTCCAATCAGTTCAAATGTGTCCCTTTATTTGTTTTACTTAATTGGTCACTAATAGTAATTTTAATCATGGCACACTCTATTTTCCTTCATTTTATCAGTGTTTGCTATATATTTTTTCCCCAATTTAGCCCTTCTCTAAGCAGCAAGAGGCCAAAAGTTAAAAAACTGAATACAGGACTTGAACCTATGATCCTGATATTATAACTCTGCTGAGCTACCAATTGAGCTATAGATAAAGCAGCCTTTTTTTTTTTTTAAAAAAAGCTTCTAGGAATAAAAGCTAACTGTGTACTCCGCTGCCCCTTGATAATTTTTCCCTTCCCTATAAACTGCTCTTTGTTTTTTGTTTGTTTGTTTGTTCAACATTCTACTTATCAAAAATAAAAAGCTGGACAATCACCTGTTTTTAGAATGCCTGGGGGAGGAAGGACATGAAGGTAAAAAGGAGCCCTTGGATAGCTCAGGAATAGCAACTGCAACCCTGCCCCCCCCCAGCTGATCCTCAGCTGATCCTCAGGCCTGCCCCCTGCCCAGCTTCAGCCGCTCTCCCAGGCTGCCCCCTCCCCCAGCTGATCCTTGGCCATGGTTCAGGACTGCCCCCCCCTTCCAATCCTCAGCCACTTTGCCAGCCTGAACCGCCCCCCAGCCCCAGGCCGATCCTGAGCTGCTCTGCTGGCATGGCCCTGCCTGGCCCCGGCCCTGCTATCCCCCAGCCAATCCTCTGCTGCTTTGCCAGCCTGGCCCTAGCCCCCCCACCGCTGCTCAGCTGGCCCAGCCCAGCCCCGGTTCCCCCCACCCTGGCCGATCCTCCGCGGCTTTGTCTGCCTCGCCCTGCCTGGCCCTGGCCCTGCTCCCTCCCCCTGGCCAATCGTCAGCCGCTCTGCTGGCGTGCCCAGCCAATCGTGGGCTGTGCTTCTGGCTTGGCCCTCCCTGTGTGTGGGAACAGGACAGCCCTGCGCGGGGAGGGTTTTTTGGTGTGCAGCCGCGCAGCCGCACACCTTAGAGGGAACGTAGGTTACAGTTAACTTTTGAGGGTGGCATTCCTGAATTTCTTCACTCTTTTACTTCAAACCCATAGTCTTTTGACTTCCTCCATTCAGGATATTGTAGTTCATGCATTTGTCATGACTGCCATTTATGCTGTAACACAGGAGAGTCATTCTCCTGTAGAAAGACCTGTGTCCCAGGAATGGGCTGTGCCCCCTGGTCCCAGACCCTGCTCCTGATCCAGAGTTGGGGCCCTGACTCCTGCCGCTGCCAGCCTGGCCACCCAATCTCCAGCCCCAGCTACCAGTCAGGAAAAGCAGGCCCCTGCTGTGGCCGGCCTGGACCCGGACCCAGACCCAGACACCCAGCCAGGGAAGGGGACGGGAGGGATAGGGGGAGTGCCAGCTGTTGGGGCACTGGTGCTGGGCCTCAGGGCACATGCCCATGTGCCAGGCGCCAGCGACACCCCTGCTGTAACATGTTACTTTGCAATGACCTGCACTCTGAATCTAGATGCTCGTTCACTCTCTGTGTCTAAAACTGGTTTCTTTATAGAATTTTCTTGATAAAAATGTTTATATCCTTGCAAAAAATGCATTTTATTGGTGCAAAGTTAAAGCTGTGAAATGACAGACCTAAAAATGTCCTGATCCCACCTCAACCCTACTTCTGTTTTACCTGTACATTTAAATGAGCCCTTCGATATATGATTGCAAAACATAAACACATAACACATATATGTATCAAAGAACAGGTCTATATTGCAAAGGTAGGCTGATCGAATGTGGCTTCTGTTGACCACATAATGCATACGTCTCCTCTACCGCTTCTGTTCTGCCAACCTTACTCACCATGCCCCAAATGCATTCCAACCTGGTGAAGACCTGATGTGTTGGATCCCATTGGTCTGCATGGAAAAAACTCTATTCTGGCTCAGGTCCAATCCACCAAGAGAGATTTGGATATCTATAAGAAGCGATTTCATGGCATGTTGGAGAAGGGGTATGGCAGGAGTGTGCTGTATTAAAGTCAAGCAACTGTGGCAGATGTATCAGAAAACACGGGAGGCGAACAATCACTGACTTTTCACCAAAGACATGCTACTTTTACAAGGAGCTGCATGTGATTCTCAGCAGTTACCCTGCCCCCCAAACACTCTGGACTTCCAGTGCAGAGCAGATACCTCAGCAGATCTGACTGGAGGCTGAGGGATAATGAGTCTGTGGATGAGGAAGAGGAGGCCGAGGAGAAGGGGAAACAAAGGTTGGTCTCAAATCTAGCTGAAAGTCAGGAATTCTCTGTTATGCTGGAGCAGCCCAGCTGGATGCAGGGAACTGTGACTGACTTAGATGCCTGGCAAGGCACATCTCAGGAGTATGTAATCTAAATCATACATCTGGAGCTATATAGCCCATGCACATTCAGGTTAAAGCCAAAAAAAAAGGTTGTGTGGTATGGTGGGGATGGGGTTCCTCACTGGAGGCCCGGTCAAGCAGAGGGTTCCCCGAAAAAGACTATGGCTATGTTCACACGTAAACTGTTATTTTGAAATAAAGTCCTTATTTCAAAATAAGTTAATTCGAATTAAGGGAAAACCTGCTATTGAAATGGCTGTTATTTCAAAATAGTTATTTTGAAATATGGCCATTGGGACATGTTGTTTTGAAACGGCTGTTGTTTCAAAATAAAACTCTCAACTGAACACAACCTATGTGTTATTCTTTTGCCAGCCTGAGATGGCAGCAGCAAAGGTTTCGGTTCCCAAACAGTATTACAACACCAACTGTCTCAAGTCCACATGTAGTCTCCTGGGAATTCATACACTATTCCCTGAGTGCCCAGAAGGCCAATACTCCCTCTCTTACAAGCACAGTCTGAGTGTAGTATATAAACCTTTCAATAATAGTAATAATTATATACAACAAATAGAAAAGGAAACTATCAATAACCTGCACTGATTTGGGAAAGACAGTGCAGGGTTCACAGAAGTGATAAGGCACCCCACCCCACTGTACATAGAATGTGTCCATCATTTATCCCTTACGCCCATGCTGACCATCATAGTTTTAAAGTCAACCTCTGGGGAGCCCATTCAGTCACCTCCAGTTGTCCTCAGCCACCTCTGAGTCTGACTGAGTTGGAATGATTAAAGGTCTGGACAATTTGACTTACAGGGGAATATAGAGAGAGCTGGGTTTGTTTGGTGTGGAAAAAAGAAAGCTGAGTGATGACATAACTGTTGTCAAGTACCTAAAGGATTGTAAAAGAAGGAGGGAGAAAAATTACTCACCTTGACTGCTGAAAATGGGACCAGAAACAATGGGCTTAAATTACAGCAAGGGAAGTTTAGGTTGGACATTAGGAAGAAATTGCTAACTGTCAGGGTGATTAACCTCTGCAATAAATTGCCTAGGGAGATTTGCAATAACCATCTCTGGGAAGTTTTAAGAGCGGGATAGACAAAAAAATCTGTCACCCATGCTAAAATGTGCCTCTTTGTAACTGCCAAACTTCAGTTTTTCCCATGAGTTAGTGCAGGGTTCTGCAAACTGTGGCTCCAGATCTGCATGCAGCTCTTTGTCTGCTGCCTTGTGGCTCCAGGCCCTGCCCCCTGCCACCACCAGTGACCCTGCAAGCTGCCTGCTCCCCAGTTCTAGCTCTCCCGCACACAGTGAGGGACCCTCTGGACAGCCTGCTCCTGGCTCCAGGCCCCTCCTGACAACAGGGAGCCCTGGGGGAAGCCTGCACCAGGCTCTGGGCACCCCCTGCCACCAGGGGACCCAGTGGGGAGACTGCTCCTGGTCATGGGATCCCTCTTTGGGGGTTCCTGTGGGGTGCCCTCTCCTGGTTCCCCCTCCCTCCCTGCCATGGGACACTGCGGCAGAAGCCCTGGCCCAGTTTCCCTCACCAGGAGGCTACACAGATTGTGTCTCTTGAAACACTTGGTAACTGAAAGAACTTTTTAAAATGGCTCTTATCTTTTGGGTAGCCAACCCCTGACTACTGTAACAGCTTCATCTCTGTTCTGGCTTTCTGTTTCATCTTCTACCATTTGTCTCCCTGGGTCAGGAGAATGATGAAGTATGTGCAAAGTGCGAGGATGGTGGGAACTTGATCTGCTGCGATGGCTGCCCCAGAGCTTTCCACCTGGACTGCCTCCAACCCCCACTGACAGAAGTTCCCAGGTAATAACAGCATCCCCAGATACACCCCTTACTTCACCATCACCCCACCAGCTCACCTTTAACCAGATTTCAAATATAAACAAAACCAAAATGTCTGAAATCTATGAAGGGTTCAGTCTTCCTGGAGAGGCAGGAGCTTCACGTACATGTCTAGATGAGACCTGAGGCAGGTCCTTACCTGGCGTAGGTCAATGTAGTGTCACTGAAGTCCACTGTTGTTCACAAAATTGACCACTAGCCAGTATTGTTGCTTTATGCAACAGTGACTAATGAGTTGCATAGCCAAAGAGATCCCTTGGCTCTAATTGAAAGCACGACTCTGTAGAATGCAGGTTAGCTTTGCTTTCTGGTTTATCCTGTTGCCCAAAATCATTTGCATATTTATTTCTCACCTTCTGATTCTGGACAGGGGGACATGGAGGTGCATCTTTTGCTCAGATGGGAAAGTGATGCAGGACCAGCGTATCGATGAGGAGCAGGCCAGAGATCCACCGCTGGAGGCACAGGTATAGTTAGGAACTATGATTCACCAACCCTGGCCACTCCCAACCAGGGCCATAGCGAGACCTGATGTTCTGACCAAGCCTGTGAGTCATCCAGGTGGGCCTGGACCAGTTTCTACTTCCAGTCAAGTGTCAAGTTCAGAAGCGCAGATGCTCCAGTTTCTAGGTAGCTTTTCTTGCACCTAGCAACTGGAGCACTGGGCAGCTTTTGCCTTTTTCCTTCCTTAACATCTGGCTTCTGGTCATGTAGCTGAAAGCAGGATGTTCAGGCAAGCAGCTGAAAGCTGCCTAAATCCTGAGATGCTTTGATTGCTGTACAAGCAGAGCATCAGCAAAATAGGTGGGTCTGCTTTTAAAAATGCTGTTGTGGTCCCACCCAGGTCACCTTGTAGCTTAGCCTCTGCTTTCAAGCAGCCCACCCCCCCAGCCCAAATAATATCCCCAAGCTGCTTTTCTCCTCCTCCTGTTTTGTTCTAGGTGCTTTGGGGATTTCCCTGCCTTGTATATTATGTAAGAGGTTATCCTCCTATCTCCCTTCTACTTACCCCTGAGACCTACACAGGAAGCGGGGGGAGGAGGGGCAGGCAAAATTGTGTTTATAGTCAATTCAAGTAGTTCTCTTTCCTACCATTCTCTTTCTCATATCGAGTATGCTCATCACCTGAGTGGGTTTATTCAAATAAGGTGAAATTATGTTTACTACTTAATTTTACTCACAGAAATACAAAGCTCATGCAAACAAGGAGGCCCTTGCCCCCATCATTGGTAGCAGAAAGGATGAGGCAGCATGACAAATGTTCACTCAAGAAAAGGCCCCTGCCCCTGGTAAGCTGGAACTCACCTGCCCCTGGTAAGCTGGAACTCACCTGGAGTTTCCAATGTGCATCAGCCACTCCTCACTTCCATTCACACTGCCCAACCCCACAGCTCCCTGCTGAGCTGCAGGCTGTGTGTGGTGTCCACCACTCACAGAATCCTAGAAGATGGCTGGAAGGGACCTCATGATGTTGACAGTTCCAACCCCCTGTTAAAAGCAGGACTACTCCCATTAAATCATCCCAGCCAGAGTTTTATCCAACAGAGTCTTAAAAGTTTCCAAAGATGGAGATTCCACGACCTCCCTTGGCAACCCATTTGAGTGCTTCACCATCCTTCTATGGAGAGAGCATTTTCTAATAGCCAGCCTGGACCTCTCCAGTTGCAGCTTGAAACCTTTGCTCCTTGTTCTGTCCTCTGTCACCACTGAGAATAGCCTTGCTCCCTCTTCTTCAGAACAACCCTTCAAGGAGTTGAATCTCTCCTCAGTCTTTTCTTCTGCAAACTAAATAAACCAAGTTCCTTCAATCTCTCCTCGTAAGTCATGTGTCCCAGCCCCCTAATCATTTTCGCTGCCTTCTGCTGACTTCTTTCTAATTTGTCCACATTTGGCTTTGTATTGGGGAGCCCAAAACTGAACACAGTATTCCAGATGTGACCTCATCAGTGCTAAGCAGAGGAGAATAATCACATCCCTTGGTCTGCTGGCAACTCTCCTGCTGATGCAGCCCAATATGCCATTGGCCTTTTTGGCAACAAGAGCACACTTGACTCATATCCGGCACCCCATGCACCATAACCCCAAGGTTCTTTTCTACAAAGTTGCTACTTAGCCAGTCGCTCCCCAGCCTGTAGCAGTCCATGGGATTTTCCTGTGTTAAGTACAGGATTTAGCACTTGTCCTTGCTGAGCCTCATGAGATTTCATTTGGCCCAAAGTTCCAGTTTGTCTAGGTCTCCTGAATCTTATCTCCGCCCTTCAGTGTGTTTACCATTCCCCCCAGCTTGGTGTGATCTGGAAATTTACTGAGGGAACAATCTATTCTGTCATTCAGATCATTAATGAAGATGTTGAATGCAATGTGTTGTGGGGCACTCTGCTTGTTACTGGTTGCCAATTAGATTTTGAGGTATTGATCTATAGCCTGAGCCTCATGATCTAGCCAGCTTCTATTCACCTTGCATTCCATTCCTCAAAAATACACTTTCTTAATTTGCTGACAAAATGCTGTGGGAAATCATATACAAATTTTTGCTAAAGTCAAGGTATATTGTGTTGACAGTTATTTTCACATCCACAAAGCCAGTCTCCACATCATAGAAGGCAATCAGGCTGGCCAGTCATGATTTGCCCTTGGCAAATGCATGCTGACTCTTCCTGATCACCCTGTCTTCCTCCAAGTCTTTCAGAATGGATTCTTTGAGCAGCTGCTCCATGATTTTTCCAGGGATTGAGGTGAGGCTGATTGGTCCTTGCATCCTTCTTCCCTTTCTTGAAGATAGGTACTAAATTTGCCTTTTCCAATCATCCAGGACCTCCCCCGATCTCCATGAGTTTTCTAAGATAATGGCCAGTGGCTCTGCAATCACATCAGCCTCTCTCTCAGCATCCTCACAGGGAATTCATCTGGCCCTGTAGACCTGTGCACCTTCAACTTCTTTAAGTAGTCCCTAACCTGACCTTCCAACACTGAGAACCCCTCTCCTCCTCTTCATTCTGTGTTGCCCTTTGCAGTAGTCTGGGAGCTGACCCTGGCTGTGAAGACTGAAAAAGCATTGAGTACTTCAGCTTTTTATGCATCATTCACCACTAGGATACCTGCACCATTCAGAAAGGGACCCACACCATCCTTGATCCTCTTCTTGTTACTGACATACTTGTAGAACCCCTTCCATGTTACCGTTCATATCCCTTGCTAGCCGGAACTCCAGTTGTCCTTTGGCCTTCTTGATTTTACCCCTGCAGGCCCAAGCAATATCATTATACTCCTCCCTAATAATCCGTCCAAGGTTGCACTTCATGTAAGCTTGCCTTTTATGTTTCAGCTCACCATAGGCTATGTTCACACACAAAGTGCTTGTTTCAAAACAAGACATTTGGAAACAAGCCGTTTCAAAATAAAGTGTTATTTCGAAACACCTTATTTCAAAAGACAAAAAAGTGTCCTCGAAATAAGGGAAACGAAATGGCATGTCCACAGTGTGAACATGCTATTTCGCTTTAGGGGTGCGGGGGTGGGGGGGCTGCAGACCCCCGCGGGGTGAGAGGAGCCGGCAGGCTCACCCTGCCAGGGTATGCAGGGGACTGCAGACCCTGGCAGGGTGAGTGCAGCCGGGTGCTTCACCCCGCCGGGGTCTGCAGTCCAGACACCCACGGGGTGAAGCGCCCGGCTGCACTCACCCTGTGGGGTCTGCAGTCCCCTGCAGACACTCACGGGGTGAAGTGCCCCGCTGCACCTCACTGGGTGGGGGTCTCCAGTACCGCTCTGCTGGCCAGGGGACACCCCTCAGCACCCTGGCTAGGGTGCTGAGGGTTCCCTGGCAAGGGTGCTGAGGGGGTGGCCCTTAGTCCCAGGGTGCTTAGCACCCTGGGAGGAAGGTCAAATGTTGTTTAGGAACAGTTTGTTCCAAAACAACATGTCCCGATGGGATTGTTTTGAAAGGGAAGGAGGTTTAAGCCCTTTCGAAATACCGGCTCCAGTTTCGAAACAAGGGAACCGAAGTACGTTGTGTGGACATGCTGTTTCTTATTTCGAAACAACTAAAAAAAAGATCCAGGCAGGCAGAAAGGTGTGAACGGGTGTGGAACTACTTCCAGAGAAGAAGACACTAAAGATTAGGACTGTTCAGTTTAGAAAAGAGATGATTGAGCGATGAATGAGTGACATCTCTATTACAATAATTAATTAAGTGAAACAACGAGAAGTATTTACTGGTATGTGTTCTTGTCCACAATACAGGAAACAGGGGTCACTTAAGGAAATTAATAGGCTTAATATGAAAAAGAGAAAGTACTTTTTCATATAACATGCAATTAACCTGTGTAACTCATTGCCAGAGGATGCTAGAAGGTGCAACTGGGTTCAAAAAAAGAATGGGATCAGTTCATGGAGGGTAAATCCATCACCAGCTTGTAGCAGAATGTAAGTTTTTTCTTCCCTGGCACTTGAGCCCTAAGGGGCAATGGAGTGGAACCACCTGGGAAGCCTGCAGGACAGAGGGCTAATGAGGAGAGCTGGCTGACTCCCTCCGCCAAGACCTAGGAGGGAAGCTGACTGGGAAGTGGCTAGAAGTGGCAGTTTGAGCCATAGACTGCTGGAGAGGGGGCAAATGGCAATCTTGGAGAGTGTGTGGAAGCCTCCAGGGAATGGGGCTGCCTGGTGTAAGGGTTGGAAGTGTGAGGCTCCTGTGCCTGACCAAAGATGGCATGTTGCTGGTGGAGGGACACGTAGAAAGAGCACTGTGGGGTGCATTCCATGGACATTTGGTAGTGTTTGTGGACACAGAAGGAATGAGCCAAGGGAGTGAGTGCAGGACCCCATTACAAGCTATCAGGTGGATACAAAAGTTGGTCAGACAGCACAGTGGAGTAGGTACCACTGCTCTGACCGAGGGTGGCCATTCAGGAGACCTAAGCGCACCTGTAGAGAACTGACAATCACAGGTCTACAGGCAGGGGCTGAGATGCCTGCTTCAGTGGGACTAACTAATGACAACTTCTGTTTGTGCCCAGAGTACTCTGAATGGTGAGAGTGCAGCTGGAGACAAGGAGAAAATTCTGACCAAAGAACCTGTGCCAGTATCCGATGCCTCTTTCACCTCCCAACAACCTCTGCCCCCCATACCTTCCTGCTCACCTGTACTAGTGACAATGCCAACCTCCCCTCTCCAGCCACTGCAGAGTCTGGACGCGGAGAGACTGCTGGTTTGTAACTCTGCTTTCCATGTGATTTTAAACTGCCTTTCACCTCAGGGCCTTTAGAACCCTGGTGTGCTCAGAGGTTGGATGCAGAGAGTACCTTAAGCGCATCTGAGCTGGCTAGAGACACGTTAAACATATCTCTGGCAGCACAAAGCTACCTCAAAATACTGCAGGGATTTGCAACTGCAGTGCTCAGAGTGGGAGGTGTGGGGTTGGAGTGTGTCCCCTGTAAAGCAGAATGGGGAGGAAATGGCCAGCGATGAGGAAGGGGACAGTGGCACCTAAATGAGGGGAGTGAGGAGGGGCGGTCATTTCCCACATCCCCAAGGGATGCAGCAGGCCCTGTGACTGAGTTAGCATGTGAATAAAATCCAAAGCCTTCATCTCCCTTTGCACAGGAATTGCCAGTTGATGAGAGGTACGGAGTCCGTATGAGAGAAGGAGGACACCTGATGGATGGGAAGCTAAGCTCTCTGGACCCAGCTGTTTCCAGTTCTGGAGGGTCAGTAGAACATTTGATGCTTTAGATCCCTGGTTGCACTCAGTACTCTGGTACTTTTGAACTAGTGCTCTTCCAACCCCTGACACATATGCTGTGCTCAATTCGGGGATCTGGCCAGCTTTTAGAAGCTGAGGGCTACTGGCTTTCCGTCAAAGAGGAGAATGAGATTCCTTTTAATTTTAAATCCTTCGCACATATCAAGCTGGCTCCTTTGTCTCACCTGCCTTGTGTGATACCAAATCTCAGTGCATACAAAGGCTACCCTTGATTTTTCTAGACTGCAGGATGATGCTTTTATTAGGCTCCATAATCTTTATCTTCTGTTTCAGGGAAATCTTGCTGTGGAAGTCCCTCTCTAGCAGCCCCAGACTCAGTGCCGTGGAGGAAGGAGTGACCTCAGATAACCCTGCACTAAGAGCCATGAATGCATGTAGAGTCACAAGCTCTTCTTCCATGGTGAGTGGGGAAATCTAGGTGACTTTTTTACTGATATTCAGCAATGAGAGTGTGTTATGAATTCCTCCACCCAGACACTGTTTGTAATGATGTTAGAGGACTGGAGCTCAAGTTGCACTCCCGAATGTCTACTGCTTACCATAAAAGCAAGCAAGAGTCCTGTGGCACCTTATAGACTAAGATTTCTTTGGGTGTAAGCTTTCATGAGCTCCAACCAACTTCATCAGATGCAATGTGCGGTACTCACCATACCTCAAAGTTCTGTTACAGTGGCCCAGTAGGCCCCAATCCATATATCCCCCTTCTGTGGAAAGTCCCTGTTCTGGTAGATCCCTCTCAGCTGCAGGAGGTCTCTGGCCTTTGGCCACACTTCTGCAGTCCAGGAGGGGTCCCAGGCCCACCCACATTTCCAGACCCCATCCCAGGAACCCTGTATGCCTGACTTCCGGCATTGCCTCAACCCCCTTGGTGCTGCTTCCCTGAACCCCCCACCTTCATCTTTTCCTTGACTCCTACCAAACCCCAACAGTTTTGGAGATCTTCTCCCCTTCTCATGGGCTTTCCACGAGCATTTCTCCCTAAGCCCCAGGCTCAATCCCTCCACAGAGCCCTGCAGCCCGTGGAGCTGCCCAAAGTGCTGACCCCACAGCTCCTGAGCAGCAAGGTCCTGCTCCTTCCAGCATCCAAGGGAGAATACCCCTGGTTTGACTCTGAGGCCAGCTTTCTACCTTGCCCTGGGCCCTGATTGGCCCAGCAGCCCCTCTGATGGATTGCCTGCTTCTGCTGTGCCCTCTTTAACCCTTTCCAGGCCAGTGTGGGGCAGCTGCCCCATCACAGAGTGTCAGTGGGAAGAGCCTCTTCCAGCAGATGCTTTGCCCTTCTGTATCCACTTGCATCAAAGATTCAAAGCACTTTACAGACACAAATGCACTCCCAGTATCACAGGAGGTAGGTAAGTTCTCCTCTTTTACAGATGATGAAAAGGAGGCAGAGAGAAGTTGTCCTCCACCCACATGTCACCAGATCTGTGAGGAAGAGAGCCAAATTCACACAACTCACAGCCCTATGCTTTAACTACAAGGCCATCCTTCGTAGCTGAGCCACATCTTCTGTAAAGCCCCATACGCATGCCTAGGGCTAATTAACGTGTGAATGATAATGGTAATGAGAGGCAGTGCTCCGCAGAACTGAGGACACCGCACCAGGGCCATCTAGTTAAGGGATGGTCCCTTCAACCTGGTGTAGTCTGGAGGTCAAATTTTCAAAAGCTCCTTTGAGACCATTCCCTGAGAAGGACTCTTTTCAGCACATCACATTGTAGCCGCCACCACACTCACTAGCCACCTCAGTGACTACAAGGAAGACGCAGTCAGTCACCTAGCCAGAATTCATTCCCAGACCTTCAGTTGGGCAGGAGGAGAAGGGATCAGCATGTTAATCCAAGCAATGGAAGAAAAATCATGACTGTCACAACTTTGCTCCAGCTTAGGTTCTTGTGAAGCTGGTGCTGCCTTGTTCCCAGTTGTTAAGAAGCTGCCAAGCTAACTTTGTGTAGCAATTGGTTTCTTTAATTCCCCTTAACAGACAAGTTTGGCTGGACTTGATTCTCTTCTTGGTCGCTGTAGGCTTGTTTTGGTACAACTCCACTGATGGATTAGTCCACCCTAAACCAGAGTAACTGGGCACAGACTCAAACCCATTGTATCTAACACACCACTTTCCTGTTGGGAAACTGAGCAGTCTGGCCATGTTCTGATTCCAGGTGGAGGGAGAGTCTGCTGGGAATGAACCGATCCTGAATGGAGAAGAGTTGGACCTCGTGCTGGAGGAGGTAACAAAGCATTTCATTTTCTCTGCTCTCCAATTTGATTTTATGCAGGAAAATAGTCCACGGTCTGCACAGAACAGATCCTGCAGATTCTGGAATAACCAGTGCTCCGCTCATCTCTGTTTGCCAAATCTCCCCAACCAATCCAGTCCTAAGGGCAGCTGGGTACAAGTGCTAAGAAAGTGAAACACCTTTAAGGGTTTGTCCACGTTGCCCAGATGTGTTATTTCGAAACAACGGTTGTTTTGAAATAACTGTCTGACCTTCCTCCCAGGGTGCACAGCACGCTAGGGAACAGGAACTTCCTGTTAGGGTGTGCCTGTGAGGCAATGTGGCCACAGCCTTTGCAGCCATGGCATCCCAGGCAGGTACAGCTGCCGGGGGGCAACGGAGGGCCCCTGTGTGGACCCCCAAGGAGGGGCAGTGCCTCCTCGGGATCTGGCAGAGGCCAGAGATCACGTCCTGGTTCCGGGCCTCACACTGGAACCAGGACATATACTCGGACACTGCAGCAGCAATGTCCAAGGTGGGCCACCCCTGGACCACCGAGCAGGTCCGCAGTAAAATAAAAACGCTGCAGCAGGACCATGCTCAGACACGGGAGGCCCGGGACCTCCAGAGGGCAGGGAGCTCCACCACCTGCCCATACTTTGATAAGCTCCATGCATTCCTGGGTCCAGAGCCCAGCGGTCTCCCCGCTGAGGCTCTGGACACAGAAGTCCATCGGAGCCTCTCGTCGGGCCCAGAGGCACTGGGGTCGGATGTCTCTATTGGGGGGCCTCCAGCTGCAGCACCACCAGCGGCGGAGGCCACCCCGAGCAGACTGGACCTGCTTGCTGGCCCGGAGGCACTGAGCAGCCCGGAGGACCAGGGGCCCACCACCATCTCGGCCCCTGGGTCCAAGAGGGAGCCCGGGACATCACGCTGGACCTCTGGAGCCTTCATGGGTAAGTATTCCCCTCCCAGTGTGGCACACATGGCTGGGCCTGTCCAGCAGGTCACGGGCAGCGAGGGGGCCAGGGCCGGGCACCGGGACAGGTAAGGCACAGGGTTGGCAGGTGCAGAGGCCCCCCCCCCACAGCCACAGGTCCCACAGAGACAGGTGGCACCAAGGTCACAGGCCCTTGTGTGCCTGGGGGCGGTGAACAGGGGCTGGCTGTTAAAGATTCAGCCGCATCTTGGGTGGGGTGGAGAGCATGCAGGCCACACCACTGGCAAATGGCCTTGGGAGACCCCCTAGAGCAAGGCGTGGGTGAGTCCAGCTCACCCTCATGGGCACCACTAGCATGTGTGCCTCCAGGGTCTGGTTCCCAGATGTCTGGGAAAAGGAGAACATGGTCCCCTTATTACTGTCCTGTTCTTTTTATCCTCACATTTTCTCTGTCTGGCAGGCAGTTTAAAATACAGGAGTTTGTCAGGCTTTTTACTGTAGGGGTAGAATCATAGAATCTTAGGGTTGGAAGGGACCTCATAGGTCATCTAGTCCAACCCCCTGCCAGAGGCAGGTCCACTCCCACTAAACCATCCCTGTCATGGTTTTGTCCAGCCGGGCCTTAAACACCTCCAGAGATGAAGACTCCACCACCTCCCTAGGCAGCTCATTCCAAGGCTTCACCACTCTCCTAGTAAAAAAGTTTTTTCTAATGTCCAGCCTCGACCTCCCTAATCGCAAGTTGAGACCGTTGCTCCTCGTTCTGTCCTCTGCTATTACCGAGAACAGTCGAGCTCCATCTTCCTTAGAGCATCACTTGAAGTAGTTGAAGGTTGCTATCAAATCCCCCCTCAATCTTCTCTCCTGCAGACTAAATGGCTGTGTTCTCACACAGTGGGTTATTTCAATACGGTTGTTTCGAAACAACCGTATATCGAAATAACCCTTATTTCGAAACAACAAAATGTTAATTCGAAATAAGGAAAAAAATGGGAATCGAAATAGCAGGTTCACACTGTGAACTTGCTATTTCGGTACCTGGTTCAGGGGGTTGCAGCCCCCTGGGGGTGAGCCGCTGCGGCAGCTCACCCTGCAACCCCAGAAAGGGGGCTGCAGCCCCTGAAAGGGGGGTGCAGCTCCCGGCGGGCGGGGGGGGGCGAGCGGCTGCGGGACGCTGGAGCCTGCCGCCAGAGCTGCCTCCAAACCCCGCCATGGGGTCGGGGGCGCCGGGCTCAGCTGGCAGTCCGGGCTGCTCCCCCGACCCTGCCAGCGAGTCGCGGGTGCAGGGCTCAGCCAGCAGCCCGGGTTGCTCCCCCGACACAGCCAGCACCCTCCTCTGAACTCTCTCTAGCATGTCCCTGTCCTTTTTGTAGTGGGGAACCCAAAACTGAACACAGTATTCTAGATGTGGCCTCACCAGTGCCGAATAGAGGGGAATGATCACATCCCTTGATCTGCTGCTAATACTTCTTTTCATGCAGCCCAGTATGCCATTGGCCTTTTTGACAGCAAGAGCACACTGCTGACTCATATCTAGCTTCCCATCCACCATGACCACCAGGTCCTTTTCTACACTGCTGCTACTTAGCTGAATGTTTCCCAGCCTGTAGCAGTGCATGGGGTTTTTCCGTCCCAAGTGCAGGATTTTACACTTGTCCTTATTGAACTTCATAAGATTTCTATTGGCCCATTGTTCCAATTTATCTAGGTCTCCCTGAATTCTGTCCTTGCCCTCCAATGTGTCTACTGTTCCCCCCAGCTTGGTGTCATCCGCAAACTTACTGAGAGTGCAGTCTATTCCATCATCGAGATCATTGATGAAAATGTTGAACAGAACTGGCCCCAGGACCAACCCCTGGGGCACACCGCTCATGACTGGTTGCCAGCTAGACATGGAACCATTGATTCCTACACACTGAAACCGTTGATCTAGCCAGGTTTCTATCCACCTTATAGTCCACCTATCCAACCCGTACTTCCTTAATTTGCCAATGAGAATCCTGTGGGAAACTGTATCAAAAGCCTTGCTAAAATCAAGGTATGTCACATCAGCGGTTCTTCCTGCATCCAGAAAACCAGTCATCTGATCATTGAAGGAAATGAGATTGGTCAGACATGATTTCCCCTTGGTAAATCCATGCTGACTGTTCCTGATTACTTTACTTTCCTGGAATGCCATAGCATACTGATTTGTCCAGGAAAGTGTCCCAGGGCATCCTAAACACTGATGACTACCACAGCCAGACAACATTTTTGCCCAGTGTCCTCCAATGTCCTCCGTTGGTTACCGTCCTGGCCTCCTTCCGAGGCTTTGAGGGCCGGTAGCCCTACCCCAGGGCAATGTCCCATGGGATCTTGGGACCTGCTGACAGTCAGGGAGAGGTGTGTGCACGCAGACAGGGCCAGCAGGTGGCAGGAGCCAACTGTGTTTTCTGCTTTCCTCTGCCATGTTGCCCAGCTGCTCACCTTGCTGAACTACCAGCCCGACGCCTGAGCCCCAGAGCATCCCAGCAGCGGAGGAGGGTCCCCCAGTCGCACGCCGAGCTCCTCGAGAGCCTTGAGGAGCTCAGGAAATGAATGGAGGCATCCACCCAGGCCTGGTGCCGCAAGCTGGTGCAGCAGCAGGACGCCGCCCTCCGGGTCCTTGACTGGGTCACCGTGGCAGATGACCGGCTCGCCACAGCTGTGGAGCGCCTCGCTGACCAGCTGCCAGCCGCCATCCGGGAGCTGGTCGACAGGATGGCCCTGCCAGGGCGCACCAAGTGTTCGCTGCCTGGCCCTCCCCGGAGGCGACAACGGCTAGAGGGTGGCTGTGGGCACGGGCGGGGTACGCCACCCCCACCCCCGGACCCTCCCACAGGCCATGCCTGATCTCCCTCCTGCCCCCCCAGACTCTTTCACCCCCTTCCCCTTCCAAGTTGCTGCCCCCTCCCAGCACTCCCCAGAGTCCCCCTTTCCCTTCCACATTGCTGCCCCCTCCCCTGGACTGCCCCCAGATTGCCCCATCCTGTAACACCCCCAGCCCTTCCCTGCCCCAACCCCTGATTATAAAGTAAATAGATAATTTGAAACTTATTTGTGGTTTTGAGTGGTTTTAGTGGGGGTTGTTGACAGTGTGGGTGGAGAGGTGGGGGCTGGCTGTGGGTGAACGGGGGAGAGGGTGGTGTGGGGCAGGGCAGGCCTGGCCCTCAGAGTTCCTCCTCTGTGAAGGTGGTCTGGAGGGTGTCACGCACAGACAGGGCTCGCTGGGATGGCCGCTCCCGTGTGGGTACAGGTTGGGGCTCCACCTACTCCCTGCTGAGGACTTGGGCCTCAGCTTCCCATGCAGGTGGAATGGGCTCACCACGCTGCTCACAGTAGTTGTTGAGGGCCACTGTCGCGGAGTGGTTGAGCTCCGCGTGCCACCCGGGCAAGGCGTTAGGGTTCAATGCCCGGGTCAAGAAGTCTCAGCCCTTGCGTCAGGGCAGTGCGGCCCACTGGCCGGAGTCAATAAGTCCCGGCCCTTGCGTCCGGGCAGAGCGGCCCACTGGCCAGAGTCAATAGGTCTCAGCCCTTGCGTCAGGGCAGAGCGGCCCACTGGCCAGAGTCAGTAAGTCGTAGGCCCAGCGTGGCTCCCTGGGGCACGGGGGGGCCCAG